>JAAONU010000001.1:26410549-27010549 GCA_012932295.1 Cyclina sinensis
GATCAATTGAGGTTTTAGTGTGAGATTTTGACTGTTTTTTGAAAAGTTAGACAGATTTTTTTTTTTGGAAATTATCTGGACCGATTTTTTGAGGACTTTTGGACATCGAAATCAGTCCATAGAGATAAAATTCGGTCAAAACCGGCAAATTTTCGGTTTTCGGGAGCCCTGACATTAACATAATGACTTTGGACACTGTTTAAAGTACCTAAAGATGTCATGAAGAAGTTAAATTTTCAATTAAAATGTGTGAATGAATTAGTTTAATTGATTAAATAAACATCAAAAGGTAAGGGTTTCTTAATTACTCACAATAACACTAGTACCTACAATATCCCATACTTTTTGTGAACAGTATATTTTAAATTAAAACTTGTATACAGCTGGTACACTGAAAAACACTGAGATTTTATGACCAAATGGGTTATTACTGATAAAAGCTGATCTTGGTCACTAACTACTGTGGTGGTTTCTATCTAAAAAATAGGTCTTGTAATTAAATCTTGAAATTATCATTTCTGCAAAACTAAAAGCATTATTCAATTTCTCAGCAGGATGCAACAATTTAAGTGCATGGCAGCTGTCAGAACTGGATGTATGTACGTGTACATGTCTTTTTCTTTTTTAACCATTACTTTTACAAGTTCACCTACATTCTACCAAACATATTCAATCACACTGCCTGCTCTACTCTGGACTAATCAAACATGTTTTGTCAGCACTCAAGATGAACACACAATTATACCAGCATACAATTACCTTGATGCTTTCAAGGCATTCCTCTGTTCTAAAGAAAACTTAATTCTTCTGTTTCTCTACTGTTTTTTGCAATAACATTCCAAACCCCAAGGAACTCAAACAATCTCAAAACTGGATTTATGAAATGCACTGCTGCAAGACAGAATTTCCTCTATGAAAGTAGGAAAGCCTTAGTCAACATTCCAAGAAAATTAATGATTTTTCCAATCAGTCAATCATTCTTTGACTGTGAATAATTTGAAATTACCTTTATCTCTTTAAGATCTTGAATTTTTATGTTATTTCAATAGAAATGGTCAATTCACTTAAATACACAGTCAACCATTTCACTGACCGCTACCATGAAAACTGTTGGAAGCCCTGTGTACAGATCTCACAGGAATTTACCAAACAGATAAACTAATGATAAACGGTATTGGAAAACACTATCACAAGAGACAAAGAGAAAATTTCTATATCAATTTCAAAATGAAAACAGCCTTCCTAAATAATCCTTAACAATACCAGTATCTGGTAGGCAAAGACATTTGCAATTAACATTATCAAAATTCACACTTTAGTTGACAAAATCGGGCTAAAATTTTCAATATCTTTTCAAATGATAATAGTCTTATACAAACTTCTTTTATTTGGATTAGACCACAGTTCCCATAAATATTTACAGATAACAATAAATTTACAATAAATGCTGGCTTCAGATTTCATATAATCATATCTTGTATTGGGTGTCAGCAAAGATAAGAGTTTATTTTCAATTTTAATGCCTGAAGTGTCAACAAATGCAGATATTACATTTAAATCAAGGTAAACTAAAGCTTCATGTTTCACTGATCTTGTTTTTATTAAAAGAAAGAGAGATTTATAACAAGAAATTAGAGAAAACGTTTATTTTTAACAGTTTCTTATTTTAAGAATAAGCAAGTCTAACCGAAAAAAGCAGCACCAACAGCAGCAAATAAAGTTTCAACAAGGATGCATTTGTGAAAAATGAAATGCCACCACACTGTACAGCAGGAACCAAAGTAGTTGCTCATTTGCTTATATACAACTGAACTTTAACAAAGACATATGCGAAAGTGTCAATGATTTTGGAGGTCAAGGTCATATTTCTGCATATGAAAGACAATGTCCAGATGTATCTGACATCCAAATACGACAACTTGATACAAAGAATAGCTGCAAGAAACCTTGCCAAGCGATGATGTACAATTAATATCCAATCTGACTGAAGTTAACGATCTCCCTACAGTTAGATCTGAAGACGACGCATTCATTCCTGTCTTCTCGATAACCTGGAATTTCCATTATTCATCTTAGCCAATGACACTGCATCTTATGACGCGTCTCGATAGCTTACCTGTACACAATGCGTTTTCAAACAGCGTGTAAACTTCTCTAGCATAACAATGTTTATTAGTGGAGATTGAAACTGCTTAGATATTTGGAAAAATGATATTAATCACAAACATAAATCTCATTATTTTGAAAGAGTTCGGTGACAGTTTATACATGGCAGATAATTGTGTGAGATCCCAGCTGTATAAATAGATTTTCACAAGTTGAACATTTACTTCCATGAGAGTGAAAGCGTTGCTCTGATTGGCTGATGGATAGGTCACCAGACGGTGACCTTCTATTGGTCGTCCTCAGATCCTAATAGCTTAGCGATGTTTTGGATATGATTTTAATCACATTGAATTAATATCTTATAGCCAGGTAACTTAATAATATAACATCATACACTAGTGATGCATATATGCTTCATTACAGAGGGATGTCAATATGGGGTCATAGTCATATTTCAGCATGTCAAATGAAAAAAATATCAAATGTAGCATAAGTATGTCCAAATCTGAAGACCATCACTTAAATAATAATGAAGTTATAAAATTTAAAAATCACCTAGTGACTTTAATGGCCAAGCTCAAATAGGGAGTCAAGGTCATACTTCAGAATATCAAATGAAAGACAATGTCCAGATGTATCTGATGTCCAAGTATGAAGGTCATTGCTTTAAAAAAAGTGAAGTTATGAAGGTTTAAAAATTTGACCTTTGACCTTAATCTTCAAGGTAAGATACATTTCAGCATTATAAATGAGAAAAAATGTTCATATGTATCATATGTGCAAATCTAAAGACCATAGCTTGAATAATGGTGAGTTTAAACCTGCTTAGAAAATTGACCTATTAACTCCTGTAAGTCCCCCCCACACACACTGGTGTCAATTTTGACCCCAGGTTGAAATTTGTTCTAAACCATATCATATACAATGCTTTTCATGCCAAAACATGACATTAGAAAATATTGTTCAGAACTATTAACATTTACAATGCTTTTCATGCCAAGATATGACACTGAGAGACATTGTTCCAAACCAAAGCATTTACGATTCTTTTCATGCCAAGACATACGACATCTGATATAACATTGACCATGAAAAAGAACCATGAGCTAGTATCTGATTCTCTAGAAAAGGATGCTTCCTTTATCTTGCATTATCCCTCACAACCTAAAACTTCTAAAATACAGACTGAAAACCTAGTTGTCAACTGACAATTGTTTCTTTACTAAACTGTTTGCTTTTCTATACAATCAGTAACTAAACTTGTATATGATCCTCACAGCCATTCTTTGACTGCTAATTATAAACAGCAGCACAATGAAAGAACTGTGCTTGTACCTCGATTTGACAAAAACTAAACATTTGATAGTATGCATCTTTAAGTAAGAAACAAACAAGAAAATGGCCGACTGAGTGAAAGTGATAACTGAAAACAAAATTGGATGAAAAGCACTGTAACTTAAAGAAATAAACATATAAAACTGTAAATCATCATCTACTCTAACACAGAAGTGTTCAGTTAGCATTACTGAAGTTGTTAAGTCATAGATCTTAATTGTAATCTTGTAAACTTTCCTTTGCATAAAAATACTTTGAATGTATGCCATGCCTGCTAAAAATCTCCTGGATCTATGTTCCATATTGTTTTTGTTCCTAAACTACTCTATCACACTTTGTAATAACAATAATGCTAAAGTCAAAACTGAAGGAAGTACTTGGGATTCTATTATTTTCAATGAGATATAAGATAAAGTTTTAATTCTTTTTGTGTACATTTCTTTGAGAAAAGAAAAAAAGAATTTTTAATGTCATAACTGTATTATAAAAAAAAAACTTATAAAGAAAGCAGGTGTTCAAAATTATTTAGGTTGATAAATGCTTGTTATTTCAGTAATGTTCTTACAGTTTAATGCCGCAACTATACTCTTAAATTACTCTTGCTATCTGGTATAAAAAGTGAAGTTACTTGATCCCGAAAATCAATTTATCATAATTCCAATAAGTGGGGATTTGTGGAGTAAAGATTTGAATGGGCTGCCTTAAAAAAGGATTTACAAACACATGGCCGATGATGATAAATATTACTTCTAGCACATCATTTTTTGTCCCAGAATGAAAGGCAAGAGAAGTTTAACTTTAGGTGACATATGTGATGATTATGAAGGAATTTTGTTTTTCTTTGTTAAGGATCTCAGTTAATTTAGGGGAAAATTTGTGAAAAAGACCAATCTGCCATAAATACCACTGACAACAAGCTGTGAAATGAACTATAGTACAGGTCTTAATGATGATGTCACAATGGTGCTGTAAAATTGCTTATAATCCTCTGATAAATTGTCTGATAAGGTATTTATTTTCAATTATTCAATACAAGTAAAATTACATCACAATGCAGTGCACACAAGTTTTATTTGATGTAATAAATCTAACCCTAAATACAATATAAGGTAGATAAATGAAAAAAAAAATAAAGGTAAGAAATTACGAAATAACTGCACAATTTAACATAATGTTTGACAGTTGAAGGAAACTTTAAATAAAAGTAGTCAGTGAATTAACAAGCAGTGGTTATTATGAAGTGTCAGACTGGTAATAAAAAATTGAAAATGACAGAATGTAGAGAATATTCTAGACATGAATGTAAGTCTAATTATACAGGAAGTCATACACAATTACAACCCATTACAAGGCTGCCCTTTGGCTCTGACCATCAACATTCCATGCCAAGCCCTTTGAAGTTGGTTTTTTTTTCCCCACAAATAGTTGGCCTAAAATATTTCTGAATGATACCAGGGCCTCAATTGAGAGGGAATGGACACTCCTTATCTATCACAAGAATAACCAAAATATGCTGTCGCGCATTCACCCGTATATTCTATAACGAAAAATCAATCAATAATTATCTATATCGAATGCATAGCGGAAAGTTGGCATGCAATGCTCGCACCTACTTTAGAAAATAATATTTTTTTCAATAATGGGCTTATTTACAAAATTAAAAATCTGCAAGAAAGAAGAAACAATAAACCTTTTTTTATTTCTATTTTTTACTTCCATAATGAAGGTTTTTCTTGCAAGTCTACGAGTGAAAGACAACAACTCAATACGTTTCTTTTTTTTATTTAATTATCTATTGTTGGTTAGCGGTAAGTTGGCATACAATGCTCTCACCTAGTTTAAAAAACATCGGTATTTTTTTGTCAAAAATGGGCTGATTTTTAGAATTAAAATATGTAAGAAAGAAGAAACATTGACCTTTTATAACTTCAACAACAGAAGTTTTCTTTGCAAGCAGACGAGTAAAAGAAAAAAACTTAATAAGTTTTTGTTTTTGTGTGTAAACAAGGAAAATTCAAATGGACTTGAGTCCATTTGAGTGTACGGTTTTTCACTGTATTTTTAAGGAACCTTAATCTACAGCACTCTATTTTGTTTGCGGATGCCAATAAAAGAAATTTAATATATATCGTTAAATTGAAGACCTGTCTGTTCAGACATATTATAACTTAGGTAATGTGCATTTTTTTAAAGAAGAACAACAACATATTTGTCCATATATCTCTTGATGTTAATGGTGGTAATTATGATACTGAAACTTTGTTTGTTTTGTTAAGGAACAAAATAACATGACTTTTATGGAATAACATGCTTGAACAGAATAACAAACATGCTTGAATAGAATAACAAATATACTTGTTATATCAATTATGATAATGAACTATGACCATCCTTTGATTACTTTGATATAATTCAACATAAAGACCAGGTGAAACACAGTCACTGTCGTTCAAAGTACGACCGGAAACCTGACAGAATTTTTAACATTAAACATAAACATTGTATCATTTTACATCATCTGAAGTCTCTTTAAATTCATATTTTGAAAATATAAGCTGATTTTGAATTTTTGCTTTTAAAAAAGAAAACTAAACTAATTTATACCTGTCGTTTCAGCATTTTTCAGCATTTTTCTAGCAGCTTAGATGCACTATTTTAAACCATTTACAAACAAAAAAGTAAACAGTTTTGACAATTATTTTTTAAATATGTAAAATATGAGTTTACAGACTTTTTAAATGACATAAAATATTAAACTGTTTGATGAAAAATGACTTTGTTACTGTAATTACAAAATTACTATGTTTTGCATTTTTATCAACCGCCATATTTTTGCCAACCTTCAAAAAATTACCTGTATCTCTTATCAGTTACTTGTTACTATTAATAGATTTCAAAACAATAGCATTCAATGTTCCTAAACACTATTACCAGACAGTCACGTGATTCTCTCCGAGAATTTCCGGAATAACACAACTTCGCAAATTGATTCAACAGGTAGCACATCGTAAAAATACGTAATGCTTCGGCAATAATCGAATCTTCTAACAGCCAATCAAAACATAGAATTACATAATACTGGATAACACTAACCCCGCTCCAATTGTACATATAGGCACATTGACTGATGACATCACAAGCACCTGTTACCAAAATACAGCTGAACTACTGGTTGGCAAAGAGAACCAATATTTATAATATATAGCTTTGATAGCAGCATAATTTTTAACTTTAGATAACATTTTTCTTTGTCAGCCGAATTTTAAGATTCTTATATCATTTGAAAGCTCTTTAATTTCATATTTTGAAAATATAAGCAGATTTTGAATTTTTGATTTTAAAGAAGAAAACTAAACTAATTTATACCTGTCATTTCAGCATTTTTCTAGCAGCTCAGATGCACTATGTTTAACCATTTACAAACAAAAAAGTAAACAGTTTTGACAATTATTTTTTAAATATGTAAAATATGAGTTTACAGACCTTTTAAATGATATAAAATATTGAATTATTTAATGAAAAATGACTTTGTAACTGTAATTACAAAATTACTATGTTTTGCATTTTTATCAACCGCCATGTTTTTGCCAACCATCAAAAAGTTACCTGTATCTCTTATCAGTTACTTGTTACTATTAATAGATTTCAAAACAATAACATTCAACGTTCCTATAGGAATATAATACTGGCAATTTTCCGTACAGAAAATCTGCCTCAATTTAATGAAAGCACAATTTTTAACTGTCCATTTTGAAGTCAATATTAAGAGAAGGTCAGAAACCTTATATCCAGATTCCAATATCGACCAAGTACATGTAGAGTGCAATGCAATTATTGTTTAGTGTTTTTATCAAGTCTGTTAGCACTTATTCCACCCCAAATTCGGTACGTTGATGATCACTGAATTACTGTATTTACATCAAAACTGCTATGTTTACGGTGCTGTATTTCATAAACAAACACAGATACATGTACAGCAATAAAATGCATTGCAAAGTTCAGTTCTATGTCCACTTATCAACTTCCATCTTATGCCAACTTATTTCGTAACTCCATTTTCGTTTGATACCCCCCAAAAGTTGACCAGAAAACAAGAATTTGTACATACTTTCCACCATTTTGGAAAACGAAAGTTCTCAGGCATATTTCATCAATGTTGGCTAAGCGGTATAGGAGAAGTGAAATTGTTGACAACGCACACCGCATGATGCACACCGCACGACGGAAAACCAATGATTCCAAAAGCTCGCCCTTGAGCACTTCATGCTCAGGTGAGCCAGAAAACAATTCTTTATTGGTAAAGTTTAAGCTAGTCATATAGAATGTACTACACAGATTTCAAAGTTTCACTACTGTTTTACAGCTTCTAACAGCTGCTTGCCTGCAAAATGCATCAAGTGCACGTATATAAACCAATTTACCCTTGTAGGCATTCAGAAAATATTAACTTTCAGTTGGATAATTCAAATATCTTCAGAAACAGAGGTCTCGCGAGTGGGAGAATAGGGCGAATTAAGAAGTCGACTTCTGCTTTTGAACTTTGCCGAACTCTGGCATTTAAGGAAAAAAAACTCTCCCTAAATTTTTCAAATAAACAACAGGTGAATATACAACATTGTGTAAGATCACTCCGAAACATTAACTCTGCCCACTCCACAGTCTCTGAAAGCCAGTATATTGTGGGTTTGGACATTAGGCTGAGTTGTTTAAACCTACACAATACAATGTACCCCAAGAAACGTGTCAGAGATGATCAGGTAGACTTACCGTAAAAATTCTATTTATAGCCCACGGGCCACCATCCTCTAATAGATGCCCAGCCCCCAAATTTGGACAAAAAATGGCCATTTTTCAGCCCAAAGATGAAAAATCAACTGCCCCTTTTTAACGCCCATCCCTCGATTTGAACAAAACTGAGCTTACCTTTACAATTCAATTTTACTTATTTCCCTTTTACTTTACTTTTATTTCCCTTATTTTTGACGTAAGAAAGTAGTAAAGATCATGCGCGAGGCTCAATTTTTTATCCGATACTCAGCAAACTTTAACACATACCAGACTCTACATGTACGGTAATAGCGGAAATGAACAGATTTTAGCGTTGTCTGCAATAATCAACATCTGCTCTTTCTCCAGATTCGATTTCTTCTGGTAATTATGAGAGGCGAGTGGATTTATAAAGCCCTGCTTAGAAAATCGGTCTGTCTTGTGAAGATGTGTCTCCAATTAACGCCCATCCCCAACTTTCGGACAATCCATGATTCTAATAAAAGCCCGGGCTATAAATGGAATTTTTACGGTATTAGTTGCCTGTGGTGAACTTTTGTAAGTGGCCCAAAAGCAATTAAATGTAGCCATTCAATTGGACCAATTATGTATATGCTGCCGGTTATTACAAAAATTTACTGCAAACTGCATTTACTTTGTTTTACAAGCCAATGTTTGAATTAGAACTGCCATAATTATTATTGTTTATTTTTGGTAACGATTTAGATCTACACAGTATCCCATAATTAAAGCCACAGCTTTTTTAAAGTAATTCCTGCAATTTCGATCAAATTTTGAAGTGGCTGAACACAACATAAAACACTTTAAATGCTGACAAGTTTACTGTCAGAAGTACCACACCCAGAATTCCTCATTGCAGCGTAGTGAATATCGAGTTCGATTTCTGGTTTCGTTTTTGGAATAATTTTATTGTTTTAACACAGATGTGATGGTGACAGTGACATAAAATTGTGAATGCACTAATGCCCTGTCAATTACAGCTGGCGGATGAGTGGAATTCAGAGTCTGCCCCTTCAGTTTTTATTTTAATAGAGAACATTTTTGGTTTCCTTTTATTTTCTTGCTAGTTTGGTACCTAGCAGTGCTAAAGGACACAACTTTGCAACGATATGGTTAATACAATTTTGCCCAAGAATCCCCCACTTCTCTCTATTTTTGGCTCTCTCCCTAAAATTTGACTCTAGCTAGACCCATGATAATGGCACATGTATTTAAGTGTTATAATCAAGACTAAAAGAACTTACACTTTAGGTCAGAATCCAATCCTTAAATAAATAAATGCACTTTCCCTTATACATGTGACTGTGATGGAGAAATGTAAATTAAAATAATACGCATGAACTGGCTGTCTGTTTAACAACTTAACTGGATAGAAAGCATACATTTCCTGTGTTTTGAAAGCATTTTTGTAGAATTTATACCCAATGTATAATCTAATTTTCTGATTCAGTCCACAAGGAAAGATTCAATCCACAAGGGAAGATTTGTCAAAAGGGAATTTTTAGACCTCCATTATTATGTATAGGTTAGAAGCTACATTTTTAAACGAACACTTTAACAAAACAAGAGGGCCATGATGGCCCTAGATCGCTCATCTGAGTATGACTCCTTTTAACAAAATTGTTATGGACCTGAGTAATTGACCCCAGATGACCCATATTCGAACTAGAAATTACCGAAAAAACTTTTCTGACAAATTTTCTGGTTATTTGGACTCAAAATATAACCTCTAGAGTTTTAACAAGGTTTTCCTATACTTGGGTTCTGTGACCTAGTTTTTGAACCCAGACAACACATATTCAAACTTTAGCTAGAAATCATTGAAACAACCTTTCTGACATATTTTCAAGATATTTGGACTAAAAATGTAACCTCTGGCATGTTAACAAGGTTTCTCCATATTTGGGCTGTGTGACCTAGTTTCTGACCCCAGTTGACCCATTTTCAAATTGTGCTATATGTCATGGAAAAACCTTTCAGACAAATTTCCAGGATATTTGGGCTGAAAAAGTAGCCTCCAAAGCGTTAACAAGGTTTTTCTATTTTTTGGCTTGGTGACCTAGTTTTTGACCCAGATGACCCATATTCAAATTTGTGCTATATGTCATGGAAACAACCTTTCTGACAAATTTCCAGGATATTTGGGCTGAAACATTAGCCTCTAGAGCATTAACAAGGTTTTTCTATTTTTGGGCTTTGTGACCTAGTTTTTGATCCAAGATGACCCACATTTGAATTTGAGCTAGAAATCATCAATACAACCTTTCTGACAAATTTCCAGGATATTTGAAATGAAAAAGTAGCCTCTAGAGTGTTAACAAGGTTTTTCCACATTTGGGCTCTGTGACCTAGTTTTTGACCCCAGATGACCCGTATTTGAACTTGAGCTAGAAATTATTGAGACAACTTTCTGACAAATTTCCAGGTTAGTTGGACTGAAAATGTAGCCTCAAGATTGTTAACAAGGTTTTTCTATTTTTGAGCTGTGACCTAGTTTTTCATCCCAGATAACCCATGTTCGAACTCAGCTAAGTAATCACTGGTACAAACATCCTGGTTAAGTTTCATGACAACTGAAGCAAAAATGTGACCACTAGAGTGTTAACAAACTAAGTGTGGACGGACGAAAGACGACAGACATTGATTGATCCTAATAGCTCACCATGAGCCAACTCAGGTAAGCTAAAAAGAACATGAAAAAAGGGAGCATAGTGACTGACTGGGTGTTCTACTGACAATTTAATTTTATCATTTTGTTTGATGTGAACTGCATATCATTTTGTGCATTTGTATGACAGCATATTTACACAGAGTAGTAAAGAATAAGTTTCTGAATAGAATTTTAAACTTACAGGTTTATGGGAAAGTAAAATGGTAAAAATATCAATTTTTTTTAGATTTCCTACTGGATGACAAAAGATACTAGGCTAAACTTTTATTATCAATTAATATCTATAATACTCCAAGGCCTGATGCATATAGCAGTATAAATAAAACTTCATAAAAAAATACTAAAATAACTACTAATACTGGATTAGATAAATTTATTGAAGACCTCAAAACATACTCCTAGAAAGAAATATTGTAAGATAGTCACAGATAAATGTGCTGCCCAAAAAGGGTGGGAAAATAAACAAGAGGGCCATGGTGGCCCTAGATCGCTCACCTGAATACTTTGCCTTTGGGAAACATCAAAACCTTTTTCAAGAATCTCCCTATATAAATCTATATCAATTCAAGTGACCCCCAGGGTAGAGCCAATTTTCACTCATATATTATGTTATATTGTTTTAGTGAAACTTCAAGTGCAAACAAGGCAGACAAAGAAACAGTTGACACAAAAAGTAAAAGCCATACATGTAAGGTAAAGATACTAGAAAATTGTCACAGAAAGGCCAGGATAGAACAGAACATCTCCATCCTTAATATCTATTTGCAGTGAATATATTTCATCTATAGAAGAATTAACATTTTTCTCAATGCAAGACCTCCAAAATAAAAATAGATATTTTGGTATGTTCAAAATGTATATGGAGGTAAGTCATTCACAATACTGTGAATAAAATAAGCAAATTAATCAAAGGAGTACAGGTACTGATCACCAGATGACAACACCCAATGTTTTCTTTGATGTTTATCTGATCAAGCAAGAACATCTTGTTACATATCTGAACAAGTGAGATAACTGCTTTATTATTCCTTCAGGGCAACTCACATTAACACTTCTAGTCTGACCTGATGATGTTACCATATAATGGTCTAAGGACTGTTTGACCAGACACTATGACTATGTGTTGACATGAAATTGCATATAAAGTATAAAATAACTAAGCAAAACTAATAGAAAATAAGATAAATTGTATTCAAACTTTTTCTTAAAAACAACAAAATGATGTTTTGTAATTACCTGATCTGAGTGGTCAATCTATGATCTATACAAATGCCCATGAAGGAAGTTACTTCCTTAAGATAGAGGTTAAAGACTGAACTTATTACTTAAAGCCCTCTTTATTTAAAGCATGTACTTTCTTAAAGATGTTTGATCATGCAACTGATACAGTTGCTTATAATAGTCAATTAGTTCTCAACATGTCAACGACTGATGTGTGAAGTATACAGATAATATTACACCTAGATTATAAAGGAAGAGATTTTGATAACCATTTCATCTTGATGGGGTATCGCTATTCAATTAAAAGGTTAATGCCTCAGGTCAATTTCATCCTTTGTGGAAATATTTTTTTAATGTGCATCTGAAAAAATCTTATATAACATTTTATGTATAAAAACTGCCTGTAACACATATTATACCATTATATTTTATTGGTAGGAAAGTATTATATCATCCATTTAAAATGAAAATTTGAATTGAATAGAAAAATATAGAGGTATTTCATAGACATAATAGCTAGTGCATTCAATACTTTATTAGTAACATTTAACATCACTTTAAACATCTTTTTCAACATTCTTAAAAAAAATTGTAAGACAAAATGGGAATGTGCTTAAATGTCAGTGTGCAGATCAGTTTTTTCAATTGCCCTCTAAAATGTAATACTCCTACCATACAAAAAGGTTAAAAGCTAACTTCAACAATATTTTCATTCCATGCAGTGAAATGTCATCATTTAGCACACTTTAAAATGAGAATTTTCAACACTTGCTATATTGACTGACCTAGAAACTTCACACAAAGTTTAATATATATATTTATATATTACCTATTCGCTCAATATGGTAATGAGCTGGATCTTTGAGTACACGCCTACCCCATGCCGTACGTATATTTTCAAGATGAATATCATCTCCTTTGACAAGTAACGTCAGAGGTTCTATAAATCCAACATATTCCAAATTGTTCACACTGTCCACAAGTGCTGGATTCCAATAGCATGTTTTATTGCGAAGTTTAAACTCCGCAAACACTTTTTTAGGATAAAAAATACCTTTATCATCTGTGTCATACTTTGCATTCAATGCAAATGGATTTATGCCATGTTCTTTAACCTGGTTAGAAAGTTCTGTATGATCATTTTCAAAGGTTTCATTACCTGAATCTACCTTCTCAATTTTCCTAAAAACAAGTGCAACACATCTTGAAGTAACAGACTGATTTCTAACAGTTTTCTTACCATCCTTCTGTGATTTAGATGACATTTTTCAGTATCTCTCTAAAGAGTTATTCCAAATAAACAACAACTTAATCATTTGTGCCTCATGTTTTCACTGCTGTCAATCAACTGTGTAAATTGCAGTGTTTGTAATCACCGCCCGTTCAGAATTGAAAAATGCCACCTAGTGCTGCAGGTGCAAATTAAGGACAGACAACTTAGGCAAATACAATTTTAGGTCGTACGATTTGCCTCCCTTGAAAATTCCACTGCGCAGGATCAATTGCGCAAGTACGTGGCGGAAGTTGGTTCGTTTCCGTCATCTGCTATGAATCCATGTAAACAAAAGCTATTGGTTCTCTTATGCATAATTTTCCGATAATTGCAAGTGGTTTAATTGTTTGTCACTTTAGTGAGTGAATGGTTATGTATACAGAAGCAAAAATGACACACTCTAGAACGATGTATGTATTCTGTATATTGTTAATTGGATTAGGGTGGGTTGTTTTAGGTGCTAATGAAGTTACCCAGAATGAAGAGGGCACAGAAGGAGTAATTAGCTTTCAGACACCAACCTTAAATGATGAGGAAGCACACAGTTTGCATATGCCAAGTCATCTTAAATGTGATGCATGTACTGCTGTAGCATTTCAGGTATACATACAGAGCTGATGTATTGTTTTTATTTTCAAACACAGATCTTTCATTCTGTATTACATGAATGCAGTAATTCTTTTTTTCAACATGATAGTGTGTTTGTGAATTCAGTGATGGATATTGTATTTCTCTCTGATAAAGTTTGCAATTGTGGCTTCACATGGGGGACCAGATATTTTACATCGACTTACATAGGGAAACTTCTTTGAAATCTTCTGGTCAGAAACTGCAAGGTTGAGGCTTCTGAAATTTTGTGTGTAGTATTATCTAGCTGACCTCTATACAGTTCTTTATCCCTCTTCTGATCGGTGGGAGAGATTTTGTAATTGTCTCTATCTGTCTCTGACACTTTAAAACAAATGGATTTCGTTAATATTTCACTTCAACTTACTAGTGGCAGAAGTCAGTTTTGACTTTACTAGGCAGGCGCATGTCAGGAACTTTAAATTGTCAAAGATAAAAACAAAGTAAACAAGATTTTTACTAAAGATCTTACTTAAACATTTATTGTGAATATTTAAGATCCATAAAACTTATTCAATTCATTGATAAAAAGCTGGTACAGTTGGGGTAGCCTTAAATGTTCTATAGTCTTATAGTTCTTGGGAAGAGTGAGTTTATATGTCGATAATGATGTTGTGTTTTTGACTGCGGGATGAGGAATTTGTTGTTTCTTGTGTCTGTAAGGTGATCATGATCACCATTAACCTGTTTATTTTTTATTTTTTATAGCATGACCAGGCTGGTTAGGTTTCACCTGTGCTGGAGTGTTGACCATTTTAATTCCATAATCATATTTGTACAAGTGATGATCTAAAATTAGTAGACTGTTGTTTAAACAGGGGTGGTTAAAATTTATTAATTCATATACTGAAATAAATAGGAACATTTCATTCATAATTCATTTAGTAAATAATGCAAGCATGCCAGGCAATTTTATAACCATGGTAAAGCGAATGCAGCACATGCCATTTTTGAGAGACATGTTAAGTTATACATGTCTTGATAAAACAAAGTACACATGTGTGAAAAGTGCCAAACTTAAGCACGTCACAGTTTAGTGTATAGATGACGTTATGTGAAAGTTGAAGATCATTTAAACATTGCGATTTAAAAACAACAACATTCTTATTCTAAGGTAAATGGCATAAAGTTAACTTTAGGTTATATTTTCCAAACTTAATTAATATCTGAGACAATCCAACAATGATGGTTTGTAGACCATCAGGCACCCTCCATATTCACCTGACTTGGCACTTGATGGATTTTGCCATTCTTCCTACCATCAAGAAACAGATCAAGGGAATTTGGTTTCATTCTCTTTAGGAACTATGGGCAGCTACTAGTAGGATAGTTGCACAGTATGACCAGCAATGGTTTGAAGACACTTTTCAACAATGGGTTCATCACCATCAATGTTGTATAGAGTGTGAGGGACATTATTTTGAGAAAAAGTGAATAGATACTTGTCTGCCGCACATGATACTAGTTCAGCATATGACATTACATTGTCAAAGACATCACGAAATCAACACTGAAGTGCGCTGGGTTAACTGTTCATGGCCATTTTATTTTGTTTGTAGGTTTTTAAAGAATAATTATTTTTTTCTCATATTTTGCAAGAATATGCTGGACATATTCCCATTCATGTTGATGTTATTTTATACACGATACCTTGCATTACAACAAAACAGTTACAGCAAAAGTCTACATTATTTTGGATCATCCCTTGTAACACTGCTTGTATAATGGTAATCATCATGAACATACCTTGTGGCTGACCTCTGGACCATTTTTATTCTGTGAGTGAAGTATTTCTGCCATGGTTGTCATATGATTGAGCAGTATTTGACATATGGTCATTAATATGTTTTGTATGCTGCTTCTTTGAGCCATTTGTTGTGTGTTTTGATGTTTCATCTGGTGAATCTTAAGCCGATTTTTGCTTTCTTTGTGATGTTGTTTATGTGGGATGACCAGTTCAGGTTACTCCTTACAGTAACACCTAGGTATTTTGCATTTTCTATGGTTTTCAGAACAGTGCTGTTTAGGGTGTAAGGAAAGATGACAAGTTTCTTTTTCCTGTGTATTCTGAGTACTTCACCTTTATCAGGGTTGAACTCCATTGATCGTTTGTCATTCCTTTTCCCATATTTCAAGGTTGTGCAAATCATTTTGTAAGCTTTGTGGTGAAACTTGTGATTTAATTGTTAAGTAGACTATGGTGTTGTCCACAAACAGACGCACGCAGCTCCTGACACTTCATGTTAGGTCATATATGTATGCAAAAGAGAGACATGAGCCTAGGACCAATCCCTGAGGGACACCAGAAAGCACAGAGTGCCTGTCAGAGACCTTGTTTTCGACTTATACTTGTTGTGATCTGTTCTTGAGAAAGTTTTTTATCCATGAAGTAATGTGTTGGTGAACTCCCATGTGTTTCAGCTTGTGTTTCAGTTTGTGGTGGCCGACTCTGTCAAATGCCTTACTGAAGTCCATAATGATTCATACACTGGTAGAGAGCATATAGGCAGAGTTTGCAAGAACCATAACTCTGACTTGCTTCAATTTTAAATGATCTCCTTAATTTTGTTTTAAAATGCTTTTTTGCTTAAAAGTTATAAAGAGAATATATCCATACTGCATACAGTGATAGAGGACCTCAAGGGGGAATGCACTGTTCAAGAGCCATTACTCTACCTTCCCCATTCTTGAATTATGTACCTTTGCCCATGAGGTCTTTTTGGGCTGTGTCCCAGGGGTTGAATTTTTACATTGACTTACATAGGGAAACTATTTAAAAATCTTCTTGTCAGAAACCAGAAAGTTTAAACTTATGAAATATGGTGTTTAGCATTATCTAGCAGCTTCTAAGTTCTATCAAGTTTGTTCAAATTATACCTCTGGGCGCAATACTGGCCCTGCCAAGGTGTCACATGTTTTACATAGAAATACAGAGGAAATTTTTTTCTTTTTAAATATGTCGAGGCCTAGATTTTTTGAAATTTTGCATGAAGCATTGTCTGTAGCACCTCTACCAAGATTGTTCAAACTTTGGCAATTTTGGTTCCACCCTGGGGGTTACATGTTTTACAAACTCTTAAAGAAATTTCTTATCAGAAGGCTTGAGAGTTTGGTTTGAAGCATTGCCTACTAATATTTTTCAAATAATGCCCTGTGTTAAAATCTTTCATTTTATTTTGATAATCAGTCTGTTATTGGCACATGTCTTTGCAGTTATTGTCAGGTGAGTGCTTTAGGACTATCAAGGTCCCCTTATATCATTTTTTTTTTCAGCTTGCAAAAGGTTTTGATGACTTCCATAAGAAGAGGCCTTCTTTGAAAAAGTTGCCAGAGTCAGAGATATACAGAATTGTTGATGAAGTTTGTGAAGAGGGAAAAGAACTTGAGAAGTAAACTTTAACTTGTAAAGAATAAAAAATGATTTACATAGATGTTAGCTTTGAGATTGATGAGTAAAACTAAAATTGTTACAATTTTGAGCCAGAAATTTTGTATTAAACAGGAATGACAGTGTTAAAGTTTACTGGTAATACATGTTATATACAGAATGTCTGTGGTGGCAATATTAGACCTGCCAAACAGGTATGTCAAGACGTTACAGGTATTAAATGCTGATGTTTTGAGTCTCAGCACTGTCATCATGTGAATATTAGCCACACTAATATGTAACATTTTTATGCCCCCACAAAGTGGGGAGCATATAGCGTTGCACTTGTCCGTCCGTACGTCCGTCCGTACGTCTGTCCGTACGTCCCGAAATCTTGTGAACGCAACTCCTCTTAAACCGGATGGCAGATTTTGCTTAAACTTCCAGGGATGAACAACCTTAATGTGTAGATGGTAGTAAAGGTAGGAATTTTCGCTGCGACCAAATTTAACAGAATTATGGCCCTTTGTTGATTTTTTCACTATATACTATGTAGAAATTTTGTGAACGCAACTCCTCTTAAACCGGATGGCAGATTTTGCTTAAACTTTCAGGGAAGAACAACCTTAATGTGTAGATGGTAGTAAAGGAAGGAATTTTTGCTGCGACCAAATTTAACAGAATTATGGCCCTTTGTTGAAATTTTCTTTATATACCATATAGAAATTTTGTGAACGCAACTCCTCTTAAACCGGATGGCAGATTTTGCTTAAACTTCCAGGGATGAACAACCTTAATGTGTAGATGGAAGTAAGTAAAGTAAGTGACATTACCAACACACTTAAGTGGATCTACTATTGATCTTGTCTATGTAAAAGATGAGTTGCCACAGCCAAAAGTAACTGTATACCCAACATATTTCTCTGATCACAGCATTGTGTTCCTGCAGTTTTAGGAGACCATACATGTGTTTCAAAATTCAGTTTTATTCAGACACTAATATTGTATTCCATCTGTAAAGAGACCAAATATGATGCCTCAAGAGTTAGGTGACTTTTTTATCATTAATACATGAATTGAGGAAATTTCAACTGAAATGCTATGATAAGAACAGAATTTTGTAGACATTAAATGAAGCTGCTCTTGGTTTACGAGCACATCTGCACAGTGTGGGCATCCGTGTCCTTTGGACACAGTTCTAGTTTCTTTTAAAACGGTGCAAAGTGTAGAAGGAAAATGTATTGCCAATAGGGTTTCTGTTATGAGAGAATTTCTTTTCTATGGAATCACCAGCAAAATACAGGCTTTAAGTGGCCAATTCTGAGCAGATGGTTCAGACTAATTTTTCTTTTGATTTTTTTTCTAGAGATTAATCTTTACCTATCTTGCACTACCCAATGCTGTTAGTAATATAACGATTTATATATATTGTTTTAGGTATGGTGTGAAAGAAGTGAAGAAAGTGAAAAGATTGTCTGGTCCAGGTTTAGAAGCTGAAGACTCCCCTGGTATAATGGCAGGAGGGGGCAAGTGGCCAGAGAGGTATGAACGGCAGTCTGCTTAGTGTAAAGTCTTTAGATATTTAGTCTTATGCTCATGATAGAACAGTGTTGGGGCTCGAGTTACACCAGTGTTGGGACTATGGTTTTTACTTACTGTTTATCTTAATCAGGAATCTGCACTTTTCATGTCGTCAGTTTTTTTCAGTTATTTCAAGTAATATTAATATATCTCCATACAGGTGATGCATTCAGTGATATAATGATTTCCTTATCAAGAAGCTTCAGTATGTTCCAGGTGCTCATCCTAGTTTTCTTCCTCAACAAGTTGCTGGATGTCATGTCCTTGATGTAACATCTACATGCATAGGACTGTGACCTGACAATGTTTAGCTATCTATAATATATTTGTCAGAGCTTTTTGCATGTTTAAACATCTCTTCTGTTATCTGTAAAGAATCTTATAACATTTACTCTTCTTATGGTTCCCCTATTAACATCTTTGTATTTTTCCCTGGTAGGATGAAGAGAATGTGTAACCTGTATGTTGAGGAGTATGATGAAGGCACCATATACAGGGAGTACAGAAAGAAAGGGGACCACCTACAGGGTCTCCTGTGTAGGAGCACTGTTCATCCAGGTCTTACCGATGTCTGCACCCACTTTCACCCAGGACCTCCAGTAAATATTTCCAGTGATAAACACAAGAAGAAAAAGAGTAGGGAAGAATTGTGACCCAATATGCTCAGCTAAACCCTTTTCTTATTTATTGTTGTTGTTGTTGTTTTTTACATTTTTACAAAGTTGTGAACAAAATGCAGAACCAAAGAGCATTTTGATAATGCCTGATGAAATTTCATAAAGCCTCAAAGCTCTTGCAAAGTATGGTAAATGATGTTAAATATTACTTACATTTGTTCAGTACTGTACTTGTAATGTTGTTTACAAACGTCATAGCTTTAAAGGTCACTAGTCAGAGGTTATGCCTGTACACAGTATAATGTTGTTTTTAGTAGAAGTAAAAAGTGGTTGGAAAGTTAACTAAATACATTAAAGAGGATTTACATCAAATATAGACAAAAACCTTACTTTGTTTTATAGTTTATAAAATTTAGCTTGTTGGCCTCATCCATGATAAGCCTTTTGTCTTTTATTCCTGCCATCATGTTCTTGCTGATTTGACTCCAAGTGCTCTGGTCTCAGAAATGTCACTAAGAACATACCCTTTCACTCTACAATGCCATTAGCTTTGCTCATGTGAGCTATTATGGTCACCCTGTGTCTGTTGTCAACTTTTTACTTTAAACAACATCTCCTCCTTAACCACCAGGTGAAGAATCTGATGATAAAACTTTACAGGAATGTTCCTTGCATGAAGCTTTACTAAAGTTGTTAAAAGAGTTCCATTCCATGAAAAACTCTGGTTGCTACGGCAACAAGAGTTAAAAACTTTAAAAAGATATCTGAAATTTGGCATGGAGAATTGTCTAGTGGACCTCTACCAGCTTTATTCAAATAATGTCCCTGGGTTCACTATTGGCCTGGCCCCGCCCGAGGGGTCACAAGTTTTACATAGCAATATAGAAGAAAATCTTTAAAAATCTACTAGTCTGAAACCACAAGCCCTAAGGTTTTAAAATTTGGCATGAAAGATTGTCTAGTTGACCTCTTCCAAATTTGTTCAAATAATGTCCCTGGGATCACTATTGGCCCTGCATGTGAGGTCACAAATTCTACATTGCAATATAAAAGAAAATCTTTAAAAATCTTTTTGTCTGAAACCATAAAGCCTAGAATTTTAAAATTTGGCATGAAGCATTGTCTAGTAGACCTTTACCAAGCATGTTCAAACTATCAGATTGGGGTAAAGATCACTGAGGCTAAAAGTAGATTGATCTACTTTACCTCATAGAGCCTTCATTTATAGACTAATATCTTTGATATTCAGTATAGAGGTTCCTTGCATGGACCTCTACCCGTAAGTTGGGTTTGAGGTCACTGGGTCAAGATCACCATAACTAATAATAGATATTTCTACTTTCTGTCAAAGAGCCTTTATTCATTGACCAATATTTTTTATGTTTAATTTGTAGGCACCTACAAATCTTCAATTAGAAAATGAAATACTGCTTCTTATGTTTGCTTAACAGCAAACTGACAGCCAAAGTACTCAGGTGAGCAATCCAGGGCCATCATGGCCCTCTTGTTGTTTTATATACTTTTACATGCAACATTGTCAAGTTGATGGGTTGGTTGGAGTTAATTCACCAAGACAAATTGTACTTGTTTGTTCAAATGAGAACTTGCTGGGGCAAGTGTGAGGTTGGTGCACCCTAGAACCTGGTTTAAACCCCCCCCCCCCTCCCCCAGCGGCAAAAATTTTGCCACTGACCATTCCAAGGTTGTAACCCCACAAGTTCTGATTTTCATTAATTGTGGTGTCTCTTTTTTTTAATTTAAAATTTATGCTCTTTGTTCCTCTGTTTTTTTGACTTTGTAGGGCGGCTGTGTTTTCTGACTGGTTTTTCCTGATATACGTTTTTTTTCCCCTACTTTTTTATTTACTCAGTTAAATGTAGATATATTCAATAGGAGATGTGAAATAGTTAAAAATTTCTTGCCATCCTTGTGTTCACAGTAACTGCCAGTAAATATAGTTTGAAAGAGAGTGTTATATCAGCGACCATTTGTATTAACAGAAAGATGTTTGAATGTAAAGTTTTGTGTATTTGTTGTGTTCAGAGATGGTTGTTTTCCTTGTAAAGGATTTACTTTATTTTCTTGATAAGCATATTTCAAGGCTTTTTATTCTAGGGGAATATTTTGAATTCTCTAAACCTTTGTTAAAAATGTATGGTAATGTTGACTGAAATGTTTGTTTTGTGGCTATTTCAGTCTCTAGAATTGATCGTGTTGGTGTTCTCTTTTTCACTTCTTTTTGATAATAAAAGAATATATTGTCTTTAAACATTTCTTAAATTTTCACAAAGATAATCTTGAGCTATTAAACTAATGCAGATGTTTGATTAGAAAAAAGATGAATTGTCTAGTGGACCACTCTGCGTTTGTAATACATGTAATTTATAAAAGGTATGCAGTCTTTTTACATACTTGCTTACCTTAAAAAAAAGCTTCTGTTTTCACATCCCCTTTTGATTTGTCCCAGTTTTTCTAGAATGTTGCAAAATACTGTTTGTATAATAATTAGTTCAACTCTTTATTTTTGTATCAAATACAAATGTATGATTTTGGAAACAGTGAAAAGTATTGACTATAATTATGTTTTACTGTAGAAATTATTGAAACAAGTAGTGTGCATCATATTAGTCACTATTACTTTTAGGCATATTCAACAGATTACTTTTTTTTTCAAAGGTAATATTTTTGTATGTTGTCCAATTAAGTGTCTTGGGATTCTGCTAAGTAACACTATTGTTTGGCCTACTGTCAGTCGACAGTAAGTAAATCAGTCATATGCTCAAATGAAGCTCTTGTTAAAAAGTCTGTTATGAAAAATTATCTTAGGGAGTATCCCTCATATACCAGTGGTAGGTGGGTCTACTCTTCCATATGGGTCAAATTACACCCATAACATGGCTCGTCTCAGTTCAATTTAAGTAGTACAAACTGAAATGGAAGGTTATATGATTAAAGAATGCCTGTTTGGTCAAGTGCCTTGAATCTGTTGTTTATTTAACTAGTGTTGTTTATTTACGTGTACAAATAAGTCAGCCCTTGTCATTTTGCTTTTACAGATAGGTAAAAAAGCAGTTCTTATTTGCACAGAAAGAGATCATTGAACTGGCACAAGTATAGCTGAGTGCTATGAGAAGCATACTGGCAGCAGTGAAAAGGGTTTTTTGATACGTTTTTTTCCAATCCCTGTATATATAGTATTTTCTATTTTCTTAAATTTTATAAACTTTTGTATTATTGTTGTTAATAAAACCACATTTATAAAGATCAAATGTATTTATTATTTATCGCAAGCAATGGTTAGAACTATAAGTTGTTGAGAGTTGTAAGTACAAGTTGCAAGAACTGAGATTTAAAGTCTGTGTAAAACAGCAAAAGTCTAACTGAAATGAAATTCAAGGCTCAACATTACCAATTCTAGAATAGTTTCAGTTGAAATATATATCAAACAGGAGTCAGTTGCAGTGATTGATTTGTTGAACAAATTACCTCACTAGATCATAAGTAGAACAATAGGGCCATTAACCTGCCTGTGGAAGGGAAGTGGTTATTTTCAATCTTGATTGGTGTACTGCATGAGACCTATGATGGGAGAACTTCAATTGCTAATTAATTATTCTTGTATACTGTAATAAGCTATTGGGCATTTTCACCCATTAAGATAATGTGATCTTACACCCTTGATGTAAGTTGTGTCACTCAATGTCATTGATGTGGCAGTTTTAACAGTTACTTTGAAGTCGTCATCTATTTGTGCCAAAAGATCTTTGTGTTATTTTTGAAAAAGAATGCAAACTGGATGCTGTGAAGATACTCGAGAATCAAATACTGAATGCAAGAAAAAGTACAACAGTGGACACTAGATGATAAAAACATGCTCAATGATCAAGACTTTTGACAGCGATCCATGACACAACAACTGTGTGATCATGATAGACTAAATACCTAAATGACAAGCTGTACTAAGGTATTAGAGTACATCAGTTGTCAGCCATGTCAATTGTGAAAAAGAAAGACATTTGTAACATTTTCTATAAGTTGTTAGATTTAAACTTGTCACTATAAGGATAATTTTGAAATATCTTTGTGTGTTAGTTTATAGAGAAAATTGGACATGTACATACACATCTAGTTTAATATTATACATGTGTGAGAAATTCACATAACTTCACTGAAAAAGGTTATTTGAAGGTTTCTTCCACCAGTTCAGACTTACCAGTTCTCTATACTTGGCACAAAGTCAAACAAGTTTAACGGCAACATTATGTATTCGTTTTCACAAACAGAAATAAGGATGAGCTGTTATGATGGCGTGGTGTCCATCATCTGTCAACAACATTTGATCTTTAAACCACTTCTTTTTCAAAACCACCAGGCCTAAGTGAAATAAAACTGGCAGGGATGTTCCTTGCATGAAGCTTTTCTGAAGTTGTTCAAACAAATGAATTCCATGCAGAACTGTGGTTGTTATGGCAACAGAAAGGAAAATCTTGAACAATCTTTATGCCTGAAACTATTAGACCTAGAGCTTTGAAATTTGGTGAGCAGCATCCTACATGTACTGGACCTATATACCAACATTGTTCAAATTATGTCCCTGGGGTGAAAAATGACCCTGCAGGGATTTCCATTGAATTTAACAGGAAAAATTTTGAAAATCTTTTTCTCTGAAACCACCAGGTCTAGGGCTTAGATATTTTGCATGGATTATCATCCAGAGGTCCTCTACAAAGATTGTTCAAATTATGCCCCTTGGGTGAAAACTGATCCTGCCCTACAGGTCCTATTTATGTAAACTCATTGAAAATCTTGAAAGAAACCAAAGGCCCTAGACCTTAGATATATGGTAAGTAGCATTGTTTACTTTACCCTTGTAAAGGCTGTTAAAATGATGTTCCAGGGGTTATTAATGGCCCTGCACTGGGGTCACTTGATTTAACATAGGCTTATACTGGTAAAATTTTGAAAAACTTCTTGTCTGAAACCACAAGGCCTATGGCTTAGATATTCACATGGAGCATCATCTAGAGGTCCTCTACAAGGGTTGTTCAAATTATGCTCAGAGGATCAAAATTGACCACACAACGGGGGCCCTATTGGTGCAAAATAAAAACTTTGAACATCTTTTCAGAAACCATGGGCCAAAGACCTTAAATATTTGGTATTTAGCATAATAATTCCCTTAATAATTTTTCAAGGAATCCTCAAGTTCAAATCTGGAACTTTTTCCTTGACCTGTATGTGACCTCAACATATCTTGACCTACTTACTTGCAACAAAAGTTTTAAAATTTGAAAACTAAACATATAACTAGAGATTGTTTTTAAGAAAAACATGTCTCCCCACAAATATCATTTACCATGAAGAACGGAAAAATCTTCCAACTGGAAAATGCTGATAATATGCATAACAATACTTGGACACTGTCATTGCTGTGAAGTTTTCTCTAAATCCAACCAACGATTATCGAGATAAGTAAAACTGTATTCATATTGTTGTATTTTTAGGGTAGTAAGTACATGTAAGATAACTGTGTATAATTTTTCTTAGTATTCATAGTAGAAATTCAAAAAGTGGAAATATTTAGAGGTCCTGACAGTTGAATTCATTTCACCTTTGGTTAACCTCTGCAGCATATCTGCTAGCAGAATAAAGGAGTAGCATGTAGCACCATAAATCACAAAATACACTCCTTATTGGGAAGGAGATGACAGACTTATGATGCTACATCCCTTAATAATTATTTGGAGGGAAGGGTATATATACTGGAGCAAACAGATATTCTCGGTCTTTGTATCGCCGCTTTGACCAAACAGCTTTTCAAGTAGAGTATTTTGCTAGAAATATAACCATAGAGATGGATTTTACTTAGAGTGTAGTCAACTTTGAGCTAAGTGTGAGAGAATTATATCCTTGGACTTATTATTGTAAATAATATTTATACCTAGCATAGAATTAAATAAGTAAAATTTACATATTGCTTTGTGGCTCATTTTGGCAAGTTGGATTTTGCATATTTACATGTAAGTACAAGTAGTAATTAAATAAATGACTCAACAAGTCACTGATGGCCATGTAATTGCAAATATCACAACCAACCTCCTCTCCCCGCAATTGTTAGAACTTCGGTGGCAGCAATACACGCATACATTTAAAAGTTTTCACAACAATATTTGGACAAATCAAGGGCTTCAACTCTGCTAAAAATTGTCCAAACAGTATAATTCAATAATATGGGTAAGTACACTTGCTAATGATCATTGCTGTGAAATTTTGTCAAAATCTAACCAGCATTTATGGAAATATACCCAACTGAAATCAAATTTGGACAAATCAAGGGCTGTAAATTTGCTAAAATCATCTGACAGGAACATGACAATATGTATAATTTCCCTCACTTATAACAGGTCCTGTGAAGTTTCCTCAAAATCTGATCAGGAGTTATGGAAATATGCCTAAAGTACTCAAATTTGGACAAATCAAGGTCCACAACTCCACTAAAAATCAACCAACTGGAACACATTGATTATATGCGAAACTACACTTGCTAATGGTCATTTCTGTAAAGTTTTGTCAAAATTTGGACAAATTAAGGCCCATAACTTTGCTAAAAACCACTGAACTAGAAAATGCCAATGATACGCTTAACCAGACTTGGAAACAATTAATCACAGCAAGTTCCATTGAAAACCAACCAGCAGTTATGGAGTAGAAGCACAGGCAAACTTTGTGACATACAGAGACAGAACAAACCCAGTATCTCTCCCACCAAACTTCATGGGGGGAGGCATAATTTTGCATACAGATTTCAACTTTGACCTAAGCTGACATTAACCTTGTACCTCATTACTATTTTTGAAGCTGTGTAAATGAAATTTGGACTATGTAATTGTACAATTTTGCATGCAGATTTTAGCTTCAACACTGGGTAAACTCACCTTGATTCCTTCATTGGCCTAGCTGTTTAAACTGGTGGTTCTCAGGTAAGTGATATAGGACCATCATGGCCCTCTTGTGTTCACACTTTATGGACACTTGTATCCCAGTTATTTGCACAACCTTTTTTTGGGTTGTTGCGATGGCCTAGTGGTCTAAGGCGTTCTTACTCTGCATTGCTAGGCTAAGTTGGTTGATGCCATTTGGTGTGGGTTCAAATCCTTCTGGGAACTTGATTATTTATAATTCTATGCTGGTCAAGATGAGTTCTAAGTACATGCAGGTGCATAGCCAGGAGCACTCCCATACAAGGTGGGTACAGGCCATGTATGAAACAATTTTCCAAACTCCCACCTCTTAGAGTTCTTGGAATTAAGCTTTAGCTACACCCCTCATAATTACATGTATTCATTTCATTCTCCAATATTTCAAATCAAAATCAGGTCTCTCTGTCAGACCCTAAATGCACAAATTGCAAGAAGATAGACTTCAAGCACTAGACTGTAAAACACACACTAAACAATTCTTTATTTGACAGTCGTCCATAATCAAATAAGTATATAATCATTATTGCCTGTTTCAGAGGGTGTCAAAGATTAAAATTTAATATTTTACGCAAAAAGGACCCACTTGTCAGGGCCAATTTTGTCCAAAGGGACATATTTCAAACAAACTTGATAGAGGTCCACTGACTGCAACATAAATTTTTTTAGAGTTCTAAGGCATACAGTTTCAGACAAGAAGATTTTTAAAGATTTTTCCCTACACTACTCAATGTTAAACAAGGGATCAATTTTGACCCTAAGAATATAATTTGAAATTTTTTTGTACAGCTGCATACCAAATATCTAAGGTTTTGACAAGAAGATTTTCAAAGTTTAAATATTTTACACAAATAGGAAGTCTTCTCTATTTAAGTCTATGTAAAATCAAGTGACGCCCCAACCCCGGGAGGCAGGGCCATTAACAAACCCCAGGGGCATAATTTGAACAATCTTAGTAGAAGTCCTCTACATGATGCTCCATGTAAATTATCTAAGGTCTAAAAGCGTAGGGTTTTTTCACAAGATGATTTTACAGTTTTGACCCCAGGGACACCATCTGAACAAAATTGGTAGACATTGTAACATACAAAATATCTAAGCTCTAGGACATATGGTTTTAGACAACAAGAATTTTTTAGTCTTCCCTATAAAAGCCTATGTAAATTCAAATGACCGGGACCAGGCTATTAATGACCGAAGGGGCATAATTTGTACAATCTTGGTAGAGCAACTCTACAATATGCTCCATGCAAAATTATCTAAGCTCTAGTCCTTGTGATTTCAGACAAGACTATTTTTTAAGTCCCTATATAAGCCTTTGAAAACCAACTGACCCCCAGGGCAGGCCCATTTATGATCCAAGAGGGATAATTATAACAATCTTGGTTTACAACCTCTAGATGAACCTGTAACAAAATATCTTAGCTCTAGGCCTTGTGGTCTCATACATAAAGATTTAGTTTTTCGTTACTATTGCAATTGCAAGCAGAATTCATGATGAAACTGATAAGTTATTGAATCTGTCAAGAATACTGATCAATGACACTCAAATTGTTGTCTCTTTGTTTTTATTGTGAAAAACAATCATCAACTAGAGCTATCACTGAAGGTGATTAATACCCCCAAACAGCACTTTGATACAAAAGTATGAAATATAGTAATATGAAATGCTCACCCATGAATAATATATTTAAGGGTGAATGTCAGTTGTCAATTTTTTCTTATAGTACATATTTTTTCATTGAAAGTTTTGAATTTTAACAATGTTTTTAACACTGAAGTGCTTTTCGTAATTTGTCTGATGTCGTAAAATATACAATATACAAATACCTGTCTTTCTATCAGTATGTATAGTTTCATTTTATAAGTAGTTGTTATTTCCCCTGCCTTAAAGCGGGACTAAACTTGATTATTTACATATTTTTTTGTAACAGTGCTACAAACCATAAGTCATTGTATTTCATAGTAGAAGATCAATCAAAATGCTTTTCTATTAACTTTATATAAAGAAATGACATAAAATAATTGCATTAATAATTTTTTGACCTCAGTGGCATGATTAACATCATTTTTAAAATCAATCCTCTGTTCAATATTTAAGGCTCTAGGCATATTTTGGTGAAGGGTTTTCAAATCTCTAGGAACCATGTATCTAGCTATGTATAAGTTTCAAGTCAATCTGTTAAATAATTTTACCAAAAAAAAAAAAGTGCAAATAGGGAAATAATTTAATAGAGGGACCAGACAGAGTTATGGTTCTTTCGCTCTGCATTATCTAAATCACCATATATATATTGTATATATATTTTAAGTTTCAAGTCAATTTGTTGAATATATTTGGAGTTATGTTCCGGAGAAGAAAATTGCAAAAAGGGAGATTATATAAAAATATGACAAGGGAGAGTTATCGTCCTTTCACTCTGCACTCCTCTAGTCACCATGTATTTATATTTCAAGTTTCAAGTCAATTCCTTGAATAGTTTTAGAGATATGCTTCGGACAAGAAATTTGCAACAAAATTGCAAAAAAGGGATAATAGAAAAAATGGGACCACACAGAGTTATGGTTCTTTCAATCTGTATTTCTCCTAGTTACCAAGTATAAATATTTAAACTTTCAAGTCAATCTGCTGAATACTTTTGGATACCCCTGGACAAGAAAATTGCAAAAAGGGAGAAAATTTAAAAAATGGGACAAGTGAAAGTTATAGTTCTTTCACTCTGCACTCCTCCTAGTCACCATGTATCTATATTTTAAGTTTCAAATCAATGTCTTGAATGGTTTTAGAGTTATGCTCTGGACAAGGAAAAATGCAAAGGACAGACCGACCACAGGATGACTCCTATATACCCCCTCAAACTGCATTTGACGGGTGTATAATAAATGTTACTATACCACTGCAATTTCAAGAAGCCATTGTGCACCACAAGTTTATTCAGAGTCCCATCCATTTTGTTATCTTTTATTCTAATGAAATTTCAACTATTACATGGGTAATTAACAGTTATAATAGATATATTCTGTAGATTTACTTTGACTGTATTTGAGGTCTTTCCAACAAAATACACCTGCCTTTGTAGTAGAGTAGTTAAAGTTCTGAACTTGTAACCACTTAAAATCTAACCATATTTATCCAAACTTAAAATCCTTGTGTGACACAGTGAAGATGGCATTAGTTCCAACAAGTATTTAATCCCTGAGTTGCAACTGGTAGTCTTAATATCATAAATACATGTACTTGAATATCAGCGTATATATATTATCATCACAGGTTATACTTTGGATCTGACTAGTTTTGTTAAGGTCTGATGTACTGAGACTGCAGATTCCAAACATCCATCAAAGTTAGAATGCATGAAGGCATCCCCTGCTAAAATCACAGCTGGCTTCTCACTTAAAACAATGCAACCTGGATTGCCTGGGTAGCTTTTATGAACCTAAAATAAAGAGTGAAAAAAAAGTGACCCTGACATCTGTGTTCAATGTTTCTTGTAAGTCCTTTGTCAAAAGACAAAAACTGGAATTGTCATTTTTATAACTAGTCCATACTGAAAACTATTAGAGGTATTTGAATACAACATATATTCCACCCCAGGAAAGCAAAATAAAGAAATTCTTTCAAGCAAAGTTTTCTCTTTTTCTCCCTTTTTTGGAGGTGGGAGGCAGGGAAGGGTTCTTGTTTAATAAACTTCTAAAAGGAGTTAGTCCATTTTGAAAGTGCCTTCCTGCGGTGGGGTATATGTTCTACAGGAATGGCCCTTTGTATTGTTTAAACATACTGATTTTACATCAGTTAGGAAACAAGTTCTTTCAACTTATACTAGACCCACTTAAAGACTGTTTCCTGGATTCAAACTTGCACCATATCTACTAACACTATAATTTATGTCTCTTTATGAGAGAAAGATTATAAAACTAGACATGTGTCCCTAGGACACAGATACCCCTGCAACATGGGCTTTAAAGTGGCAAATATTAGTGTTATCTTTTTTATGGTGTGTATATATGTATAAGTTATAAGGCAATGCTATCATGCATTATTGAATTTGGACCAAATATGTATGTGAGGAGTACTGAAAAGACAACAGCCACCGCAAACGGGTGCCATGCTCGACTTTTTCTTATTCCCAAAGGCAAACACATCAGAGGAAGCATATTGTGGTGAAGGGATTTCAAAGCCAGCATCTTCAAATTATTATTATTTTCAAATCCATCTATTAACAACAATGTTATGGCCAATTTTAGCAATACTCAATAATTTGACCTTGAAGGTCAAGGTCAAATAAAGGTCAAGGTGAAGTTCCATTTAACCTTCTTGAAGATATTGTCCAAATGTCAGTTATGTCCATGTATGAAGACAATACATTCATTAATAGCAAAGATATAGCCAATTTTATCACCATCTGTCATGTCAAGGTCATATTGGAATTATTCAACCTGTTGGTTTTGTTCTCAGTGTTGTTTTGCCCCAGTATGACTCAAATCCGTCCATGAATACAAAGATATGGCAATATAAGCATAATTGAATAACTTGCTCTTGATGGTCAGGGTCATTTTAAGGTCAAGGTCATACCTGAATAATTCAACATGTCAGTTTTGTCGTAAGTGTTGTGGCCAATTTTCGCAATATTCAGCAATTTTACCTTGAATGTTAAGTTCATAACTGAATAATTCAACATGTCGGTTTTGTCATGTTCAGTTTAACCCTCTTAATGGTATTGTCGAAAGGGTAGTTATGTCAAAGTATGAAGACAATACATCCATTAATAGCAAAGATATAGCAAATTTTTGCACCATCAAGATCATTTAAAGGTAAAATTTAGTGGTCTTAACCCAAAATCGAACTCCACCTGTTTTTAATGATGTAACATCTGTGTACCCAAGATACTTTCAATCCATTGACTCCTTAAAGAGTTATCATCTGGAAATGATTTTTTTGGCAAAACTTAAGATGAAAAAATTAATGATGTAAAAATTTAGTGGTCTGAACCCAAATTGGAACTTGACCTGTATTTCAAGATGTTACACATGTGTAATAAAAATTATTACAATCCATTGACTTCTTCATGAGTAATCATCCGGAAACCATGAAATGGACAGACCAACCAACAAGCTCACACATATATAACACCCCTTAACATCATTTGTGGGGGTATAAATATTAGGTTACATCATGTACAATGCCTCAAGTCCAATGTACATGTACATTGTATATAGGTTTCATGTTATTTCTGGCATATACATAATCTACATGCATTTCTTTTTTGACTGATTGGGATTGAAGTGACCTTCATTTACCTGGGAGTATCTCCACTTGTGACCTTTGACTTCTACTGGTTCTGGTAACCCTGGCAACACAGCTTTCAAATGCTCTAAAATCTCCACAGCTGCTGCATCTTTATCCATCTCAACATTCTTTAAACCCCATGGAGCACCTGTATGAACACATATAGATGGTCCAACATCTAGGGTCTCTGAAAACAAGTTTCAAGATGTCAAACCAAAGAGAAATTGTGATCTTTTGTTCTTATTGAAAATATCCTTGAATTAATGGATTAACGAGTAATGGATAAAAACTAACCATTACTAAAGCTCTTGAGTTACAAGAATTTCCAAAACCTTATTATAACTTTTGTTTCCTTGAAGTTTATTTCAATTCAAGTTTAAAGAACTTTAGACTTTTCTGTCAGAATGGTAAGGTTGGGGACCTGCCCAACTTTTAACACAAACAAAAGCTGCTGGTCTGAAGGGTTTAGCTCATGATGACCCTTCTTAAGATGAAAAACAAACTTGACACAGTAAATTTTAAGGGCAATATCAGGTCAAACCCCTTTTGTGCTGCTTTAGTTATTGTAGACTCAAAATTTATACTAAACAGAACTGCTAAGTACTCTAAGTTGCAACTGTAAAGGGGGTTGTAAATGCTTAAGAACATTCTGTTCTGCAACTGACAATGATAAATTGATAACTTTGTTACAATATTTTCATTGTTGCCCACATGAAATGACATGGACTAAAGTTTGTTAAAATTTTCTGAATTTAAATTACATTAGAAGATTTGACAAGTGTATATTACCTTTTCCTCTCTTCTTGTTATCTACAGATACAAATCTAATACATGGATTATCTGTAATATATTTTGCAGACCATGGAATATCCAGGATGGTTCCTGGCTTGTAGAAGAGACCTACAGCAAATCTTGATGAGTAACTCACTGACTGTAGAGCCTGCCTCACACCAGTTTTATCTGTGAAATGGAAAAATTATAAGCCTGATTACAGTCTAAATCATATTTTTAGACTTCTATAGAATTGTAATTAAAAAAGAAAACAATTAAAGCAACTGAAGCAAATAATCTAGCTGAAAACCCTGTTTAAAGGCTCATAAACACAGTGTAAATTTGAAAAGTCTACATTTTCCCGAGAGAAACTGGCAGCCATATACCCAATTTTTGACGCCTGCAATGATCAAATTTGCAATTTCCTTAAAAAAGTCACTGTTGAAATAAAGTAAACTAAAGAATAAGCAATGACGGTGTTTAACAGATGTTTTAATCAGGATATATTTGGAATCAATGGATGCTCCCTTCATGAACACAGAGTAAAAAAATATGTGCAATTGAGGAAGGTGTATTGAAGGAGTTCTTTTGTGTTTCATGATGAAGAGGTCTGGGTGGGAAATATTATCAAACTATGGTTGAAAATGAATGAGAAGTAACTGGCGATGTGGGCTCATATAATAGGGGTGTGATTACTTAAGGTAATAACATAAATGTTGCAACAGAATTTGTTAAATGTTTAGGTTATAATAAAGATGTATGGCCCTCTTCACAAAAGCAACAGATAGAAAGAAATCATAAAGAGACACTTTATTACATACTGATATGTCAATACAGGAAACATGGGGTGCGGGCTGATTACTAAAATTTTTCATTCAAAAATAATTTCACTCCATTATAGTTTTTCTTTTTATAGTATGAATAATGTAAATGCATTACCGTGTATGTTCTACATAAAAAAAATGCAAAGCATTGTCACACCTAACCACAGTGTAGCAATACCATGTGACCGTGACATCACTAAAGGCATCAAAACCAAGACAAAAGTGTCAACATTGACTCCACTCAAAACAGAAAATTACCCGTAAATATTTCATTTCTTCATCAATTTCAAAGGGATATGTGTCAGCCTTAGTTGAAAAATATAAGCTTTCCACGGAATATAGGACCTCCATCAGCAGTTGAGCATTTTTTCAAGCACTACATGAAACCTTGGACTTTGTTTGCATACCAGTGGTTGCAGACAAACTTGATCACTGAAAAGGCTTGTAAGGGGCATAACTTTGTGGAAAATCATTGCACTAAAACATGCTGCTAATATTCTCAGCTCCTATAAATTTTCCATAAATTCAAGCCAGTGGTTATTGAGAAACAGACCGGACAAAATTTCACATCTGACAGATGGATGGATGAAGCAGCGACGATAAGAATCCCCGTTGGGGAGTATAACAAAAGCCACGGCAAGAGGGGGTCATGCTCGACTTTTTTCCTATTTCTAAAGGCAAACACATTAGAGGAAGCACATTGTGGTGAAGGGATTTCAAAACATTATTTGGAAATATAATTATCAAATTCATTCATACATAACAAAGTTATGGCCAATTTTAGCAACATTCAGAGATTTGACCTTAAAGGTCAAGGTCAAGTTCATTTTAACCTTCTCTGGAGGTACAGTCTAAAAGGTAGTTATGTCCAAGCATGAAGACACTACATCCATTAATAACAAAGATATAGCCAAGTTAAGCAATGTCAATTAAGGTCATTTACAAGTCAAGGTCAAACTTGATTTGTTCAATTGCCCCAGTATGACTCAAATCCGTCCATGAATACAAAGATATGGCAATATAAGCATAATTCAATAACTTGCTCTTGATGGTCAAGGTCATTTTATGTTCAAGGTCATACCTGAATATTTTAACATGTAGGTTTTGTCATAAGTGTCGTTTTGTCCAAGTATGCATCAAGTCAATAAATAAATGAGAAAGTTATGACAATTAAAGCAAAATTCAATCATCTGACCTTGATGGTCAAGGTCATTTTAGCTATCTTCATACTTGAGTTATTCAACATGTCAGTTTTGTCATAAGTGTTGTTTTGTTTATGTATACATTAAATCCAACCATAAACAACAAAGTTATGGCCAATTCTAGCAAAATTCAATAATTAGACCTTGACTGTGAAGGTCATTTTGAGGTCAAGGTCATACCTGAAAGAATCATAATGTGAAACTTGTCTTGTTTTGTCCAAGTATGAATCAAATCCAACAACAAATAACAAAGATATGGCCAATTTTAGCAAAATTTAATAATTTGACCTTGAAGGTGAAGGTCATTTATGAGTCAAGGTCAAGTTCAGTCTGGTCCACTTGAAGATCTTGTCCAAAGGGTTGTTGTGTCCAAGTATGAAGACAATACACCTCTTATAATAAAGTGGCAACAACACCATGACTGTAGCAATAATTCTAATTTTTCTTTGAAAAAAGTCGAGCTAAAAATGTTTTAAGCATTTGGCATACACAAACCTATCAGTGACACTATATCTCCTTGCAGCTGTAGTATCTGAGGAACAGGCATTGTAACCACCACAGCATCAAACACTTCTGAGTGACCTTCATCTCTTGTGACTTTCACCTTGCCATCTGCTATTGATATATCCTTCACCAAATGACCTTTTCCAAGTACAGGATCTGAAAAAAAAAATTGGCAAATAACATGGATCTTGCTGGTGACAGTATAAACTGACAGTCCAATGTCTGTAGCAAATCTGATTGGATCACTCTCATTTTTTTTTACTTAAATTTTACACTCAAAAACATAAAAAAAGGCAACTGGTTTGACCATTTCCTTGTGGTCTGATCATATTTGTTCCCTTTTGTTTATGTAATTGCAAATTTCTGAACAAGACGCAAGTTAAAAGCTTATACTCTGTGTTTGTTTTTCGTTTATTTGGACACTCAAAACATGAAACCACACTGTAACTTGAAATAATAATATTTCCTGTGAGGTTCATAAAGAATAAACCATTTCACTTTGATCACAACCTGTCAGGAAAGCACATTATACACCCAAAATTACTAAACAGCAAAATCTGATCATGATCTGCACTGTGACTCAACAAGTAAGGTTTTAAAGAAATCCCCTAAAATGACAAACTAGTCTGTCTAAACTGAGGAACAGGTACATTCTTAAAACTTAGCAGGGAAAGGGTGAATTTTTCAAACAATACATGTACAATACATGTTATGGTAGAAGACAAATGTTATGTACACCATACAGATGCACATGAACAGATGACTTTGTGTTTCAGTTTCCATGTCTCTACAGTACTTCAGTAAATGCCACTGCATAGCAAACTAAAAGGTCTCATCAGTAACTTTGATAAAGTTTTAACAGAGTACTGAAGTGATGTCCTGATCACTTCAATTTCTTCACTCTGATTTCCTTCCTTACTCACCAGCTTTATTGATGTAATGTTTCACAAGCGTGCTCACCCCGTCTGGAGTGACATAATGTTTGGTACCAGGAACTTTATCTTGGTGTCCCTCTATATCCAGGCTAAGTCTCTGAAGAACACCTTTCTCTGTTAGCTCATTATAGTGACTGAAATGAAACAAGAACTGAGGGGTTATCAAAAATGATCTATCTGTGTTCTTCTTTTAAAATCTTTTCCTTCTCACCATCTTTTAATGTTAATAATATGTATGATTATTCTAATGCAAAAAGTATATTTATGTACTGAAATAAACTGGGCTACTAATTTAGAGACCTTTTAACATCTTGCAAAAAATGAATTTTTAAGATCAAACGATGTGACATCAGTCATAATTAACTTATTCAGTACAAGTAGAACAATTAAATTTAATACATGTATACCAATATTTCATATTTGCAGTAAATCACAAAATGTTTCACACAATACCTAGCACAGTAAATCACAATATGTTTCACACAATACCTAGCACAGTAAATCACAATATGTTTCATACAATACCTAGCACAGTAAATCACAAAATGTTTCACACAATACCTAGCACAGTAAATCACAATATGTTTCACACAATACCTAGCACAGTAAATCACAATATGTTTCATACAGCACAGTAAATCACAAGATGTTTCACACAATACCTAGCACAGTAAATCACAATATGTTCCATACAATACCTAGCACTGTAAATCACAATATGTTCCATACAATACCTATCACTGTAAATCACAATATGTTTCACACAATGCATAGCACAGTAAATCGCAATATGTTTCAGACTATACCTAGCACAGTAAATCACAATGTTTCACACATTACCTAGCACAGTAAATCACAATATATTTCAGACAATACTTAGCACAGTAATTCACATTATGTTTCACACAATACCTAGCACAGTAAATCACAATATGTTTCACACAATACCCAGCACAGTAAATCACAATATGTTTCAGACAATACTTAGCACAGTAGTTCGCAATATGTTTCACACAATACCTAGCACGGTAAATCACAATATGTTTCATACAATACCCAGCACAGTAAATCACAATATGTTTCACACAATACCTAGCACAGTAAATCACAATATGTTTCATACAATACCTAGCACAGTAAATCACTATATGTTTAAGACAATACCTAGCACAGTAAACCACAATATGTTTCAGACAATACCTAGCACGGTAAATCACAATATGTTTCATACAATACCCAGCACAGTAAATCACAATATCTTTTATACAATACCTAGCACAGTAAATCACAATTTGTTCATACAATACCTAGCACTGTAAATCACAATATGTTTTATACAATACCTAGCACTGTAAATCACAATATGTTTCATACAATACCTAGCACAGTAAATCACAATATGTTTCACACAATACCTAGCACAGTAAATCACAATATGTTTCATACAATACCTAGCATGACGTTGCTGGTATTCTGGTGTAGCTGATACATACTGAGCACCAAGGTCTACTGTACATCTACTGTCTGAGTTACATCTACTTGTCGACATTCGGCCTCCTACATAATAACAATACTATGTCTGCATACAAAAAAACAACAATCACATACAAATTACTACTTGGATGATCTGTTATTTAAAGACAGAGCATTTGACAGTATCAGTACTTGCTGTTTTAAGGTTTCTGGTTTGAAACATGATAGCACTATCAAGCTCTTAAAGACCATATTCTTCCTTTTGATCTGAGTACTGGTCAGAAGCAAACACTGTGAATAGCTATATTAGTTTTTATACTTCTTTTTCAATAAAATTTACAGTTATATTTATAAACTCCAAGATATGGCTGACACCCTGCCACTAGAGTCTATCGCATGTACCTTGCTACATTGTACATAACTAAACAACATCAAAATTCAGATTCTGTTCCACATTCTCACAGTCAAAGAAACATGATGAACTGAAATATCCCTAAAGTGTAGAAATTATAATGTAGGTAATCTTTACTTAGAACCTTATATCACAAAAGAAAATCCTTTTGCTTAATCTGGTTTCAGCATTTAATGTATTCAGCAAACACTGTACATCACCGTGAAAGCAAGTAGATTTTGCTTGAAGCCATGAAGGAGCAGTGTAACCTTCATTTTGTTTTAAGTATGTATACGAAAGGAACATTTACATACTTCCAATACTCCAAAATTACAACAGATTAGAAACTCCTTTATGAGTCAATGGAATACAATGTTTAAGCACATGGCAACTCAACATTTTTCAAAATGCTAAGTAACAAGCTATAATTCAAACAGGAAATCATTATCATATTATAAAATGAGCAATTCCGCATAAAAGAAAGAATGTTTTTATTCAATGTAAAAATTTTGAATGAGTTGTAGAAATTCTTTATTTTAAAATTTGTACTGTGACCTTGACCTTTGACCTAATAACCCTAAAAAACTACATCACCTAATCATCTAATTGTCATGACCAACCTTCCTATGAAGTTTTGAGGAGTGGGTCCAAGCATTCTATAGTAACTGATCGGACTATGCTATACAAGGTCACTGTGACTTTGACCTTTGACCCGAAAAGCTATAGGGGTCATCTACTGGTGCTGTGAAAACAAGACTTTGTGATAATTCCTAATAAGGTATGAAGATACCAAATTACTTCTTATATACGTATGACTGAATATCTACTATTTTCGCTTTTGATTTTCATTTTCTAGTTTACTTGTCCCATCAGGACCTTAATTGAGAGTAAGGCCCTGGTCCCATGAAGAGACATTCTTGTCAAAAATTATTGTTTAAAAATTTGCCAAACATCAGTACTGAAGTATATCTCAAGTGTATTAGGGTATATTTGGGTGTTTGTGGGTATATACACAATACGTGGAACTTTCCGGAGAAAAAAACAGTCAAGATCCCAAACAAAGATCTGTGAAACTTACCTATTCCTTTACTCTTATCCCATACTGAAATAGTTGCTGATCTATTTAAATCCTGCCGTATCAAAGAAGCGACCGAGGCCCCTGTCATTCCTGATCCAATAATTAAAACCCTTTCTAACATCACTTTCAACATGACAACAAGCAATTTAAAGAAAATTCAGTTTTAACAGTTAACAATCATACAAGAACAAAAATCACATCGACACCGCTCTCTACAAAAGGAGATAATATTTTCCTTCAGTCGAAGGATATGGCGGAAAATACGAACTATTTGATTTTACATGGGCTTATATAAAGAAAAGTTTAAAAATCTTGTCTGAAACCACAAGGCCCTGAGCCTTAAGATTTGGTATGTAGCATTGTCTAGTGGACCTCTACCAAGTCTGTTCAAATTATACCTCTGGGGTCAAATTTGGCATTGCCCCGGGGGTCAATTGATTTTACATATAGGCTTCACCAGCGAAAAGTTTGAAAATCTTCTTGTCTGAAACCACAAGGCCCTGAGCGTTAAGATTTGGTATGTAGCATTGTCTAGTGGACCTCTACCAAGTTTGTTCAAATTATACCTCTAGGGTCAAATTTGGCCGCACCCCAGGGGTCAATTGATTTTACATAGGCTTATATAGGGCAAAGTTTGAAAATCTACTCGTCTGAAACCACAAGGCCCTGAGCCTTAAGATTTGGTACGAAGTATTGTCTAGTGAACCTCTACCAAGTCTGTTCAAATTATACCCCTAGGGTCAAATTTGACATGTAGCATTGTCTAGTAGACCGCTACCAAGTCTGTTCAAGTTATACCCTAGGGTCAAATTTGGCCCCACCCAGGGAGTCAGTTGATTTTTTAAAAGCTTATATAGGGAAAAGTTTGAAAATCTTTTTGTCTGAAATCTCAAGGCCCTGAGCCTTAAGATTTGGTATGTAACATTGTCTAGTAGACCTCTACCAATTTTATTCAAATTATACCTCTGTGGTCAAATTTGGCACTGCCCCGGGGGTCAATTGATTTTACAAAAGCTTATATAGGGAAAAGTTTGAAAATCTTCTTGTCTGAAACCACAAGGCCCTGAGCCATGGATTACTTATCCAGTGCTCTACCTATTAAACTAAGCGGGCGACCAAAAGAACTTTTTTTTTAGCTTTTTCCTAAATAACTCTTTGTAAAACCATGTGACCCTTGGGGCGGGGCCTAATTTGACCCATGGGCCATGATTTGTAAAAACATGGTAGAGGTCCACTAGACAACACTACCCATCAAATATCTAGACTCTAGGACTTATTGTTTCTGACAAAATGATTTCTAAAGTTTTGCCTATATAAGTCTATATAAAATGAAGTGACCCCTTGGGCGGAGCCAGTTCTGACCCAAAAGCCACGATTTCTATGATTTTGGTAGAGGTCCACTAGATAATAATACAAACAAATATCTGAGGTCTAGGTCTTGTGATTTCAGACAGGAAGTTTTTTTTTAAACCTTTTCCTATATTACTCTTTACAAAATGAAGTGACCCCTAAGGTCCATGATTTGTACAAACATACCAAATATATAAATTCTATGCTTTATGGTTTCTCACAAAAAGATTTTTTTTTAAGTTTTGCTTTGTAAGTCTATGCAAGAACTGTCACTGTAAGATGACAATGCCCTCGAAGTGGTGCTTTGACTTTGAACTGAGGACCAGCCATTCAAGGGTCAAGGTCAAATAAATATAGGTCAAGTGCTATACACTGAGCATGTAAAAGAACCAGGGGTGTCTCTGGAATGGGATGCTTTCTGTACCTTGCACTACCTCCATAACATAAAATAACTAATCTCTTCAGGGGGCGTCGGTCATATGGGCAACCGGTACCGACGGTAAATAAGCTCAAATAGATAGATAGATAGCGTCAGTCAATAACTATCAGAGTAATGTTAACCCGCCTATTCGTCTGCCGGACCAATCAGAACGCTCGGAGTCAGTGATTTTCCAATAACAACTTCAAGCTTGTTTCAAGCTTGTTATGTGTGGAATATAGGTCGATTCCGATAGTAATGGTCAGTTCTGGTAAAACGTTGGACCGCCAATCATACACTTGTATTTTAGCACTGACTCTTGAAGTTCTGGACATAACCCTCCAAAATTTGGGGTCAAGGGTCATTTACCCTTGAAACCCCTGTGATTAAATTATCAATGTCAATATATGTACCAGTTTTCCCAAATCTTGACCGAAAAAAGAACAACCCTTAATTCCTACATTTTCAACTGTCCGTGTTTATGGCGATAATTCGCGTTTTAAAGAACAGAATATATGGTGTTTATTCCAATCACAAAAAGTATTTGAGGCTTCCATTCCCGTAACACGTTAGTCTGAACGAAAACATTTAAACAGTACCTATATTCGGATATCGAAATTCGGATAACTGATGGAACGTCCGAAAATCGAAAATTCGAATCTTTTCCAATATGGCAAACCAAATATTAGATTATTGATTTCAGTATTCGTTCCAATCCCTACTTTTTTATAACCGTTGACTTGTATATAATGTATATAATAATGTATATATTTTAATGCTTTTCTTGAAACACCTTCAGTTGATTATTGATAAGCAAAGATCTCCAAATATCTTGCTCATAAAGAATGTTAGAATTAAAACATTTCAATGAAAATGTTCGGGGTTTTATGATGACCATGTTTTGCCTTAAATTTTTGCCCACATTTCCTATACAAAAGATCAGATCCAGTCTGAAATTATTAATACCTTAAAAAAGTTTTTTTAAAGTATCTGAAAGAATAGGACTCTTTATGCAAGTTTACTTCGTGTAAAGTAGGATGTATGTGTCAATCTGAGTAGATTGATATCCAAATTACATCTTTTAAAACAGCACTGAATGTTTTGAACATGGTTATGGAGTCAAGAAATTAGGTTCTGTTAATTTCTGTGTTGTCAGTATAATTTCATTTAAGGCGGCAATATATATTTGCAGTATTATTTTCATACATTTCAGGTTATTTATCTACTGTTTTCACATCTTAATTATTTGCTCACATGTTTGTGTTACTTTTTTATGAACAGTTTACTTACACAAAACATATTTGATTTTTGTGTTTCTCTTGACTTGGATATAAGCTATGGTCAAGTATTTCAGTTTAATAGAGATCACTATGGTATTTCCCCTATTAGCTAATCTGTTTCGAAGAAAAACTCGGGCTATTATGGCCGATAGGTCGTCTAGCTTCGTTGCCGTGCAAAAACATTGATGTAGCCCGTTACTGAAACACTTAAGGTATCACCACAAAACTGGGAATACTTGCTTATAATGAAAAGATGCAGTTGTAAGAAAATGGGCATTATTCTAAAATATATTTTTGGAGTTAGGCCCCTTTTTAACTTAGAATTTTTGGCAAAATTGGTTATTATTAAATAAGTGGAATGGTTTCAAATCTATCAAAAGTATCATTATGAAACTTAAAATATTTGCTTATTATGACAGGGCACAGTTGTAAGACAAGGGGAATTACTCTGAAAGCTGTTTTTAGAGTTCTGCCTCATTTCAGCTTGATTCTTTTTATATTGGTTATTGATATAAAAAAATGAAAGTTGATTATCAAAAATATCGTATTCATTCTTGGGACTTGAACCTTGTCACATAAGTGTGACCATTTTATAAAGTATAAACTCAATCCCTCAAGTGTTTTCTTTGTTGTGGCGTACATATGTGACGGGAGACACTATGATCATTTGAGGCTCTAATAGGAGCATCGCATGCGGGGCCAACGCTTGTATGTTAAGATCAACGACAATAAAATTGATTTCAAGAGTGTTATGGTGCTGTTACGCACTTCACTTAAGATGAATAACTTTGTGATTGTAAATGTTCAAGATATTAGTGTTTATACATAAGTTTATTTTCCATGTGAAAAAGGGGCATAAGTCTAGAAACACTGATCACTTAGTAATGTTCCGTGTGCCTTGTCCCTTAGCAGCAAGTATGCCACCAAGACTCTACCTTGGCTTATTTTTGGATTATCTCTATTACTTTTATGTTGAAATTATGCTTTTCTAGAGCATATCTAAAAAAGCAATTTAAGAAATTGATATGATTCTAATCACATGGGTGCAGTGACAAAGAACAATCTTCACACTTTCGCTTCTGACAGTACTCTCTGTGCTTTGATTTAGTTATGCTTCGGACAACAAATATTTGAGAGGGGAGATAATTCAAAAGTAGGACCAGGTAGTGTTATGGTTCTTGAACACTGTAATTCTACGTACTATCTAGCTTTGTTTTAAGCTTCAAGTCAATCCCTTTCATAGTTCCGGACAAAGATTTATTATAAAATTAAAGAAGGGGAGTTTATTTTAAAAAAAAACGGGACAAGGTAGAGTTGCACTTCTTCGTGTTGCCATTTATCTACATTTTAAGCTTCACATCAATTCACTTCACGGTTTCAAGTTATGCTCCGGACAAAAAATGCTTGAGGAGAGATAAATTAAAAACTTGGACCAGGTAGAGTTATGGTCATTGTGCACTGCACTCCTACTCATTGCAAAGAAACAGCATAGCAAGTTTGAAATCAGTCAGCCAGTTAGCAACAGGTATCTGGTCCAGACAAAATATCTGGACACCCACGGGGTTTACGGCGTTGATCGCGATAAAAGGAACGGCGAATGTGTTGACAACAGTATTGTACAGCTATTTATAAACGTTAGGCCCGAAACAGGTACGAAAAGTGTTTTATGTGAAGATACTTTATTTAAATTTTGTGGTTATATGAACCATATATTTCAGCTACTTGTCATCTCAACAAACAATGCTGTGTAACTTTTTTTGACTAAGTATAAGGAATGTCGTGAAAATATTCTTGCTATTTGTCATCTCAGCAAAAAATGGTGCGTAACTTTTTTTGACCAAGTTTAGGAATGTCGTGCAAATATTCATTCCGCATTTGTCTTCGAAAAATTGTACTTAAGTAAATAGAATTATAATTAACTTACATAAAATCAATTGAAAATTTCAAATACATTGTCGAGTAAAAATTTTATAATCATGTACTTCGATCACAGTTTAGTCAATAACAAGTTTGACTCTTTATTGACCGAAAAATACAATTTAAGCTTCAGTGATTTTATATTACAATGTATATGCATTTGTCATTCACCATTCACTGTGGACTTGCGGTTAACAACGCGTTTCTGACCTTTCACGAAGATAAACCTTAATATATATCCGTGATCAATAATATTGGTACATGTTGAATACACAATATACCACTTAGATGTAGATCTGTAGCAACAAGCCTCGGCACGTCACGGATAGGAATGTACGCACTGGGTATAGAATTTTGTCAAACTGAAGTGTCACTGCCACCGATTTCCAGCTTATTTCGATACCCCTTTCTGGAGCTCATGTTCTGAATTTCTACCCGTTTAACGTGGTGATAGCAGTTTGCCTAAAGACCAACAGGCGCGATACAAGAGATAGCCGAAATAAAAAACAGCCACCAAAAGAATCAAACCTGTGGTCCCTGGGCTACCCCGTCCACCCCTTAGCACCCAAAGGGCGTCTGCGAGGTTGCTATGGACGAGACCCTGGAACCGGGAACTTACTCAGAACACGAACATTCCGAGAGGTAACGAAGTAAGCTTTGATCAGTATCAGTAATATTTCACTTTCGACAAAATCCATTTCCAGTCCGCCATAGCTTCCGCTGGTCCGGACGTGAGACGAAACTCACCGCTCACGGATCACATTCACTACACCTTTCTGAAAATGGGGGCGTTCCGAAGTTAGACTGAAAAGTTAGCTTTATATACCTACTGTTTACGTCATTGTACTATTAATAGAAATACGGTAGTTATTAAAGGTATCTACCTTGTTTTTCTGTAAAATTAACAGTCCGCAAGACTTTTCGCACAAGATGTTTCTGTGTATTTTTTTTTAAAGCATATCTGGAGAATATTGATTGCAGAGTACTTTACAGTCGATGAAAGCATTTGAAAAGAAATGAAGTGACATATCTAGACATATGTCATCCTCAGAAATCACATCTCTAAGTCTAGCCACCACTCCTGTGACATCTAAAATCTGACGGACAGATAATAGCGCAGCGATTTTAAGGATATGACAAGGATATTACCAACTCGTCAATCTCCGGAAATTGCCTGAGGGTATACTCCAATCGTAGCAATTCGGCTTTCTCGTATGCAATGTGTATGAATACACCAAATGGTAATTTGGCCCGGCTTTAATAAACATAAATTTAACAAGCGTGGGGGAATTCAAGCAGTGTTTGTCTTATGAATTAGAACAAATGAAAATGAATTTTAATTTAAAGAATGAACAGGTAGGGGCTTTAATATATGTTTTCAATTTAGCTGACACCATTTATGTTATAAAATAGTCCAATATGGCTCCTACCACATTATTTCCGAGGTGACTTATTGAAGTCGCCCGAGGTGTTCCGAATGGGTATACTCGGGATCAACTACGGAAATTACGGAAGAGTAAACTCGGGATTGTACCAACTCGGCAATCTCATGAAATTGTTGGAGAGTAACTTCTAGAGAGTTACCTCTTAGGTAACAAGGAAAACATTGATGCACATCATCAAGTCGGCACAGACGATTCTGAAGATGTGATTATGTTGGGTACATGCAATTTTTCACATACAGAATATTTGTATAACTGTACAACTGTTAGTGTAATCTTTGAATGCTATTCGTACTCATGCTGCCACGATAATAAATTATTTGCTAAACCAACGCTCTTACCACTGATCCTGGTCGCGTTTGTCGTAGGTAATATCTATTTAGGATTATGTTCACAGTAGTCGTTTTACTTCCAAGTAGGAAGTCGATTTTACGACACCCGATTTTCTTTAGATGAATGATATTTTGCAATAAGATAACTGTATTTGATTTTATTTAATACAAATTCATATTTTTTGATTAATTCGAATTTACGTTTTCTTTAATTAGTGCTAATAATTAAAGTATTTAATGCAAATATTTTTTTTTTAGAATTAAAAAGTTTTAATCCATCATAATATTATGCAGGTACAATTCGTAAAACAGCTGTATCTATGTTTCGAAATAGGAGACAAGTTCTAGAGAATGATCTAATAATTAAGAATTCGTATCACTATACTTAAAAAAAGAAGAAGAAAAAACACAAATCAGCATCAACCACCAGAACTTCAAAAGAAACCGGAAAAAGGCAGAAATATATAGCCTAAAACATATTAGCTGATATTTTCTGTCATCACAAGGCAGTTACTTCCCTGAACGAAGGGGAGGTTAATGTGTTGAAGTTGGACTATCTAACTAAGGTTGAACTAACTTATCAAGGGACGGAATGTTAAGAAAATGTTGAGAATCATCAAACAGGATATTTTCAAGTTCATAACGATAAAATATTTCATAACTTTTTCAGGTTAATACCTAGGTTAAAATTTCAATAATTTTCATTCAGTGGAACGGAAAAATGATAAAAGAAATTTAATCGTTTATAACAACTAGTCGGCAACTTTTGCTATAAATTGACAATATCAATCGGCGGTCGGCCAATAAGGTCCCAAATATAACCAGAGACAGATAACATCTATATCTATGTCTCTGATATAACCCAAAATATCCGCTATGTGTGATTCGCCAAAATAATAATCCAATATAACAGAATGAAAGTAGTTCTAAGACGTCTCTGTATTACCTCACCGGCGATTTTTCAGAGATGTTCGTGTCATATTCTTAATAGGCGAGAAAGGTAAAGGTGGACTGTGTTAAATCGGACATGTACCTTTAGCTTAATGTTTAGCGCTGACGAAGCATGTTGTCACAAGGTTGTGCAATATCGGTTTTTGAATTAAACGGTTTTGACAACCAGAGTAAACAGAACATGGTGTGAAAGAATCGACACAGGATTTATCGTTCATAAAGCTAGCACCCACATATGCAGAATTGCAGTTGGTGTAACGATTTCACGACTTTTTACCTCCTGGACGATTCGGCCTCAAAACCCTGGTCTTTTCGGCATTTTTTTGTAAATATGAAAAAAACAGTTATATATAACTTATACTTGTATACTTTATTTACAATTATGACTTTTATTAATATTTTTGTCACAAATGAATGTATACATGTATAGTATATAACTTTCTGGTAAAAATTAAATGTAAACATAAACAAGAGGGCCATGATGGCCCTAAATCGCTCACCTGAGTCTCATTGCTCATGTTACAAATATCGTTATTGGTTTTTATGGGTGCAAGTTTGAATAAGTTTGCAATAAGTTTGAAGACTCTGGGTGTAATGGTTCTCAATTTTTTTTAGCTGAAATAGTTTTACTCTACAGGTCCCAGTGACTTTGACCTTTGACCTACAGACCCCAAAAACAATAGGGTTCTTCTGATATAATTACCCTATAAAGTTTGAAGGCTCTGGGTGTAATGATACTACAGTTACTCTGCAGAAATAGTTTTCACTCAACAGGTCCCTGTGACCCTGAACTTTGACATACTGACCCCAAAAATGATTGGGTTCTTTTACTGAGTAAAGAAAATCATCCTATGAAGTTTGAAGGCTCTGGGTAAAATGGTACATTTGTACTCCAGTTACTGAGCAGAAACAGTTTTCACTCTACAGGTCCCTGTGAATTTAACCTTTGACCTATGGACCCTAAAAACAATAGGGTTCTTCTAATACAATTATCCTATAAAGTTTGAAGGCTCTGGGTGTAATGATACTACAGTTACTCTGCAGAAATAGTTTTCACTCAACAGGTCCCTGTGACCCTGACCTTTGACATACTAGCCCCAAAAATAATATTGTTCTTCTATTTAATAAAAGCAATCATCCTATGAAGTTTGGAGGCTCTGGGTGAAATGGTAATCCTGTTATTGAGTGGAAACGGTTTTCACTCTAGAGGTCCCTCTGACCATGACCTTTGACCTACTGACTCAAAACACAAAAGGGATTTTTTTGTACTCAATAAGGGCAATAACTCTGTGAAGTTTGAAGGCTTTGGGTCAACCAACTGGTACTCAAGTTATTGAAAGGAAACGAAGTGTGAAAGACAGACAGATGAACAGACACCCATGGACAAGGCAAAAACACTATGTCTCCCTCAGAAGGGCAGGGTTGGGGGGGAGACATAATAGCCCTCTATTAAAATTGCTGAAAGGTTTGAGCAATTTTAGAAAAGGGCATTATAAGGAACATTTCTGTCAAATTGGTTTTCGAGGAGATGTCATTTAAAGCCAAATATTGACGAAAATCTATTTTTAGCACTGGCGGCCATTTTGTTCAATGGAGCGGAACCATTTTAACAATTTTAAAAGTGGGGGTATGTAAGGAACATTTTTGTGGAATTTGGTGGAAAATCACCCAGCTGTTCAGGAGGAGATGTTGTTTAGATTTTAATTCTATTTTTAGCTTTTGCAGCCCTTATGTGCATTGGAGCAGACCGGTGTGAGCAATTTTAGAAAAGGGCATTATAAGGAACATTTCTGTCAAATCTGATTTAAAATGGCCAAGTGGTTTTGGAGGAGATGTCATCTGAAGCCAAATACTGACGAAAAATCTATTTTTAGCTCTGGGGCCATTTTGTTCAATGGAGCGTAACCATTTTACTAATTTTAAAAGAGGGCTATGTAATGAAACATTTCTGTGAAATTTGGTGGAAAATCACCCAGCCGTTCAGGAGATGTTGTTTTAATTTTTTTTTCTATTTTTAGCTTTTGCAGCCCTTATGTGCAATGGAGCAGAACGGCTTCAGCAATTTTAGAAAAGGGCATAATAAGGAACATTTCTGTCAAATTTGATTTAAAATGGCCTACTGGTTTTGGAGGAGATGTCATCTGAAGCCAAACATTGATGAAAATCTATTTTTAGCTCTGGCAGCCATTTTGTTCAATGGAGCAGAACTGTCTTAGCAATTTTAATAGAGGGCTATGTAAGGAACATTTCTGTGAAATTTGGTGGAAAATCACCCAACCGTTCAAGAGGAGATGTTTTTTTTTTTTTCTATATTTAGCTTTTGCAGCCCTTCTGTGCAATGGAGCGGAAAGGTTTGAGCAATTTTAGAAAAGGGCAATATAAGGAACATTACTGTAAAGTTTGGTTAAAAATAGCTTTGTGGTTTAGGACGAGATGTTATTTAAAGTAAAATGTTGACGACGGACGACGGACACAGGGTGATCACAATAGCTCACCCTGAGCATTTGCTCAGGTGAGCTAATAACTATCAGTATAAATATATTGGTGAGCCAGCAAAGGACCAATAAAATGAATGATTGAATTAGTTTCATACCATGACCATTTGAATTCTAATGCTTACACTTGCATCAAAACTCAAAATTCCCGATCTGAAGATTCCAAATCGAGGGATGGTTACAAAGTAAAATGTCTTGGCATGAACCTTCACCTCCAATCTGGCAGACAGTCTTTCAGCACCTTTAAAGCTTCTATTATTGGTAAAGCCTATAAATTTTAAATTTCATTGTCACAGAAACAGATTTCTATGCTACTGGGTGCAAATGTGAGAACACCTCACACAGCCATGAAGAGCTTAATAATGCAATATAAACAAGAAATAACCACAGCATATTTCACATTTTACTCTGCCCATAACAGAAACACAATGCTAAAAACACAAATGAAAAATACTTTACTGTTAAATCAGAGTTTTCTCTTAACACAATTAATACTCCATATTTTTCAAATGAGCTCAATTCAAAACTAAACATCAATATAACTGAATTAAAAATTACTCTTGCAACAGACTATTAATGGTGAAACCACCACAAGAGCTTCACAGATTTGTCCAAATTCAACAGGTATGAAAGCAGTCATCATGCTCAGTATACAGATTTAAAAAAAACCCTAAAATGTTGGTGATCACATATAGTATTTTAAAAACTATATCACGTCAAAAGAACTCTGGAATGCTTACTGAAAAATTGTTATCAGATTTATTCCAAAATTTCACAGATGAATAACTAATCTGAGATACTCATTTTGAAACATAAGAAAAACAAAAAAAAACTAACACACATACACACCCGATTTTCAATGCAAATAAGTGTTTCTACAAAATCACTTTTAATAGTCACTTGGTGCCATGTTTTTTTCTAAAATTTATACAGATAAAATACAGGATTTCAAACAAATTTCTTAAAATCTTTAATATCAGACTATCACAAACAATCTAAAAATCTAGAAAATGAAACTGCATACTTCATAAATTTAACTGGAATAAGAGTGCAGACAGCTGCAAAGTATGCCAGTCATATGGTTATGGCATCAGGTTGAAACTGAAAGCAGTGTATTAATGGTTTTAGTTCAAACCTACTTAACCTCTAGAAAAAGAAAATCAACAATATCTGGCATATTTAGTACAGGCCGTAACTCTCAAGTGCCAAGAGGGACTTGACTGGCTATCAAATACAGGTGAGATGTCATATCCATAAACATTATCAGTAAGTAAGGTGAAGATCAGGAAACCCTGTGGAGGTTGCCTGACCATTGTGGATGTTCCATAATAAGTCATTCTATCTTTCGAAGGGCCTATAACAAGAGATAAAATAACAAAATGCTCTAGATCCCATTAAACGATAAAGGCATTTTGAAAAAAGCAGTTTTCGAATGTCTTGAAATTGGAACTTTGACCTAAAATTCAATCTTCTGAAAGATTCCTAGACCCATTTTACAAGCGAAGAAACTCTTTACAAGTAGAGGTCTGCATGACCTTGACCTTTTGAACCAAAAGGCTCATCTAGCTGTGGCTAGATTGCCTTCAAGGTCTGAGGTGTCTAGACTAAACCTTTTTCATTCCCTGATCTGACACTGTTTAGTATACTAACAGTTGAACCAGATAACCAATATCAGTAAAACAGCTCAACAAATTTTTGAGGGATTGGGAGAATTTGAAAGAAAATATCACACCGCATAAGGATTAACATAACAGAGTAAGAGACAAAAGTATGGTCTTATAAACTCATTTACATAATTCATCTGAGAGTACAGTATAGTCTATAAAACAGTTCTAAGAAACTATCATCTCTTTGAATCCAAATATTTAGTAGCAGCTTGAGTGACCTTTGAATATTAAGTACCCCAATAAGACCACTTAAATATTTTCAATCAAAAAGTGAAATTTTAGTATCACCTATTTTTGCTTTTTTTCCTTAGTAATAAGAACAGTTTTAGTATATATTAAAGGGTCAATTTAATTTTGGTGACACTGACCACTATCATTATGTAAAACAACTTTCATAACTAACTTGCAAGTTTCTTGACGCATACATAAAATATAATTTCATAAACAAATATAAGCAAAGAATAAACAATGAAAAATTCAAAAACAAAAATTAAGAGATGACATTCACACACAATACCCCAATGTGTAGTTCAAATAGTAAATAATAATGTAAAAACTGTCCTCTGGAAATCACAATGGTAATTTCAATTCACGTCATTGAATTTCATATATTGTGTAAAGTGGATTAAGTATGTTACTGACTGTTTCTTACTACAAATGGTTTTGAATCTGTCTCACTGATTGTGTATTTAGATGAACATGCTCAAGACTCCTCCTTTTATATGATCAATTAATACACACACAGCTTGAAAAATAGGGACTCTATTTCAGCACACTGTTACATCTAGGTTGTTTTTTTTTTCTAAGAGAAAAAATAACAACAACAGATTAAACTAAAAATTTTAACTTAAAAAAAATAAAGTACCAAGCTGTGACTTTGTATCAGTAATGAATGTTATGGGTTCTTCTTTCCAGTGACTGGTATCATCTGTGGTGTTGTCTCAGGAGTGATTTATATAAGCTAGGAAAGCTTTCATCCCGATTTATTGTTAATTAATTAAATACAAAATATGACCCTCACCATCATCATAGTCAAGCAACAAAACCTTGATCCCCTCATAACAACCATCAAAAATATGAAAATATGGTACTTGGTACATACAAAAGTTAAAATCTGTAAGTAATGAAATATATACAACATGCTTTAACATACATAATGCTTTCTTTTCCAGTCTAAAATGGAAACAAAAACAATACAGTTTATTGACATAATCTGTCAAATGTTTGAGGTCTGGGATAGAAAAATCTGTGAAGGTAAACACTCTATATGGTTTGTAAAAATGAACCTTCCTAATAACCCCTAGAACACTTTTTCTTTGAGTGCTCTACACTAAGTCTAGAAGAAGATACACTTCCTTGCAAATAACAACTGTTATTTTCAACTTGTTTTCATATCCATTAAATTCAACTTCCACTTGTTAAACACAGCAGAAACAATTATAAACTAGTTTTCTTTCATTATTAATGCGCTCATATGACAATTAGATTGACAGATTTTTCTATCTCTGGTATATATACACAAATATGAAAGCAAATATATCACAAACTTAAGATGGATTTCAACAATATAATTATCTCTTCTGCAATATTTTTTTCTGAAATCTACAAACACCTGTAGCCGAAAAGAAAACAAATCTTAAAATTTTTAATTCTGCAGAAACAATTTTCTTTCTGAAACAACAGAATATTTATTTTATCCTCAAAGATTCACTGTTTCTGTAACAAGATTTTCACTAAGCTAAAACTCTACAAAAATGTGTATAATATCACGAATTAGTCATTTACTTGTATGCAACTTGATAGCCAAACCTTGCTTGTAATCTGAATGATACTCATCTAACTCACAACCATGAGTTAATATTTATTAATAGATGGCTGCAGATTTATCGATGATACAAAATGCATGTCCAAAACCAAGACTTTCTTTTATATAAAATCTTTAACCTTTACTACCATCCCCTCAGTTAAACATAATGATATTCAAAGACTTATATTATACGTTTGATAAAAATCTACCCTTAGGAGAAACTGATCACACACACACACAACTTCCAAGTGTTACACATAATTTTCAGTCAATCAACAACCATCGCTAATAAATTCTATTCACCATTAAATGGTAATCATTTAATTAACTTTTATCACTGATAAACATGTATCTTTGATAAACATTTATCAAAACCAACAAACGCTTGTCACCAATAAAAAACATATCGCCCATATTCCACTTGGTTTTACTTCCCACTTAACATGGTGCATCAATCATCGCTTTCATCTGCACTGAAATAAACAAACATTTCATCAATAGATATATATATATTTCACAGAGTTTTTTACTCCTTCTTTCTAGAAAAATGAAGTGACAAGGATATTGTTGGAAATGGTGGATGCTCTCCAAATGAACACAAGAGAGTAAAAAAAATGTGCAATTGAGGAAGGTGCAGAGAGAAGGAGTTGATTTGGGTTTCATGATGAAGAGGTCTGGGTGGGAAATATTATGAAACTATGGCTGACAAGAGATGCCCGCTAGCGCTTTATCGCTAGAGGCAGTCTTGGAAGTATAGGAAGGTAGAACGACAGGTACAAGCAGATGAATGAGAGGAACTGTAAATTATGTCAATGACACTTTGGTAATAAAATGTATAAAGTTCAATTACTGGAGAACATGAAAGAGTACAAGAACTGCAAGGGTTGGTAGGTAGGTAGGAGGGAGGAAGCAAGCTCCAAGGGTTCCCTAGTTTTCAATCAGAACCTGTTTTCCTCTTTATGGTTTATGGCCACCATGACACTGACCTTTAGCCTAGTGACCTCAAAAACAATAGGGGTCATCTCCTGAACAGACCAACCTGCATAGCAAGTCTGAGGAGCAAATACCAAAGGGTTCTCTATTTATTGATTGGAAACTATTTTTCTGTTAATGATCACTCTTACCTTGAACTTCAACCAAATATCCCCATCAGCATTATGTGTGCATTTCAAGTTTAAGGACCCTAGGCCCAAGCATTCTCTATTTATTCATCTGAAACCATTTTCAGTTAATAATCAGTATTGGTCTATAAATGAAGGCTCTATGAGGTAAAGTAGATAAATCTATTTATAGCCTCGGTGACTTTTAACCTAATCTAATAATTTGAAAATACTTGATAACGGTCTACTAGACAATTCGTTTTTTTTTAAATTTTTTAATTCTAGGCCTTGTGTTTTCAGACAAGAAGGTTTTTAAAGATTTTCTTCTATACTGCTATATAAAACTTGTGACCCCTTGGGCGGGGCCAACAGTGACCCCAGGAATATTATTTGAACAAACTTGGTAGAGGTCCAAAAGACAATGCTCCTTGCCAAAGTTCAGACCTCTGGCCTTAGCAGCTTTAGACAGAAGATTTTTAAAGTTTTTTATTTTTGTTGCAATAGCAACAGCAGTTCTTCATGGAATTGAATTCTTTTAACAACTTTGGTAAAGCTTCATGCAAGGAACATTCCTGTAAAGTTTTATTATCTTTCACTAAGTGGTTAAGGAGGAGATGTTGTTTAAAGTAAAAAGTTGACAAAGCATGAAGGCCACAGGGCCATCACAATAGCTCACCTTGCGCACAAAGTGCCCAGGTGAACTAAAAATCATTGACCCAAAACATGCTGCTAATATGCAAAGCTCCACTGAGTAGTAAAGCTTTCTATGAAGTTTCTATAAATTCCAGCCAGCGGTTGTTAAGAAATAGTCTGGACAAAATTTCGGGACCAACAGATGGACAACTACCGGACGAAGAGGCTACTATATGCATCTCAGTTGGGGAGCATAAAAAGTGAAGTAGGAAGATATCATTTTTTTCCCAATCTCTTTTATCTGTATTCATACAATAATAGAATGCCCTACATTTTTACTTACCTTTCTTTCTTGGCATCTTCTACAGCATCTTTAGTGTTTTGCCTATGTACAATAAAGACACGAAATAAATATTAAGATCATCAAATGATAATTATAAAATCAAGGGTTGCAATGAAAACAACTGTTACTGTATCTTCAGCGAGAAGGCAACAAAATAGTTTCTATCATAACCATCACAATGTTTTAAGACGATAAAACAAAGCTTGACCAGCAGTGAGTATACCCAAGGGGAAACTGCAACTTTTTCTTTTATCTAAATGCAACCCCGAGGCTGCTCTGGAGATAAAAAAATTCCCATACAATCAAATCCAGCTTAGTTTATTTGCCTGGTCGGATAGATACCATATAAAAACATCTTTTAACTTCACCCCTGTCAGGAATCTCCAGCAAAATGAAGTTCCCTATGTGCACTGACAGGTGCCTAACCACCTGTTTCCTCTGAAGGAAGGTGCAAATTAGTGCCTTAAACAGAAGAAGACTTACTAAATAAAACGCATATGTCACGCCAGTTGTCCAATTATTACGTGAACCTATGTAAACGCTCGTAAAACTAGGACTTACGGTCGATTATCTAGGTTTTTCAAACGTAAAACCTAGTTTTTCGAATATTAACTTATTTTTTCAAGCGTAAACATAGGATAATGGGCGTAAACCGTAGTTTACGCTCGTGATCTTCTGTTTACGTTCGATAAACTAGGTTTCTCAAATAATATTAGAATTTCGGTCGTTATTCTAAGATTACCACTGTAAACTTGGGTTTGCAACAGTGAACATATAGTTGTAAACCTATATTTACATTCGTAAATTCATAATTTTTCTCAGTAACTTAGTTTATCAAACGTAAACCTAGGTTCACGTCCGTAAACTATGGTTCATGACCATTATCCTACGTTTTTGCTCGAAAACACTGGTTAAATTCCGTAAAATATATTTCTAGGGAAGTCAACTGTCCAAAATAACGTGAACCTATGTTTACGCCCGTTAATCTAGGATTTACAATCGATACAGAAGGTTTTTAATCGTAAAACCTGGTTTTACGAATTTTATCATATATTTTCGAGCGTAAATATAGGATAACCGTCGTAAACCTTAGATTACGCTCTTGAACCAATATTTACGTTCGATAAACTAGGTTTTTCGAAACAATTGTAACTTAGGTTTACGAACTTGAATGTACATTTACGAGTGTGAACTATGGTTCTCTACGTTATCCCATGTTTTCGCTTGAAAAAATATGATAGCCAGTCATTATCCTATGATCACGATCGTAAACATGGGTTCACGGCCGTAAAAGTAGGTTCACGCTTGAAAACATAGGTTCTCGATCGTAAACACATGTTAACGCTTGAAAATTCAAGTTTGATTTCATAATCCTAAATATCGAATGTAAACCAAAGTTTACGATTGATAAACTAGGTTTTCAATTAAGCAATGGATTTCAACCGTTATCCTATGTTTACGCACACTATCTTATTGTTATGCTCGTGAACCCGGGTTTACACTCGTAAAGGATAATTTACAAACGTAACCTATATTTTCGACAATAAACTTGTGTTTTCAAATGTGATTTATTGTTTACGAGAGTAAACTAGGGTTAACGGCCGTTATCCTATGTTCACGCTCGAAAATATAAGTTAATATTTGAAAAACTAGGTTTTACGGTTGAAAAACCTGGTTTATCAACCGTAAATCCTAGTTTCACGACCTTAAACATAGGTTCACGTAATAATTGGACAATTGGCGTGCCATAAACGCACTACTTTAAATTGCTTTTGTTTTTTTTATTTCTACTGATTAAGTGAATTACTTATTAAGTAAAACTTTTTTTCAAAATTTCAAAAGCAGAAATTCTTTATAAATGAATGTCCCTACATTAACAAACTCTAAACATAAAATACAGGTATTACCGAAGTCTGCTCTAGTTAGATTGTATTGTAACTGATTAACAGACATAAAAATTATATGACATATACAATATTATACAATACATACTTCTCATCACTGGACACCACTTCACTCACTGATTGATCCTCCCTGTTTTCAAAAAAAGTAATTTATAACAGTTTATAGAGTATAAGTAGTCATTTATAATGATAAATATTCTGAATTATTCATTAGTCAAAAAATAATAGTTCTACAATTCTTACAAGGTGTTCCTGGCAGAGTCAAGGTCTTTCATTCAATCATGTTGAAAACATATTCAGACTGAGCCAATCTGAAATGGGTCCCATGTTAGAGAAAAGAATTTCAACTAATAGAGACATTTTGATGCTTTGACAAAGAAATGTGTGGTAGAGAAGTGACTGAAATGTATGATATTTTTACAATTTGAAATTTAGTTTTTAAACAGTAAGTAAATATACAAGAAGGAAAATTTTATGTAGACTCTTGTAATGATGTATATGTAGACTTATAATCATGCTGATAACAATATACAGGTATATTATTACAGGTAATTGTACTGAAGTTTTCATATCAGCCCCTGTATCATTCCTAAGACCAGATATCAGCCCCTGTATGATTCCCAAGACTATGTATCAGCCCCTGCATAATTCCTAAGACCACATATCAGTCCAAGAACATAGGGTTTGGTAAGAAAATTTAAAAAAACATAGGTTTTTATCACAAGATATCTAAAGATCCAGATTTTGAAAATCTCTGGTTAAGGCATCATTTTGCTTGTTTGTTTACCAAAGCATCATCAATATGACTTAAAACAGGTAACAGGCTGAATTGTGAGGAACTATATAGAGGGACAATATGACTTCCAGATGGCTTTTATGACTATACAGAGGGACAATATGACTTCCAGATGTCTTTTATGACTATACAGAGGGGCAATATGACTTCCAGATGTCTTATATGACTATATTGAGGGACAATATAACATTCAGATGTCTTATATGACTATATTGAGGGACAATCTGACTTCCAGACGGATATGACTATATAGAGGGACAATATGACTTCCAGATGGATATGACTATATAGAGGGGCAATATGACTTCCAGATGTCTTATATGACTGTATAGAGGGGCAATATGACTTTCAGATGTCTTATATGACTATACAGAGGGACAATTTGACTTCCAGATGTCTTATACGACTATATAGAGGGACAATATGACATCTAGATGTCTTATATGACTATATAGAGGGACAATCTGACTTCCAGATGGATATGACTATACAGAGGGACAATATGACTTCCAGACGGATATGACTATATAGAGGAGCAATATGACTTCCAGATGGCAGATACAACTACTGTGAAATCATTCTATTTTGCTGGGATGAAATTTTGTGCAAACAACAAAAAGTTCGCGAGGTCATTGGTGCATTTCCATTTTATTTTAATTTTTATTTGTAATAAGTCATAAAAATTTATGCAGACAACAGATTTAATGTGCATAATCATCCATTGTCACATGATTACGCATCAATTGTTTCCCCATTAAACAAACTGACAGGTCCAGTAGTTAATTAAAACCAATAGACAATAAAAGTCTGACAAGATCTTACCTACAAGTAACTGATGTTTGACCAATTACACAAAATCAACTATGTTGCATGTGAATAATTCCTAAACTCAATCATTTATTTATTTATTGCTACTTCTTTCCACTTTCATGCCTGTTTTCAGATTGTGTACCAATATAAGTTGATTATTGTTTTGCATGTTATTGTTTTATGATTTTAACTAGCCGATAAATAAATAGAAAGTAAATATGAATAAAAACTAGAACAGTCACTGAAGATGACAAATACCCCCGCAACTGTGCAATGACTCAACAGCAGAAGCAAATCTTTAGTTACTATAGTAGGAGCTTTAATGATAACACATGTAATTATTAAAATAGTGCTTAAGGTTTAGTCAGGGTCTGTGTTGGGTGTTGCATGTTTCATGCTGTTCCATCAAACCAAATCAGGTTATTTTGTTTTTGTTTTGGTTGCTATTGAGGGACTGCCTTAATTCAGAATAAACTGGAATATCCTCACGGATATGAATATAATATTATGTTTTACACATCTACATTGTGTAGTGACTAACAAGTTTCAGTTCAATCTGTTCCACAAGGTATGTCAAAGGTCACTGTCAAAAAAGTCTAAGTTCTAGGGCAATAATTGTGCCTGGCAAGGTATGCAACTGAAATATGTTTTTCACATCTTCATTGCCTAATTACTATCTCTGCCAAGTGTCATTTCCATTGGTTGAAAAATGAATATTAGTTTGTCCCGCAAGGTATGTATAAGTAAAAAATGGGGAAGTGTATAAGTTTAAGGGGCAAATACTCTGCACTGCATGCATGGATTTGCATCAAAAACATGTCCTGCACATCTACATTGCCTGGTGACCATTTCTGCCAAGTTTCAACAGGTTGAAAATGGAAGGAGTTTGCGACACAAGGTATATAATTTAGAAACATCGGAAAAAGTATAGGTTCAAGGGGCAATAACTCTGCAATGCCTGCATGGATATGCATCAAAAATATGTCTTGCATATCAACATTGCCTAGTGACCATGCCTGAAAAGTTTCATTTCAACCAGCTGAAAACTGAAGGGGGAGTTCGCGATGTAAGGTAAAGATGTCAAACGTGACAGACTGACAGGGAAAAAGTATAAGTTCAAGGGGCAATAACTCTGCAATACTTGCACAGATATGCATCAAAAGTATGTCTTGCATATCTTCATTGCCTAGTGACCATTCCTACCGTTTCATTTCAATCAGTTGAAAAGTGAAGGAGGAGTTTGCGAAGCTTGGTAAAGATATCAAACCTGACCGGCTGACTGGTAAACCGATCAACAGGGTGATTCCAGTATACCCCCTGCAAACTTCGGTTGTGGGTGTATAATAAACTAAAATTCCAAATTTTCAGTTCGATATTACTGAAGTTCTTTATTGTACCGGGGTACTTTAATTATTTACCGAACTTTTGGCACAGTTTACAAAGATATTTTGCTTTTTGAACACATTTGCCATACAGGAAAAAGGAATGAAAAAGAAAAGAAGGAAAATGTTTCATTCAATTGGACTAGATAATCAAAGCATGACAGTTTATTAGTGAATTCAATTAAAATTGGCAAAAAACAACGGGTAAAACTAAAAGGTAAGTGGCAAAATGATATGCATATATTTTGTACATGTACTAAATTCGGGTAACACTTTTCGGGTAACACTTACTATTATTGTTAGTTTTATATAAGCCCCGACTTAAATTTGCACACTGTTCCAAGAGCAAAATATGTGAAAATTTGTCTTGAGTGAACAAAAATGATTTCACAGTATATAGTGGGACAATCTGACTTCCAGATGGCTGAAACGACTATATAGAGGGACAATACGACTTCCAGATGACTGATATGACTTTGAGGAAAACAATTATATGAGGGCAGGTGAAAAAAGGTAGTATCTGTTTATCTTCAGTATAGCTGTGATATTCTCTTCAATATTTTCAGCATTTACCTTTTCATTTTAGCATCACTTGACTCTACCGACTTTTTCCTGAAATGTATTTTTTTTGTAAATTCTTAACAACATTCCTGCAATGTTTTGGGGCCCCTGCTAAAAGGTAAACTTTATTTTTATAGAAACCCTTTATTTTCAATTATGTTTAAAAAATTAAGCTTCAACTGAAAAATCTAAGTTCACGATTTAATGTATAAAGGGAGGTAAATTCTATCTTAACATTATAAATACTATTTTAATGTATTTTTGTAGATAGCTTAAAAGAAGGGTTGAAATTTCTATAAAGCTTTAAGTGCTCAGTCAATATCCCATATAAAATGAAATACCCATCTGATTCTGCTGTAAAATCAAATGAACTTGTTTTTATATTAGCATATTTAGAACAGTCGGAGTAAACAGTGTTGTAAAGAATTGACAGGTTTCTGTTGTCTGATATACCTACCTTTCAGTGGATTTCTCACGACTTTCACTCTCTGACTTTTCTTTTCCTCTGTTGAAAAAACAGAAAGAAAAAATATCAACTTCTATTCCCAAACATACATTAAATACTCTCAGCATACCTCTGCAATACCAACTTCCATTTTAATTTGTCAGGCCTGAGAAACAAGTTCCCAAAGCATTTAAAGTATTTCAATTAACATGTTTTACATTATTCACCAAACATAATGGCATTTTGTAGCCACAACAATCACAGATTGACAGTTCCATTTTCAACATTAAAAGACAAAATTTGACAAAACACTCATTGGGAAAAATTAATACTAATGGTACCCGAAGAAAGTCTTACTTGTCTATATTGCTGTTTTCCTTCTCACGACTCCCTGACTTATTTCTTTTATCACCGGAACCAGACTTATGTGAGCTTCTTCTCTTGTGTGAAGGAGAGCTACAATGAAAGTCCCTTCATCTGATCAATAACTGTACATTTCCCTTTTTCTTAGGGACAAAATTATAGAACCACCCCCACCCCACCCCAACAAACATAACAGCTGATGAGGTAGTTTAGTAGTTTCCTGTAACACAAAAAGCTTACAAACTTAAAAGTATCTAGAATAAACTCAAGAACTTTTTCATTACTACCAATGGTGGTTTCCTTTGAGACGACTATTTTCTGTCTCTTCAATCAAGAAAATATCAGAAAATATACTGGTAAACTAACAAAGATAAAAGCAAAAATTACATTTTAAGCTGAAAATATATTTGATATAAATTCATACAGATTTTCACTTTGCAATAAAACGTTAATGTATCTGTTACCTTGACCTTGTCCTTGATCTTCTTGACCTCCTGCAAATAGATCAGAATATTGAAACAAGAAGGCCATGATGGCCCTTTATCGCTCATCTGAGAACTATTGTAGATATTGTTAAATTTTTCCATGCTGTAACTTCCAAAAATAGAACATAGATCAGTACCATTATGTCAAGGTTAAAATATGTTTTCAAAATTGTCCATCTGTTTAAAATTTCTTTTAACCAACTAACTCAAACAAACATATTAAAGGTCAACCAAAGGAATATTTCTGTGAAATAACTTTGAAACTTGGGCAGGGGTTTTGGTACTTTCCAAGTAAAAAAGTATTGTGAAAACTTGCCCAACTGCTGTCAATTTTTTTAACGAACCAATAGGCTTCAAGGAATTTCATAAAAGGCCACCACAGGAACATTTCTTCTCGAAATTAGGATAGAAGATTTTTCATTTTTTCTATATATTTGTATACTGAAAAGTTGCATAAAGGAATCTGATTACCCTCTTAAGGCCATGTTTTAAAGGACCCAAAATGGCTTGAAGGAATTTGATAAAGGGCTACCTAAGGAATATCTTTGTGAAATAACTTTCAAATCCGTTTGGTGGTGTGCTGAGGAGAAGATTTCAAAGTTTTCCATTTAATAGTAAAAAAACAAAAATATTCATATAGTAAAAACAGGCCCTGCCCTCTGTAGGCCATATTCTTTAAGGGACCAAAATGACTTAAAGGAATTGGATAAAAGACCATGAAAGAAACATGATGATGAAATAATTCTAAAATCGGGCTGGTGGTTTCTTAGGAGAAGATTTTCAAACTTTTACCCTATAGTTGTCATGGCATTTAGTGTTCCATTTTATTTCAAGGAATTAAAAAGGACCAACTCAGGAATATTCCTGTGAAGTTTGGTAAAGTTAGCCCAGTGGTTTAGAAGGAGATGTTGTTGGAAGGAAAATGGTGACGATGAACAACAGACAATCACCTATCCTAACAGCTCACCCTTGAGCACTTCAAGCTCAGGTAAGCTAAAAATAACTCAACAAAATATCAGTCATGTCATAAAAAGAATGCTTTTATATTACTTTTAGTTGACATTTATAAAATATGTGCTAACATAAAAACAGCTATTCTCCATCCTTTTCGAGACAACCTCTATGCTTTCTCACTCCTTATCTCTGAACAAACTACAACCTTATTCCTAACTTTCTACACTATGACAACTCTGATACTTAAGGCAAAATGACTGTCAACATATTCTTCAAATGGTACTGTAGTCAAGTCCAACAATTTGCTTACATGCTGAGTTAGCGTCATTCAGATCTTCAAAACAACTTTTAATGTTTACAGTAAAATATCTAAACATCATTAAAATAATGTTATCAGCTAATGTCTTTCTTCATACTTACTTTGATTTCCTTGTCCTAGAACCTGACCTCGACCTCTTGCGATTTCGTGACCCTGATCTACGGTCTCTTGACCTTGACCTTTATAAAATAACTTAAATTTGTAAAGTTATATAAAAGAAATTTTCATACTTGGGTGCTCTGTTCATAAAACAAAAAATGTTAAATGCTGTAATTATGCTGAAAGTTTAAACCTAAACTCACTCAGGTTTTTCAGTTACAGACATTTTTCAGTTTTTGCCTTTTTACTCATGTTCCAGACTGAAGCTTCTGACACAGCATTAGATAAACCAGTTATAAATTAAAATAACTTTAAAATTAAGTCATACCCGTAGCCAGATGGATAACTGTTAAATCTAGAATTACGTAAAAAAGCCTGTGATGATAGTTAAGGTAGCATAATTATAAAATAGAAAGAAACCTTGATCGCCGGCGATCACGTGACCTTGACCTTGATCTATACCTATCTCGCGATCTTGACCTGTAAAAAGGTGCCAAAAAAAAGATACATGTTAGAAATCTCCATGTAATCAAAGTTGCAAGTTACTGCACACTATTTATTTCTGCATATTTTCACAGTTTCAAACTTTCCCCTTCCATTCTTATGAGCATAAAATACCAAACTTTTTAAGTTATCTATAAATAATTAAAAGAAAAAAGAATATGATTAAAACAATTCAGTATGAAGTATGTTCTACAATTGCTTAAGACAAGCAGCTATACTTAGCAGTTGTATATCAAACTTCATCCATGGCTTACTGATAAAGTTTTCCTTGTATTACGTGATACTTAAAACCACTGGTATTTGTAGCATGCTCTTATTTCTAGTGCTATCAAATATAACCTTTCCACATTTTCTTGTTACAGAGAATTTTCTCTTCATTTGTTAAAGAAATGTTAGTTTTGGTATAGATCTTAATGATCTAATTTGAGAGGTACACTATTCTGCTTTCTCCTATCCTGAAAACTGACCATGTTTTTTTTTTTTTTAATCCAGTACAAAAAATCTGACTCACTACTTTTTTGGAAATCTGGGATTTGATATAAACAGTTTAGAAAGAAATCAAGTAGAAAACCTCTAGAAAGAAAATAAGCGATTTTCAGACATTGACAGAACATTTTGTACAAACGAGCCCCCATCTCCCAAAATCTGCTTGGTTACTTCAGAAAATATAAAGCTCTTATAATTTTGGAAAGCGTATTATACAGGCTCTAGACAAATAATGAAATCTGACATGAAATTATAAATAAATGATATACAGTTTATATGAAATGGATTAAACAGGTCGTTAGGGATTATATGGGTATTACACTGTTGTGAGACATAGTTTTCATGGAAAATCTAATCCCCAACTTACATTTTGAAAAAATCTGAATGAGAATAGATTTATATTCTTAAATAAAAGTTCCAGGGATATTTCAAAGAAAAGACTTCAATTCAAAGTGTCAGACTGACAAACATTTTCAACTTAATTTCAAAAAGAAGACCTGTATATTCAGTGAAATTCCAAAGTGTCAGCCTACAGAATGGAAATGTGAAGTGTATAATTGTACATTAAAACATTCTAAATTTCTTACAAACTGGAAAGAATATCTTAAATTTTAGACAGGACTCTTTTTTTTGGAGGGGGGTAGGGGGGATAGCTCACTAGTGGAATACCCGTAACAATGGCTGAAATGTTCCAGCAGAAATACAGGGCAGTTAAATGATGGAACAGTAACATGAAAATTTGTAACAACTCAGCAATGTTAGTTTAGTGACAACATGTTAGTAGCATGCTAAGTTAGACAAGAAATGAGCACAGGGGACAATATGTAAAGTGACAGACTGATGGAAACACAGATGATTCCAAAACTCAAGAGCCAGAAACATTTTTTAGAAAAAAAAGGTAACAGCTGGAAAAGTTTACATCTACTGGCTGCCAATCAGATTGCTATTAGACTTTCCACATTTTCTGTGTTTTTATTTTCTGTAATAAAAATTGTCTTTTAGCTTTTAATACAAAAGAAGATAAATTTGTTTCAACGGTCCTTTCAAAATGTGATAAATACAAGCCTTACAATTACAGTAGTAAGTCTTCGAAAGTTCTGACACTTTGTGCATGATTCATTATTTTCAGACAGTTTTTTGACCAGATAGCTCATAACTTCCATTATGTCTTACTCACTGCCAATAAAATTTAGCTTCAAGATACTCATTCTGAAATTTTTTTTAAAATTTCCTATTTTCAGTCATACAATGAACAATTCAATAGAACTTATAATCTAAAACATTATAATACAGGTTCATGAAATCACTAATTACAAAGTTATATATGTATGCTTTCCAACAGAGTGACAACATCACTGAAACTCGATTATCTTTTAGTTTACAAGACTTAGTAGTTTTGAGCAAACGGGTCCTGAATGATAAGCAGCCAGTAAGTTCGAAGCATGCAAATTTCTGGTCATCACTTCTACTTTTTTTGTCATTTTAGAGCATCTATTCTCTTATCACAGACAAGGAACTGTGATGCATAAAACATACTTTATCTTATTTTTAAGTAAAGTGCCTGTATAGATGAGCACCTAAAGGCAGTTCATGTCATGGTCAAGTTTTCTTTTCTGATCTGAACTGAGATCTCTGTGACAACAGTTTCTTTGCATATCTCTGTATTTCAATTTGATAAAACAAGCTTTTATTGTTTCATTTTTGTTTTTTAAGTAATACCACATTCATTTCATGTTCCTTAATTAACACTTTATAATGGACTCATCAAAAACATGTTCAGTCAAACTTTGATTCATCCTAAAAAATAAAAGAAAATTCAAACTAAGGTAAAGGTTACTGATATCTTTCAAAGTAGAAATGATGACGACAACAACAAAAGCAAAAGAAAAGGTAACATGGAACCTGCTGGGAATACCTGGCATTTGTTTCAACCAAAAAAGCGACAGTATTGAATCAAACTGTGCACCACAAGTTTGAGTTTGACAGAGGTTGACCTTGACACTGTGACCGCTGAGTCAAGGTCACAAATGATTTCCCATAGGAGAAGGTGGTGGGAACCAAGCAGACAAGAGTAGGTCATCCACGAGCGTACTGTCCCGAATGTCGCATGTTTGTTTGTGTGAATGATAGTGGGCGTGAAGTTTGGCCGAAGACGACCATGAGGCAATCGCAGCTCTTACGAAATTCGATTGTTGCTAGTTTGAGTAGGAAGATGCACCGCAGTGGGTTTGTCTTGTCAATTTGTGTTCAATTTTGTTTGTTTGTTTTCTTGAGTGGTAGAGCCTGAATAGAGGGTGGGTAACATATAAATCCACAGCCATAAGAATAACAATATAAACAGATATAAAATATTTAATTCATGATTTGAAAAATTCATAAAGATTTAAAAATCACTACATAAAACAGGATTAGATTAACATCAAAACACTTGTAACAATCTGTTACAAGCATTAAAATTTTTAATTCTCTATCAAAAGTTCAAAGCAAAATTCTGTTGTTTTGATGTTCTCTTTGCAGAACCAGAGAGCGATTCACAAAGAATATAATAGCATGACAATTGTAAAGTATGCTGAAATAAATGCCACTACTCTTTTGTTTTCATAGGAGAAACTGTTCATTACTACTAAGGAGCAAAGTTTTACAGTATTTACAGCATTTCCAACTAAAGTATCTGATATGATATGCTATCTTGAGTTACTTAAAATATGTACACAACCTAAATTGTTAAGTTTATAATACACCAGATCATTTCAAGATAAAGACACAAAATTAACCATACAAAGGCGGAAGAAAAATAGTGCAGCTTTTTTCCCACTTATAACAGGAAGTTTAAAATGTTAATAAAAAGCTGTAAGCTGTTTGTTAAAGCTGTATGTCTCATTTTTTGTGATCTATATCACCAATCAGACTAACATTTCAGCTGACACAATGAGAATACTGCAATTATTGATCTTTTTGTTCTCTGCTATAGTCTGTTTGTTGTATAAACAGCCATAAGCATGATGCCGACTTTTTTAAAAACAGTTCAATGAGCTAAGCTGCTGTAAAATTTTTACATTTAGTGAAAAAAATTAAGCATAATTATGTTCCCACAGAAAAAGTGTTAGATCCTTTTTTTTCATCAATAATGCTGGTTAAGTAGTAATTTTGATAAAAGGAAAAACAAGACCAGATTCCTGCTTAAAAAAAAAGCGTTCTTGCCAATCAGCAAATGTATATCCCACATTAATATTTTGTTCTGTCTTTCTTCCTAAGCTCAGTAAAAGAGATTTTCTATGTCATTTGAAGAAACATTCTAACAAGACTTGTCTGCCGACAACACGCTCCACTTTTCTCATTGCCGGAATATAAATTACAAAAGGGCCATGATGGCCCTGGATCGCTCACCTGAGTACTTTGGCTGTGGGTTTGCTATTAAGCAAACAAAAAAAGCAGTATTTCATTTTGTAATTGAAGATTTGTAGGTGCCTATAAACCAAATATCTAAAATATCGGTCAATAAATAAAGGCTCTATGACAGAAAGTAAAAATATCTATTATTAGCTATGGTGACCTTAACCTTGACCCTGTGACCTCAAACCCCACCTATGGGTAGAAGTCCATGCAAGGAACCTACATACCAAATATCAAAGATATTGGTTTATAAATGAGAGCTCTGAGGTAAAGTAGATAAATCTATTTTTAGCTTCGGTGACCTTTACCTCGATCTATTAATTTGAAAAGGCTTATAAAGGTCCACTAGACAATGCTTCATGCCAAATTTTAAAATTCCAGGCCTTTTGGTTTCAGACAAGAAGATTTTTAAAGATTTTCTTCTATATTGATATGTAAAACTTGTGACCCCTCAGGCAGGGCCAATAGGAGTGTAGGACAATAGACCACTAAGACATAAGCCCACTAGGACAATAGCCCACTGGACAATAACCCACTAGGAGAATAGCCCACTGGGACAATAGCCCACTAGGACAATAGCCCACTTATCTGCATAATTATGCATTAATTAAGAAACTGAATATGTAATGAGTTTAAAATACAAACATTAATAAGTCAACAGTGTAGACTTCTTTTTTAATTCTGACATTTCTGTTAAAACAAACAGCAGATCCAGATCCAATGGATTTTTACCAGCTCTATACTTTTTACTCATGTTATATTTGGTAGACACAGGGTATAAATGAGTAATTTTTTTTAAACACATTGTATAATGCATTGAATATGAAAATTAATGCAGACAAAGGATTGAATTTGTATTTAAAATATATAGATATGAATATTAAATCAATTAAACATCTATACTGTTAGCTTATTACATCTGCACCCTTTTTGATAAGCAATTGGCTATTGTCGTCCCTGCCAAATTTAGCAGTGGGCTACTGTCCAGTGGGATACTGTCCAGTGGGTTATTGTCCCAGTGGGCTATTGTCCGTTCCCCGGGCCAATAGTGACCCAGGGACATTATTTGAACAGACTTGGTTGAGGTCCATGCACTAGACAATGCTTCATGCAAAATTTTAAAACTCTATGCTATGTGGTTTCAGACAAGAAGATTTTTAAAGATTTTCTTCTATACTGATATGTAAAACTTGTTACCCCTCGGGTAGGGCCAAAAATGTCCCTAGGGACATTATTTGAATAAATTTGGTAGAGGTCCACTAGATAATGCTACACACCAAATTTCAGACCTCTGGGCTTAGCAGTTTTAGACAAAAAGATTTTTAAACTTTTTCATTCTTGTTGCCATAGGAACCAGGGTTCTTCATGGAAAGGAATTCTTTGAACGACTTTAATAAAGCTAAGTCGAAAATGGGACATAACTTTGCAAAAATAAATCTGAGGGTTAGCTGCCCGTTAGAAATAGTGTCACATTTTGATAGTGAACAAGTATTCTAAATTTAAAGTGAACAGCTTCGACTGTTTCTGAAAAATGGATCTTATCAAAAAGGTTAACCCACGCCGATGCTGACGAGAGGGTCATGACAATAGCTCCATTTTTTTTTTTGAAAAGTGGAACTAAAAATGTGAATAAATTTTAACAACTTCTGACTACTATAATCTGTATTTCTTTGTTTTGTCTTTGTTCTACTACAGAGATTTGAACTACATTTGTCATCAACATTTTGTCTAACAATAAAATATAAATGAAGTAAATCATTTCCAATGATCTACCATACTTGTTTAATTCACAAATTACCAGTCAACAGATAAGCTGCATCGAAGAAGATGGTAACGGTAAGATTTCTCTGTTTCATAACAAGACAGGAAAGTAATAAAGTAATTAACCATCTACAAACAATGACCCACATTCACCTGAATACATAAAGAACCAACCTGGAAGAGCGTGACTTGTACGAGTTCCTTCTCTCTTCCAACTGTAACCTACGACGCTCCTCAAATGGGCGTGCATGTTCCACTCTAATTCTCCTACCACAAACATGTCTGCAAAAAATAATGAAAATTTCTTCCACATCGTATTAAAGTAACTCCCTAGCACACTGTTTTCCCTTCTTTTATCAAAAGTAGTCTTCCTGCATATTACTTAAGCTATCATTTCTTACTAACTTCAATCAGTGACACAAAGATGTACATGTAATGCATCACAGTCCCATGAAGGTTTCAAACTCAAGTCTGCTCATGCAATCTGGCATGAGAAACTAATGTTCTAGACCACTGAGCCAAAGAACCGATTCCTTGACACAGTAGTCAGAGGTTGCATACATAGAAATGAAAGTGAATATGCACAAAAAAAATCAAAATGCACATTAATTTTAATCACCCCTGATTCTGATTATTTTGCAAATTTGTTTAAAAAATCACTGGTATTACTCGCAACACGAATGTCCATTCCAACTTGAAAAAACAAAGACACAACACCACTTTAGTAAAAATCATCTTACCTAAAATTTGGAATTTTGTCTTTCAAACTATCTTTTTTTGGCGATGAATTTTCATCATCATGCTTAACATTAATATAGCTATTCTATACTATAATTTAGATTTCAGGAAAAGAAAACAAAGTGATGTGCATAATCTTTATATTGCCATCTACTTACAGTATATACCAAGTTTCATCAACTTAACTTATACTGTTTTCGTGTTATGGCAGGATCCAGATTTACGGACAGCCAGATGGACAGACAGACGGAGGGCATTCCTACAGTCCCCTCAGGTGTACATGTAAATACAGGTAGGGGACTAATTATTTTACTTATTTAATATTTGGAAATGTGTCCTCCAAGCTATCTTCATATGGTGATGAATGTTCCATCATAATGGTTATCATTACCACAGCAACCAGAATTTTGAACAAAAGAAGAAAACAAAGTAAGGCACAAAATCTCCATATTGCCATCTGTTCACATACTAATTTTCATTGACTTAGCTCGAATACGTTTGTTTTATCAAAAGATCCATCTATTAAAGCCATCTTTTGACTATTCCCACTTATTAAAACTTCTGCATTTACTTAGTTATACATTTGGTTTTATTCAACAGTTTATACTTGTTGCCATCTCTTTTGATATAAAAACATACTGATTGAGTAAGGAATAGTAACTGATGTAGATCGGGATCAGAATACATAAATGTGCATTTTGATCATGGACTGCAATGGTAGCAAAGACAAAATTAATCACCACATACAGTGAATAACTGATCATTATGGCCATATACATGTACATGTATATCTAATAGATTTAAATCACTTATTTAATACAAAAACTCTGGTTTTAAATGATTTAATAAGCTGGAAATGGCCATTTATATTCAAGCAAACTAAAAACAGAATAAAATTTTGTAGAAATTCATCCTTTACTGCCAAATCTCAACCCTGCTTAAAAGCTACTGTTCTACTAGTGAATTTTATGAAAAAAGAGAAAAAAATGTCTTGAAAAAGTTACACAGGCAAAACTAAATGAGCTTTACCACAGGGGTCAAATTCCGCAAAAAGTAGATTACAAACCAGTAAAATATAAGCGAATCATTGAATTTTCTGGCAGCTTATGTCTACACTCAACAACAAAAAATTAGACCAGAAGACTAAATCAGAAACATTTTATGTCAAATTTAAATTTAAGTTTTTGCATTATCATTTAAATTAATATTTCTGTTGGCATTCAAATTTCACCAAATTTGCTTCCAGCTCCCAGCTATAATTTTCAACTGTAATTGAACTTGATAATAATCACTAAAATAATAGCACTGTTAACTGTATGAATAGAATATCATTTGAAAATTTTTCATTAATCAGTTACAGTGCAGAAGGTGAAAGGTTCATTTGTTGTAAGACCTTTTTGAACTCAACCATTTACATGTATTGGGAAAGTAAGCTGTATGATTTCTATTCACATACTGACGAAAACCCGTTTTTGTCTCCTAATACAAAAGGGTGACTGAGGAAATACAATGTTGCTTTTGTCAAGTTACTTCTCAAATATTATCATAAATTTGTGCAGCGTATAAGCATGTCAAACTAAATGCAAGTTCAACAACTCTTAATATACCATACTGAAAACAACATTACTTCAAAGAAACTGCCTCTGCCAAGAGAATAACGACACATTAAGCTACACATGGGGGGTGGGGTAAACTCACATACATACGCCAAATTGGCATTCCCTTCAAAATCATATGTGGTACTTCCGTGACTACACATATGGCAAGAATCAAGCTGCAAAAAGAGGTAAGAATTACATTTAGGATTATAGTGTGTAAAACTTGCTTGTTTCCTTAAAAACATCTTGATGCAGTTAAACCATGCACACACTACAGTTAACGTCTACTTATGTTGCCTTTTGCTGCAAGTGAAAGAATGAAAGAGAAACACTTGATGTCCTGTTAGACTTACTTTCAGGAAAATGGACAAACTTTTATGATTGCATGAAATAATACATTTGTGTCTATACACTGTGCAAATTATGCCATGTGAACTTTATGCTGAAAATAGTAAAGAGCTCTAACATGTTGAGTTCAAGACTTGGAATAGAACATTGTATTGCATTGTACAGACACAAACGATACATATGTATGTATTCTGTAGTGTGTGTGTGGTCGAACTGCATGAGATATTTTTACGAAAAGGAGCCAGTTTTACACAGTTTAATCCTAAATGCAATTCTTACCTCTGTTTCAGCTTGATTCATGCAACATATGTAGTCTCGGAAGTACCACATATGAATTGAAGCAAATGCCAATTTGACATATATAATTATGTGAGAAACTCATCTTACCTATTACCACTTTCCTTTGGAAAACGTTTATAGCAAAATTTCTTTGCTTTGTGTAGTAGAAAATAAACTTTAACTCTATGAATCTAGGTTTAAATAACAGGTAACACACTGCAACAATTACAATGTGGATGTAACACCTGTGCCAAGTAATTTCAAATCATACATGATTATTTAAGTTATCACATAGACAAACCTCCAAGTGCAACCTTGAACCTTTAGGTCTCACTACATCTCAAGTAGACACCAACATTTGTAACCAGGTAACTTGCAAGTAGGCTTTGAAAATGGTAGTGATACTTTATCAAACAAGTGTTTTTTTCTCATTTTTTTTAACTGTAGGCGATGATTTCCCTATCTTCACTTTGTTTTTAATTTACTGGAACAGTTATCACAAACAGACTGACTGAGTTCTGTAACTGATATTTGAATTAGTTCATGAAACAGCAGAATTCAAGTTTGCTTCAGTTCAGAGATAAAAGCACTGGTAATTAAGTACAAAATGTACACTTAAAACAGTAAGTCCTGAGTACATATGTACACTTTTAAGTTTATGTACCCATCCCTTGCATTACAAAATACTTGACCTCTATCTATATCTTGTGTATTACTTAATGATACTTGTTAAAGTTATTATACTTCCTTAAATGCAAATAAACAAATTATCTTTGTATGTTATATACTTTTATCACCGATTATACTAGTAACTAAAGTAATGCTGCTGTTGGTTGATTGGGTGGTTGGTGCAGGATGGGGATAGAGGCTGTTTGCACAGTGCATAACAGTTGGAGAAATAACATCATAGCTGCAACTCGGGCAGTAATGGCAAATTGGTCAACTCCTTGAAAACTGAAATGTGCAAGACCCAAACTTTTACACATGGCATCCTGGTCTTAAAACACATTCAAGCAGGGGTTTCATTAAGTTTTCGAGTTGGAGGGAGTACATGTAAAGTAGGTGGGTGATTTGCTGCCAGTTTGTTATAAAATAAGCCTGATTTTAAGAAAAGTAGCTGGGAAAAAATTGAAAATAGCTGGGTAATTTACCCGGCTCCCGGGTCTTAATGAAACCCCTGTTCAAGCATCTTGAATTGACAAGAAACATTAACATGGTGAATCAGACATAAACTTTCTCACCTGCCGTGTAGTTTTTTCACAGCTGCTTCGGCATCTTCTGCATATTTAAACACCAAGAAAGCAAAGCCTGGAGGATTCCTGCAAACAATTAACAGGTAAAACAAATACACAAGCAAAAGAAATTTCTTGCAGGTGCATGGTATAAAACCTACATTATCTTATAATTCTCAGAAAGTACAGTATAAGATAAAAGCTGTGGAAATTATTTCAGTTTTAGTCTGCATTGTTGTTGTTGTCTTAATTAAGTCAAATGGAGGTATCAAACACAAAATCCTTTAAACATGTTGTGAATTTATTCAAAGTTTTTTTTGGTCAAATTATAACATCTTATCCATTTTTTTAATGTATACAGTAGGTGAATCCATAAGAATATACCACTTGTATCCCTTTTGCCGTCTGACCCTAAATTACAGTGTAACTACCCAGCAATTACAAGTATAACTTTATCAATGGACAGTCTGACTTACAGTTCAGCAGTCCTGGAGCCAAAAGTGTTTGTTTCAATGGCCATATATTAGTGACCTCTAAGCTAGTAACCCAAAAAGAACATACAAACTTGCTCTACAGCATTAAAGTTAATTCAAAGAACAAAGCTTATTAAAATAAAATGTCTAAGTTTAAACAGGTATTTCACCATGATTGTAGAAAAGGTTCATGCAACTTAAATGAATACTGCTTGTACCAAAGGGGTGTGTGAATGTCACAGTTTAGTTCTGCTAATGTTAGTAGGAATCAAACCCATGACCACTTTCCAAAATATGTTTGCAGTTGCAAAATCATTTTACATTAAGAAATACCTTAACCAACTTTTCATTGATAAATTTTAACCAAGCTTTATAATTCAATGCAGTACAAATAACTTGGAAAGTTTCCATCAGATACTTGCCCCCACTACTTGCACCTGTCACAGAAGCACTACAGCAAGATATAGTATGTTTTGGTGAAAATTTAACTGTTTGAAGAATGTCACATTTCACAGTGAAGGTGCTGTTAAATAGATGACTAACTTGACAGAAAAGACTAAATGTAAAAAATCTTGTTAGACCTGGAAATGCCGGATCTAGTTGTCTGGGTCTGAGGACCTGAACAACTATAAACAAGAATTATACTATCTGAGTCTCATCTTTGACCTAACAATGTCAGAAGAGATCATCTGCTGGTCTTGACCAATAATCCTATCAAGCTATACCCAAGCATTTTCCAGTTATTGATTGGACAAGGATGATAGTCATGTGCTGGTTATGTTTAGTAACCCTATGAAGTTACATGATGACAGTAGTTCCAAGCATTTGCCAGTTATTAACTGGACAAAATGATAGGATTGTACATACAGACAGACTTATGAAGCAATGCTGCATGTCTCCTCCTTTTCAAGTGGGGGCAGAACAAATGAAGAAATCATTGTTATTTCTTTTTTTGTTCTTTTATAGACTTCCATTACCATCACTACAATTTGGTACAGCAATAATAATTGTCAATTTTGAGTTGAATCAGATTTGACACTGGCATAGGGCTGGCATAGTAAAAATAATTCAAGTGACGTCTTGAGCTGGCAATGGAAACACATACAAAAACTGTTTTTTTAAGAAACATTTGTTTAAAAACAGGATGAATTATTTATTTTGATAAAGGCTTGAATATGCATCAATGATTTACTTACATTCTTTAAAAGAATAATTTTGACAGTGTAGGCTCAGGGATTTCCCCAGGCGCTTTTAGCACACCGGTGCCGATGCGCTTAAATTTCAAAATAAAAAAATCTGATGTGCTTAAAGTTCTGTTAGCTCTTAAAAATTGTCTTGGAGACTCTTTACAAGGCAAACTTACGACATTCAATTGATCTATTAAGATAAGTGGTCATGATTTAATTATAAGTACCAGTTTGCATCTAAGTAAACATTATCATAAAAAGTCTAAATTCTGCATAATGTCTGACCTAAATGAAGGGAAAAAAGAGGCTCATATTGATAGTGACATAACTGTGAGTGAAAGTAAAGTACGTTTTGTTGTTGTGAGTAGTGATCCAGCCATCGTCTGTGCACTGTCAAAGCTGTGGACAGATGTTGCAATTTGACAAACTGTGATACATGCTGCTTTAATATTTTAAAGTTAAGAAATTATTCTCTTATGAAAGACTTATTTGTTTTAAAATATCTTAAAAACGTACAACTTACAAAGCTGCACTCTTAACCCAAAATTGCAAAAAAATTTGACGTGCAGAAGAGGGATACCCCCTCCTTGCACCAACCCCTGTCCGGATAATTAGCGCTTAAAAAATTCCTGGGGAAATCCCCGAGGCTTATTTGGGAAATTAAGTGTATTAATATAAGCTTTGCCAGACTGTATCTGTATGGGTCAGGAATATTTCAGTCAACCTTAGACGATCTCTAATTCTTTCGGGAGGTTTAAAATTAAACTGTATTTCATTTTCTGAAAACGCTGTTACTTAAATCCCATCCATCAAATAATCTAGAAAATATTTTCCTACTCCTAGTGTTGTTGTTTTTTTCTTGCTGCAGAAAAGAAAACATAAATAGATTTTCAGCAAAATAAAATTTCCAAACAAGTTCGACAACATTTATTGCTCATAAGACTGATTACTATGAGGATTCAATGTTTTGCAAAAAACAATAATTAACACTGAAGTCAGAAGGGAATGTTCGAATTGGTCCGGGTACGAAACAAATTTCGGGGTATAACTTATTAACTAACATACCTTGCAACCCAAGTATCTGTGATAGGTCCGTAAGATTTGAATTCTTTTTCCAATTCATACTTTCCTATTCTGGTCCCCAGATCGCCAATAAAAACGCGATAACCTCCACGAATTTTGTCGTATACAGCTACATCCATTCTTGGATAATTGTTTATTTGTTATAAGCGACTTTAATATTGATACTGTAGAGCAGTAAATATTGTACAAATCAAACACAAATTAAACATTCATATTTATTAATGAAAATTATCCGATTAATGATAGTCAAATGGCATTAACCTTAAGTTACTGTATAAAACAAAAAATATGTTCGAACAAGATTCAAGAAATTGCTGACAAATCTGTAAAACGTGGTAGATAAGAAAAACTGTTCATTACTATATTCAAGGGAGGTCAGTCTTACAAGGAAGAACAAACACGCATTGCATTCACATAGTTAGAAGTCAGGGTGAATTCACAATGACAGAAGTTGTAAAAGACGTCAGAACTGTAGATGACGACGAGGTTTGGTTATTTCTGTTCAGTTGTAACATGTTTTAAAAAGTACGGTAATGTATATTTGATGTTACGCACTAAAGGTCAGATTTGTCATGTCCTTTGACACAACCAATGCATGTAATTAGAGCACATTTTTAAAAGATAAATTTTGGTTAGGGTTACCACTGCATTAGTGTGCTGAAACTAAGCAGATTTGGTCAAAACGTCCCTGATCAGCCTAAAATTATGAAAATGTTTTTTGGGTGCTCGACACATGGGAAGCCTGAGCAGACAATAATAAACAGTATAGGACTTCAGCTATTTCTTCATTATGTACCAGTTGTGACCCTTTATTTATCTAGTTTATTTATTTTCAGTACCGGTTGCCCATATGACTTATGCCCCCTGAAGAGATTAGTTATTTTATATTATGGGGGATAGTGCAAGATTCAGAGACACCCCTGGTTCATTCCATGCTCAGTATGCACTGATACAAGGGACGTCGGTTTAACATCTCAGCATAGAAATTTCTGTGATGTAGCCTTGTAAGCAACCAAGTTGAAAATGGATAAAAATCTTTCTGACTCTTGAAAACAGTTAATAGAAGCATTATTTGTTTGGAAGGTTAGAGATTTTTAATACAAAGTCTGTCTGTCTGTTAATGCCCTATTTGTAAGGATACAAAACAGTCATGGAGATTTTAGATCTGAAAGTCTGTAAAGTTGCAAATTTCTGGCGTTCAGCCAAAAATATAATGAAAAGTTACTACATACCATTGCAGCTCGAACAGGCAAATGATCAAATTATATAAGACTTTCTTTTCTAATTTCAGGAATTCATTGATGAGACATTAGTGGAGAGATTATGGGGTCTCACAGAGATGTTTCCAGAGTCTGTTCGTAGTGCATGCTCTACAGTCACAAGCTTTACGTGGGACTCTACAAAAGTCTGTTTTAAATTTAGCCGCAATGCCATGTGGATTCTAGCCTCCAGTTTTACTATACTGATACTACCTGTAATGTTTGAAAAGGAGAGAGCGTCCATGCAGGAAATGCAACTCCAGCAGCAAAGACAGGTAATTCTGCTCTACTTGTTGTAGCAATCTTTTGTATCGAGCACTTAGTGATATATAGCATTTTCATTTGTAAGCTTAACTCAGCATTGCTTGATCCCCAGTTTAGCTGTTTACTTTTAAGCAGTATTTCTATGTGTAATCACCCCTTTATAAGACTGGCCTTGAGGACATTGAACAGTATGTCTACTCAGATCTCTTCTCAGTCATTATATGGTTATGCAAAATTTTGCAATGTATTACATATCACCTGGATTTTATTCAGTGTGTCTATAATTCTGTCACAGCTAGGGGAAAATTTCATTGCCTTAGAACAGCTTTATCCAAGAGTTTGTAAAGTACTTAGTATATGAAAGTTTGATACCATTTTTTACATTAGATCGAAAAATGTTCAGACTAATCTCTAATAAAAGATTCCATTAAAAAAAAACAAAAAACAAACATCATTAACAATATCTGGTTTCAAAACAGAAATATTCCTGCTATCATCTTTATTTCCAGCAACTTCTTTTGATATTTTCTGCTTTCAGATTTTGTTGGGCCCGAACACAGCTGTTTCAGGTCAAGGTCAGAGTGTGATGGGCATGATGCCTCCAGGACTTACACCTTCAGTAGCCTCATCCCCACAGTAGTTCATTAGTGTTTTAATTAGTCCCCTACTGGTTCACCGGGGGGTAGAGGGACTATAGGTTTGCCCTCCGTCCTTCTGTCAGTACACAAAAACTGAATCCTGTATCAATTCACAAAGTACTTGGAATATTTTCATGAAACGATGGCAATACGGAGATTATGCACATCATTTTATTATGTTCCTATATTGAGAAATAGGTTGCTATGGTAACAAATAGACTTGAAATATTGCAAAAATGGTGATGTACTTTTGAAGCCCTATAGATATCCATTATAAGCTTGCTACATGTTTTGATACTCAAAAGATCAGTTCACATGTCATGTCCCATAACTAGGACCTTTGATTTCACAAGGTTATCCCCCTTTTTCACATTTGATTATTTCCAAAAATCTACATTTTCTTGAATATTTCTGGAACCTATTGATTTATTTGATTGAGACTTTATAGAAACTTTATTAGTGTTGTTATTAGTTTACACAATAATTATGTTCCGTAACTCTTTCCCTTATATTGACAAAATTGTGCCACTTTTTACTTTGAAAATATAGCAAATTGTTTATTCTCTTGAATGTTTTCTTCCTATTACTTTTGACCTTTATAGAATCTATTCAACTTTAGTCAAGTCTTGCAGATCTCACAGCAAGATGCATTTATAAGTCTGTTCTTTGTATTGAAAAATTGAGATTTGTATTACATGTGAATATTTTATTTATAACATTACACACACTAATAGGCTTGTGATCTTTAGATTATCTATTTTATAAAACATGCCTTCATTTATAATTAACAAAGAACTATTGGTTTCAGCTAACTTATTGTCAATATTTGAATTTTTGTTCTGTTTAGTGTGACAGTGCCCTTTCCAGTAGGGGACTTTTATTGCTTGGCAATATTCTTGTTTTTTCTAATCCAAGGAAGGGAATTCAAGTGAGTGGAGTGGACTTTTTGTTTTTGAGCAGTGTACAAGAACCGACTTATTTGTAATCCCTGTAAAGAGTGGCCAGAATAGTGCTTATCCAAATACTTTAAAACAGAAATGTGATTTTAAACTTCACTGTCAAAAGCATCAATGAAAAATGGTGTGCCATTTGTGTTTAGTTTTTCTTATCCTTAGATGGTAAAAGCATTAGTTGAGTGGACGTAAGAAACAATTTAAGCTGGGGTAACTCTTTAACTTCATTTGAAACAATGATCTTATCATGTTATCATCCATTCATGGAGGTTCTGTTGTGTTACCATAAAAGGAAAAGTGTATGTTTTTAGCTCACCTGAGCACAAAGTGCTCAGGGTGAGCTTTTCTGATCGGTCTTTGTCCGTCGGTCGTCCGTCCGTCCGTCGTCAACTTTTCATTCAAACAACATCTCCTCTGAAACCAATGGGCCAAATTTAATGAAACTTGCCTGGAATGTTCCTTGCATGAAGCTCTACCAAAGTTGTTCAAAGAATTCAATTCCATCAAGAACTCTGGTTGCTATGGCAACTTAAAGGAAAAACTTTGAAAATCTTCTTGTCTGAAACCACAAGGCCCTGAGCCTTAAGATTTGGTATGTAGCATTGTCTAGTGGACCTCTATCAAATTTGTTCAAATTATGCCCCTGGGGTCAAATTTGGCCCCACCCTGGGGGTCAATTGATTTTACATAGGCTTATATAGGAAATCTTTAAAAAATCTTCTTCTCAGAAACCACAATGCCTACAGCTTAGATATTTGGTATGTAGCATTGTCTAGTAGACCTCTATCAAATTTGTTCAAATTATGTCCCCTGGGTCAAAATTGGCCACGCCCCAGGGTTCTCTTGGTTTACATATAGTTATATAGGAAAAACATGAAAAATCATTTTTCTCCGAAACTAATAGGACTAGACCTTAGATATTTGGTGTGGAGTATTGTGTAGAGAACCTTTACCAGTATTATATATATGTTGGCCCCTGTGTCAAAATTGGCCCCGCCCCTGGGGCCCTTAATATGTAAAAAAGGCAATCTTTAAAAATCTTCTTACTGGAAACCTTAATGCCTACAGCTTAGATATTTGGTATGCAACATTGTCTAGTGGACCTCAACCTAGTTTGTTTGAAAAATATCCCTTGGGTCACTATTGGCCCCGCCTGAGGGGTCACAAGTTTTAAATAGCAGTATAGAAGAAAATCTTTAAAAATCTTCTTGTCTGAAACCACAAGGCCTAGAATTTTAAAATTTGGCATGAAACAAGCTTTATCAAGCTTTTTGAAATTATTAGATTAGGTTAAAGGTCACGTAGGCTAAAAATAGATTTACTGTACCTCATAGAGCCTTCATTTATTGACTAATATCTTTGATATTCAGTGTATAGGTTCCTTGCATGGACGTCTACCCATGGGTAGGGTTTGAGGTCACTAGGTCAAGGTCAAGGTCACCATAGCTTATAATAGATATTTCTACTTTCTGTCATAGAGCCTTTATTTATTGACTGATATTTTACATATTTGGTTTGTAGGCACTTACATATTTTCAATTAAAAAAAGAAATACTGCTTAACAGCAAACCTACAGCCAAAGTACTCAGGTGAGCAATCCAGGGCCATCATGGCCCTCTTGTTTAGATATATGCTTGTTATGGATGTATGAATATATGAAAATCTGTTCATGACTTGTGAAAATAAACATTGAAAACAACAACAGCATGATGTTTCTGTTTTTTATTTTTGTGAAGTTGGAAACAAAGTAACATAACAAAAAATGCATTTTGCTGGGGTAACAACTATTATAATTTAAGTTTTATTCAAGTAAACTCTACATCTCTGCTGACACCAAAGTCCTGACAACAAAAGTTAATCAAAGAAAAGGTGTAAAAAGCACACTTCAACCTTCTTATCACTAAAGTTTTTGAAATAAATGCCACCAATATAAAGGGATTTTATATCCTTACCAAATTACATTATAATACTATGTAGAGAAGCATTAACGACTATATTCAATAAATAATCTATGAGGTAAGCACTCATGAACTAACATAAATTACTTTAATTTTTCAACTTTTTCTAAGCAAACCAGCGAAAGAAAGGAATGAATACACACAACATAAATCTTGATAATGCTCAACACCTCTTACATGTCTGCCAATCCACTACTGAATACACTAGTTTGTTATAAGGCCAAGGATGCTTACTTCAAATATTTAATTTTAGTCATATTTGAATTGAGAGAATACACAAAATAAATCCTTTGAATACAAATAGCCTTTTAGCAGTGACGGTCTCTCAAGCAAGACTAAGTGAAATATCCTAATGCACCTGGTTTCATGTTTAGTTTAACCCTCCCTCTGCTGACAGCCGATATCTATGTAACCAATGCAATCTGACCATGGTCTGCACTGATTCAGCCATTAATATTCCAGTAATGACCAGAGTTTTAAATGTTTTTTTAACAAATTAAGAATATTCAGGGTTACACTCGTCAAAAGGTTTTCAGTTATGCAGTCTTCCTAATTGTTATTTCTGTAAAGTATCTGATCCAAAAATACTGCCAACCTTCCCACTTATCTGCCTTACTCATAATAACCAGACATCACTTCTAAAGGTGTAAGGATACACTCTGGGATGACAACTTGCAGGTACAGTGCAAAAACGTTTGGTTTGTAAATATTTTGTACAAGGTACTACATATATGTATATAGACGTTTTCATAGTATTTCATAAAACAAAATATATATGAGCTGAACTCCTTTGGTACAGTGGGCTCAGTTTGATTCAAGATACACAGCAATAACTGAATGTATGGAAATGATACAACCTACCTACTCACTTTAACAACTGATACAACTGAAAGAAAGATGGCCTCTGAACACCAATCATAACTGGCTAAATCAAACCTGGAAACTTTGTTTGATAATTGAAATATAAACAAAACCTAGCATGAACTTTTAGAGCAGGTTACAATGCTTGGAATTCTCCAACTTTACATTCAGGACTGTTTGATTTGTTTCTGTTTGTAAATAAGATTTTATGCAAGTAAACCATCTTTTTACAAGAAATCGGTAGAACTGATGGATGCACTCCGAATAAATGCCAATTCCAAAAGGGCTATTGTTTAATATGTATTTTTTCAAAGTATGAAAAATAACAAAGGGCAATAACTCCTAAATTATGCAAAATAGAGTTACGGTTCTTGATCGCTGCACTTCTCCTCATAGAGATCTATCTACCAATAAAGTTTCATGTTAATATCTCTTATACTTTGTGAGATATGCCCCGGACAAAAAATAAGTATGAGAAATTTTAAAAGGCAATAACTCAAAAATCAATAAAGCAAGAGTTATGGTTCTTGTGCAATGCACTGCTCATCAATGAGATCTATCTACTTATAATGTTTCAAGTTGATAACTCTTATACTTTGTGAGATATGCCCCAGACAAAAAATAAGTATGAGAAATTTCAAAGGGCAATAACTCAAAAATTAATACAGCAAGAGTTATGGTTCTTGTGCACTGCACTGCTCCTTAATGAGATCTAACTTCCTATGTAGTTTAGTCTTGATATCTCTCATAGTTTTTGTGTTATGCTCCGGACAAAATTATGATGGACGAACAGATGGGGCGGACGGACGGACAAAGCGGCAACTATATGCTCGCCCTTCGGGGAGCATAAAAATGATATTCAGGTATCTCTAAAAGCTGGTTTAGTGAAATTTAGGAGCAAGTCACCAAGAATCATGACACATACCATAGGGTGACTATCATTACACCCTTAATCACCTCACTTTACTGGCAATACAAAAATGAACACACATTTCACACAAATACATATAAATCAAGAATAAATAGAACTCTTTAAAAACATAGCATATTATCTGACTCACTGGAATAATCACTGCTCATTAGCTTGTTTTGTTAATGGGTACCATGAAAAATTTGTTTTCTTGAAAAAAAGAAATGCAGAATGTAGTAAAGAGAATGGATTAGGGCTATTCAAACAAATCCATTCATATGATGGTTTATCTAAAAAGAATACTATTATTAATAAAAAATTAAAGTAACAAGAGCAAACTGAATCAAAGTCTAAGATTTAGAACAAGGTCTGCCTTAAAGACCACTTTATTCATAAGACCACTTTCAGACTGGTCACACTAGTGAAACTTTACCAAGTCATTCTTTCAGACTGGTCACACTAGTGAAACTTTACCAAGTCATTCTTTCAGACTGGTCACACTAGTGAAACTTTACCAAGTCATTCTTTCAGCCTGGTCACACTAGTGAAACTTTACCAAGTCATTCTTTCAGCCTGGTCACACTAGTGAAACTTTACCAAGTCATTCTTTCAGCCTGGTCACACTAGAGAAACTTTACCAAGTCATTCTTTCAGCCTGGTCACACTAGTGAAACTTACCCAAGTCATTCTTTCAGACTGGTCGCACTAGAGAAACTTTACCAAGTCATTCTTTCAGACTGGTCACACTAGTGAAACTTAACCAAGTTATTCTTTCAGACTGGTCACACTAGTGAAACTTTACCAAGTCACTCTTTCAGACTGGTCACACTAGTGAAACTTTACCAAGTCATTCTTTCAGATTGGTCACACTAGTGAAACTTTACCAAGTCATTCTTTCAGACTGGTCACACTAGTGAAACTTCACCAAGTCATTCTTTGAGCCTGGTCACACTAGAGAAACTTTATCAAGTCATTCTTTCAGCCTGGTCACACTAGAGAAACTTTACCAAGTCATTCTTTCAGACTGGTCACACTAGTGAAACTTAACCAAGTTATTCTTTCAGACTGGTCACGCTAGTGAAACTTCACCAAGTTGTTCTTTGAGCCTGGTCACACTAGTGAAACTTTACCAAGTCATTCTTTCAGACTGGTCACACTAGTGAAATCTTACCAAGTCATTCTTTCAGACTAGTCAAACTAGTGAAACTTTACCAAGTCATTCTTTCAGACTGGTCACACTAGTGAAACTTTACCAAGTCATTCTTTCAGACTGGTCACTTCAGACTGGTCACACTAGTGAAACTTTACCAAGTTGTTCTTTGAGCCTGGTCACACTAGTGAAACTTTACCAAGTCATTCTTTCAGACTGGTCACACTAGTGAAATCTTACCAAGTCATTCTTTCAGACTAGTCAAACTAGTGAAACTTTACCAAGTCATTCTTTCAGACTGGTCACACTAGTGAAACTTTACCAAGTCATTCTTTCAGACTGGTCACTTCAGACTGGTCACACTAGTGAAACTTTACCAAGTCATTCTTTCAGACTGGTCACGCAAGTGAAACTTTACCATGTCATTCTTTCAGACTGGTCACGCTAGTGAAACTTTACCAAGTCATTCTTTCAGACTGGTCACACTAGTGAACCTTTACCAAGTCATTCTTTCAGACTGGTCACACTAGTGAAACTTTACCAAGTCATTCTTTCAGACTGGTCACGCTAGTGAACCTTTACCAAGTCATTCTTTCAGACTGGTCACGCTAGTGAAACTTTACCAAGTCATTCTTTCAGACTGGTCACGCTAGTGAAACTTTACCAAGTCATTCTTTCAGACTGGTCACGCTAGTGAAACTTTACCAAGTCATTATTTCAGACTGGTCACGCTAGTGAAACTTTACCAAGTCATTCTTTCAGACTGGTCACGCTAGTGAAACTTTACCAAGTCATTCTTTCAGACTGGTCACGCTAGTGAAACTTTACCAAGTCATTCTTTCAGACTGGTCACGCTAGTGAAACTTTACCAAGTCATTCTTTCAGACTGGTCGCACTAGTGAAACTTTACCAAGTCATTCTTTCAGACTGGTTACACTAGTGAAATTTTACCAAGTCATTCATTCAGCTTGTTCACACTAGTGAAACTTTACCAAGTCATTCTTTCAGCCTGGTCACACTAGTGAAACTTTACCAAGTCATTCTTTCAGACTGGTCACACTAGTGAAACTTTACCAAGTCATTCTTTCAGCCTGGTCAAACTAGTGAAACTTTACCTAGTCATTTACAACTTCCTGACTGAACACTGAATCACTGACATTACTTTATTTCACATCAATAACAAATTTCCTTCATAGCCCTGCATAATGTGTACTTTTCAAGAGCATGTATAAACTGTTTCTTTGAAACCATAACAAAACTGTACTTTTACCTGATCTGTATTTAAATAAGACTCTGAGAGCATTCCCTGTGCAAGAAATCGTTGTAATATGATTGTCATAAATGAAAACAGATAAGTTTTTCAACTGAATGAAATAAATAGCTACCTGATGATAACTATGTACAAGAAATTAAAACATTGTATAGAAAGTATGAGCATGTCAAATGAATAACAAGTGTTCATATGTACATCATTTCCAAATATGAAGGCCATAGCTTAAACAAAAATGAATTTATGAAGGTTTAAAAATTTGACTTTTGACCTTAATGGTCAAGGACAAATTGGGTTCAAGGTCAAATATCAGCATGTCAAATGATACACAATGTTGTGATAATTCACATGCCCGAACATGAAGGTTATAGCTTAAATATCAATGAAGTTAAAAAGGTTTAAAAGTTTGACCTATTGACCCCTGGGGCTGGGCCAATTTGAACCAAGGGGTCATGCTTTGAATAAACTTGGTAAAGGTCATTAGGGAATGCTTCTTCTGGAAAGGAGATTATTAAACTTCTATATAAAACTGTGCCCCCAGGGTGGGGTCAATCTGACCCAAGGGGTCATGATTTGAACTAACTTGGTACAGGTCCACTAGTTAATGCTTCATTCAAAATATCAAAGGTCTAGGCCTTCCAAATCTGAACAAGAAGATTCTTTATGTTTTCCCTATTACATTTTTATATAAAAATATGTGCCCCTAGGTGGGGCCAATTTAACCCCAGGGGCCATGATTTGAACAAACTTATTAAAGGTCCGCTAGGTAATGCGTCATGCAAAATATCAAAGCTCTAGGTCTTGCAGTTTTGAAGAAGATTTTTAAGTTTTCCCTATATATCTCTATATAAAACAATGTGCCCCTGGGGCAAGGTCAATTTGACACCAGTGGCCATTATTTGAACAAACTTGTTAGAGGTCCACTAGGTAATGCGTCATGCAAAATAAAATCATAAAAGCTCTATGCCTTCAGGTTCTGGAGAAGATTTTAAAAGATTTTTCCTATTATTTCATTTGGTTGCCATGACAACCAGATTTCTGCATGGAATCAAATTCTTTGAGCAACATTGGAAGTCCTTTACCCAAGGAACAATCCTGCCAAGTTTGGTTGAAATCAGATTTGTGGTTTTTCAGAAGAAGATTTTTGAAGTTCAATATATAATCTATATAAGGGACACACACACACACACACAAGTCAATCGCTATATGCCAGCGCATCACAGATGCTGCGGTGGCATAAAAATGATTTTTTTTTGAAGGGCTAATTTTCACCCCAGGGACATAATATGAACAATCTTGGTAGAGGTCTACTACAGGGTGCCTCACATAAAATTACAAAGCTCTGTGTGAAGGGGTTTTAGGAAGATTTTTCCTATATAACCAGCAGTGGGGCCAATATTGACCCTTGAGTCATGATTTGAATCAACATTGCAGAGGTCTACTAAACAATGGTGGACACCAAATATCAAAACTCTAAGCCCTAAGGTTATGAATAATCAGCTACATTAATTTTTTTGCATGACACTGGTGACAACACAGCCGCCGACTCAGTAACCATAATAGTTTGATGCTTCTTTCCAAAAACAGACGAGCTAAAAAAGGTTTTAAATGAATTTTTCAAAGTGCAAAAAATTTCTTTTTTTTTACAAAATATCTGTTATTTCTGAAATTTATCAATATTCTGGGACAACTCTCATACATTTTTATCCTAAATAATTTACATGTAAACATTTTCACTGAAATTATGTAATTTCATGTTTTTTTGTTTTTCCTTTTATTAAAGTTTTCAAAAATTCTAAACATCAATTCATACCATTTTTTTTACCCAAACCGTAAATTTCTGAGAATCAGGACCTTTAACTTTATAAGAAACTGCAAATACTCTCAATCAGGTATGTGATACGTAGATCTAAAGCAACTATTTTTTTTTTAGAAATATAAAACTTAACATCATTGTATTCCAGTGTACAGCTACACTATTGCAAACCTTACATTTTTCAGACCTGTTTATGCCTATTTTTCATCATTAAAGTTTTTTTCACAGAATGTTTACTTGGCCACTACGGAGTCTGTTGAAGTATGAAGATTCAATGGCAGAAGATCAAACCAAAGCATTTATGCTTCAGAATTAAATATATGTTCGGCAAGCACTTCTTTCAAACAATCCAAATGTTTCTTGATTGCCAGGCAAAAACCTTTAGATGCTGGCAGTAGAGGAAAATCTGGTATAATTCTTTCTATACCAGTGGTTTCTTTGCCTCCTGAATCTGTTATGGCTTCCTCTCCCTTTCTGGCTAGATCCTTGCAATTTAGGTCTGTTGAATGACTGGGTCCCAGCTTCCCTGATACTGCTGGTTCTTGGCACTTCATGCTCGCTGCATCATTGGATTCCACCTCTCCTGATTCAGTTGGTTCCTGGCTTTTCTTGACTGCCTCCTCACTGGTTCCTTTGTCCAATGATGCTGTTTTAGCTCTGTTTTCAAGATCTCCATTGCAAAGAGAGCTACTTGGATCACTGACCAATGTTGAATGCAGACGACTTTTGTTAGAATACTCAACCCACTTTTCTATTCTGTCAATCATTCTGTTAAAGAGAGCACACAAAATTCTTCTAGATTAAAATCAAAACAAAAGTAACAATGCAGAGGCAAAAATTGAAACTTATTAGTGATAAATAAAACATACCATAAATATAAACTGTAGCTGAATATGAATACTGGCTATTAGCATCACTTCCAGATTTAAGTACGAGGGCTGATCCAGAAATTCGTACAATGGGTTTATAAAATCTGAAAGGTTTCAAATATCAAAGCAGGACTTACACAGTCATTAAATATTATATCTGTGCAATATACATGCTAAAAAATAAATGTTTACATAAAACATTTATTGCACAACAATACGTCAAAGATACAGACCAGTACCTAGGCAGGGAAGCACGATTGTCATCAACGACATCTAACTATACAGACTTTACAAACTTTTCTCAACGTAGTTTGATTGGTTAAGGTCCACTAGAAAATACTTCATGCCAAATTTTAAAATTCTAGGCTTTGTGGTTTCAGGCAAGAAGATTTTTAAAGATTTTCTTCTATACTGCTATGCAGAACTTACCAGGGACATTATTTGAAAAAAAAAAAAAAAAAACAGTTATAGAGAGAAAGATTTTTAAAGTTTTTCATTCTTGTTGCCATAGCAACCAGAGTTCTTCACGGAACGGATTTCTTTGAACAAGTTTGGTAAAGCTTCATGCAAGGAACATTCCTGCAAAGTTTTATTATCTTTCACCAAGTGGTTTAGGAGGAGATGTTTTTTAAAGTAAAAAGTTGACAATACATGACCCATGACGGACACAGAGCAATCACAAAAGCTCACCTTAAGCACAAAGTGTTCTTTGCCAGTCTCCTAAAGCACTAATTTAAAAGAAGCACATTTTTTTCTTTCTGAAAACTTGTTTGAGCATAAACTGGATTTTACTGGTTCAACTCTCTGAAAGGTGAGACTTCCAGTGACTTCCCTCATTTTACACACTCAGGAAGCAGTTAATGTGTGAAATTCATATAATTTGCTAGAACTTGTTTTCAAATCAATTTACAAAAAAAAAAATAAGTAGGATTAAAGTTTGAAGACTTTCAGGCAGATGCACCACACACAGAGACTACTAATGTTTACTGATAGTTTGTACTGAGGGGCAAATTCAATATATTTATTCAGACATAAATAGTCAAAACCACACTGAATCACAAATCTTATCAATTATTTCAAATAAGCTATCACAAACCTGTTAGCATGATTGCGTAGATGAGTTTTTGTTTCCTCAACAAAAATGGATGGGGGTGTGACTGCCATCTTGGTCATGGACTGAAATAAAAAGTGTTACAAATATAAACTTTAAAATTCTTGAAAAAATGATTCATCAAATTGGCAACTTACCTTTTTAATAGAATTATTTGTTGTATTAAGTTTTTGTTGGATGGAAAAGTACTAACAGAACAAACTAGAGCTATCACTAAAGGTGATTCATACCCCCACCTGCCACCTTGATACTAAATAAGGGTAATAGAAGTATTTGAATGCCCACCTATAATGCCCCCTTCTTTTCAACCAGAGTTATCACTGAACAAAATACTGCCTTGTCACAGAAATATGACAACCACAAGAAAACAAAAGCCACATGATGTATTAAAAATGTTTAATTTCAAGGTGAAGAAAACTGATTTCAGCCTGAAAGTTTGTGCAAGAACCTAGCTTTATAACTGGAGAATGAGTTTAGTTATTATATGGTTATGTGAATGTTTAGTCTAGTAACAAGTTTGCAACAAGACAGAAATTTTGAAAGTATCCAGTATGATTTTAGTGCACTTGTTCAAGGCAGTGACTGAATAACACTTATATTAAAATAGATTAGGAATTATCAGCTATGTGAAATTTCAAAGCTGAAATTCAAATCTGCCAGTACATGGGCAGAAAAAGATGATAAAAACAGTAAAACCTGTATTAATGGTCACCTGAAAATTATTAAGGCTTTAGGCATCATGCATTCACTGCTGAATAGAAAATACCGTAAGACCACATGAAATAGAAATGGAGGATGACTTTACAGAAGGGCATTAGGTTCATTACAGAATAATGAATGATGGATGCAAATAGTATTTTAGTGCAGCACACAGAAATGGCAACTAATCTGGAGAAATGATAAAGCAGCACTTTCCAAATGTATATATACTGGAAAAAGAATTTATGGAAATCAGATTCGATGCATGAAGTTTGGCCCCTTGGTGAGATTGTAGAGAACTGAAGCTGTGTTCAATTTTATATACTGAGAGATTTGGATAAGAAAACAAATACATAAGGTAATGTTACTAATCTAGGAATATTTACAGTACTGTACAAATATTTAAGGTAATGTATGAAAGTTCATTCATCGCTGAACTCAACTTGAATGGTGCCATGTAATCCAAAATGCAATGTGTAAATTTAATGTGACTGAACAAGTTTGAACGAGATTCAAACTTACATTAGAAATTATGAAAACATTTCCTCCAGTGTATGGATTGTAACACTGGCAAACTATTTCTTGATGACATTTATAAACAAAGTTGGTTTTGTTCTCAGTCTTGTTCTGTTCCTGTATGAATCAAATTCGTCCATTTATAACAAAGTTATGCAAATCTGAGCATAACAAAATCCAACAAACTGGTAAGTTGACCATCAAATACTGCCTCAATATCTGCTTTTTCACTCTGAAACCATAGAACGAGTATTACAGGAAGAAAGATTGGTCTTCTTCACTCGTTTCCATTTCATAGCTAGGTATTACTGGATCTAAATTTGAACACTTCACTTTGTACAACACTGTTTATACACTCACATGAAGATACAGGTAGGTTTCATGGCTTGAACTCATAACCAAATCAATACAGGGTCACAATGGTTAACAGGTATAGAACTTAAACTCTGACAGTTGTATCTGTGAACAAAGTCACCATGAAGATTTCAAACAACTCAATCTGCACTGACGTATACACTTAGAAAAAAAAAACCCACAAAAAACAACCAATCTTTTTGCTTCAATATATTCATTGTGAAAAGTTTTACTCTTAGTTAAGGTTTAAAATAGTTAAATTCTTTCTTAACAGGCTAAGTATATCTTTATTATCATGTATCTTGATTATCATGTAGCATGATCATCATGTATCTTGATTATCATGTACCTTGATTATCATGTATCTAAATTATCATGTATCTTGATCATCATGTATCTTGATCATCATGAATCTTAATTATGATGTATCTTGATCATCATTTGTTTTGATTATGATGTATCTTTCATCATGTTTATTGATTGTAATGTATCTTGTCATGTATCTTGATTGTATCTTGATCATAACATTTCATGATTGTCGTACCTCTTAGTCATTTTGAACAGGAACATAACTTACAGCAATGTGACTAACTCTACACACAACAACCCAAACTTTTTAACTGTTATACCATCAAATAATTCATTTACCTGCACAAGTTTTAATATGGCCATCTCATTATACATGCGGCTGTTTTCTTGACCATGCTGTGAACCCCTTTGCTTTTCATACCCAGCCTCATTAAAGTAAGGTTCAGGTACCAGTATCAGACCTGAAAACAAATATATAAATAGAATATCATTATAGTGTGTAAATGAAGGGATCTAATTCTTATGAGCTGGTTGTGTACCACTCCCCCTCTCATGTGACCAGAAAAAGACATAACTAAAGAGAAAGATTTGCATTCAAAATTAAGACAATGTTGTAGTATTCCTTTTATCTTACACCCTGGAATCTTCCTGATAGACTAGTGGAAACAGATTTGACAGTCTGACCTCAAATCTAAATCATTACTTGGATATTAACAAGAATTTTTTTTTTCAAGTAAAGATCAATTGACAACTTCATTCTTCAAAATCATTATTCTTCTTACACTTAATGATTGCAAACCATTCTGAATACAGACTGACTGTCATACAACAGTAAAGGATTACACCCTGCAAGTCTAGTTTTAGATTTTGGGAACTGGAGACAGGGGTAGCCTTATAAAGTGGAGTATCTCTTAGATGTCTTTATGTAGAGAGGCATACCTTAAAATCTAGAATATTCCATTTTTCCTCAAAATCATATAATTTGGGTGACATTTAGTAAATCATTACCAAAATATCAAGATGTCAGTCTGAAATTCTATGCACAAATGGTAAACTGAAAGCAATAATATTTGTCTAAAATACTGTCTATATTCCCTAAGGTAAATCTTTTGAACATACATGAATGTTCTTACATTATACATTTGTTTTTCATTTTATACAAATTGAGTCAATAACTAAGATACAAAAGCAGTAGGTATATCATCATTGATTTTATGGTATGTCCCCTTAGATAGTATCATATGCTATACTAATTTGTTGTAACAACCTCCTACCTTGAATAGAAACAAGAACTTGCAACACACTAGATTTGGTGGTCCAGAGTTCATTTCCCTATAAAATAAAATGAAATAACTGTTAGTACTTCCTATTGCCAGACAAATCGAATGTTTGAGAAATAATGATACAAATAAAATACATATGGCGTATAATTCTTTGAACTGACCACCGACAAGCTCGTTTTTCCTGCTTGTGGATCAAATGGTACTTGAGTAATTGAGCTGAAACCATTTTCAGATTTAAGGTGAATTCGACCTTAACAGCAAATTTATGGGACATGACATGTGAGCTGGTCTTTTGAGTATCAAAACATTAACAAGTTTAAAATAGGTATCTATAGGGCTTCAAAAGTATATCACCATTTTTGCAATATCTCAAGTCTACTGTTTCCATAGCAACCAAATTTCTCAACATAGGAACAAAATAAAATGATGAGCACAATTTCCATACTGCCATCTATCCATGTTTCAAGTTTCATGAAAATTTTCCAAGTACTTTTTGAATTATTGCAGGATCCAGTTTTTGCAGACAGACAGATAGACTGCAAACCTTTAGTCCCCTCCACTGAACCAGTAGGGGACTAATAAGTCTAATTATTTAACGGGAATATACATATTATTCCCTTCCCTTCATATTAAGTAACACACAGCCAACATTGTAGTTGACCCGCCAACAGTCTGACATCAGTGAAAGACAAAATGTTTATCACATGCTAACTTACATATTAAAAATTATTCTGACTGAAGTATGAGGGAATGTTAAGTGTTTTACATACATGTGCAGGACTTTTTCCTGTTGCATAAATTTCATCCGAGAGTCAGTAAATAACATGATAATGAAGAAGAACCAGATTGCTTCTTTTTTTTTTTTTTAACAAAATCATAATATGGTATGATTATACTTTTGCATATAATAGATACCTTTCCTGACCAAGTACCAAGCAGGCTAACACACACTTTACCATCCTCATACAGATTTGGGTTGAGACGTTCATTACAAAAGGAATGGTAGTGGAATACAGGTGGTGCATTCGGGAAGTTGTCTGGAAGCTGGACATCAAAGACAAACAGACCATCTTCATATGGTGTGTGAACTGGCCCCATGATCATTACAGACAGCAAGTCCTACAAAGAATAAAATTATGCCATTAATGATTTATTCTTATCTGTCTTTTATCATTCTACCTTTAAGGTTTTTGTAGTCTAATGGGCTTTATCACAATATTTAAAAAAAAAAAAAAAAAAAGGACTGCACCAGAATCTATATCATACAAGACACTTATTTCTATGATTTTAATGGAATTTACCATTTATAAATAAAACAGTGTTATTTTGTGTGATGACCTTTGACCCCGTGACCTCTAAGTGGGTATGGCAGCTAGAGCTCATCAAGGTGCATGCACCTGTGAAGTTAGGAGGCTGTAGGTGGAAGGACTTTCGTGTTATGGTGAAGGTTAAAGTTTTGAAACAAACAGACAGACCAAACTATATGCCCTCCCTACGGGGGCATAAAAATCAAACTCTTAAACTGATCTTCAAATTTCACCTACCATTTCAACCCAAGTTAATTTTACCATTCCAATGTGATGTTTAACTTACCATTCTATCTTCAAACACCTTGACAAATATACCATCTGGCAAGCTTGTACGTAGCAACATCCACTGTGAAAATAAATAGAGGATATTCAAGTTTTTTCTATAAATACGGGATTTATTTTCGAGTGGTATGAAAATAAATATTTCACGAGTGGCGATAGCCACGAGTGAAATATGATCATTTTCATACCACAAGATAAAAATAAATCCCGTATTTATAGAAAAAACTTGAATTTTCTGTTTATTATATACTTTTCTCTTTTTTGACCTTAAGATTCGAAAGAATTCCCCTTTAATTTACCGGTAGTGTATTGGCTGAATTTAGAAGAAAGTAGTCCGGCAAGACACCAGTGAAAATACGGAAAATATGTTTCACTGCAGTGAAAAATAAATTTTTACAGTGAAAATACGGAAAATGAAAATACGCAATCTATTTCATCAATATTTCTCAATATTTCATTTATAAGTATATAATAAAGTGTTTTTCTATACAGCTCCATGACAATCACTTTATTATATCCTTAACTAGGAGACAGGGCTTTTTACAAATAATCAACAGTTTCACAGCAACATACTTTTGTGGAAAAATACTTTGTGCTAATTACATGAAACTTTAGTCGTAACATCAAAAATACAAACCTGCCAGTGCAGTTGCAAAAACTGATCATTATATTTTCTTTGAATATAATACACCATTTTTTTTTTTAAGACAAGGTATGTTTTTTTAAGACTTGTGACATGCTTTTGACTAGAAATCACAAACTATAATGTTTGCTAAATTATTACAAACATCTCATACTAAACTACATTTTAACACTGAAAGCATATCAATGCTATCCTCACACTGCCAATATTCGATCACAACCAATATTTGATTGCCCCAGAAAATTTTATTTTTCACCTTATCTGACCCCAACACCGGTTGCATGCACATCAATTGTTTACAGTGAGATAAGAAAGGCAAAAAGGCCCATAAACTTTTTAAAAAACTGTACAAAGTGATCGAATATTCGACAGAAGGACAGACGCCCAGGACCATACCATAATATGCCCATTCAGGCATATAATAAAAATGAAATCAACAAGGCTATACAAATATATAACCGACTACAAGTAAAACAATATGTTGAGTTATAGCATACCTATATTAAATAAAAACTTCTCTCCGCTTCTATGGGTCATTTTCTGTTGTAGCCAGAAAATTTCCCATTTTCAAAGAGAAGGCTTTTTGCAGCTATTTAAATTACGGTAGTGAAAAAATTACATCGGCCAAAGTCGCTAACTTAAAATGCTTAAAAACCTTTCTTGGTTTACTGTATTATTTGACTAAAGAAATGAAAGACCTACCTCTTTCCTCACTGCATTACTAAAAGACTTTGGATTGGAGGGTTTCTGTTCCTGATACTTGAAACGATGACTATATGGTGTTTCACTTAACACTTCAAATCCTGGGGGGAAAAAAGTAAAATGTAAAGGAAATGTAAATGTACAGTGTTTTACTTGTGAATTTCTTGCATTACTTCTGATCAGAATTTTAGAAAAACTGCTTTGATAATTTCTTTTTTTACAAGGTTATCTATGAAATTTATTATTCTGAAAATTTTAGTTCTTTTCTAAACATTATTCGGAACTGGTAACATAGCACAAAAACTTTCAAAACAAAATAGATTTTATTGCTGTCTTAACAATTAATGGTCAGAAATGTTGCTTCAGCCAAATGGTTTGGTTTTCAACTTTTTTCGTTCAGTTTAAACCTAATTATTTTAAATCTTTCATTTCAAATGAAAACTCTACCTTTTTCCTCCACATCACCATCTTCCGCATTTACAACATTTTCTTCCATCTCAGTTTTCTCCGTACTCTGCTCCTCTCCCTCATTTTCAGGTGATGCTCTCTTTCCTTCAAGACTCTCTAGTTCTTTTATACATTCTGTACCAGTTGCGAGTGAACTGTCACTTGTTTGTGAGTGCAACTCAAGGGGACCTTTTCCACTCTCAAGGGACTCAATCATTTTTGATTGCATTTTCTCAAACAGTTCAATATCTGTAACATTCTCATTACACCCGAACTTGTAGGCCAGCCATTTTCTGTTCACTTCCTGTTTCACATGGAGGAGACGAACATTCAAGGCTTTACACACACGTATACACAATGTTCTATGATTTGGGGGTAATAAAGTTTCCTCTAGCTTTTCATCCTGAGAGTCTGCTGAGTTTGCAGACTGGGCACTAGCCTGAGAAGTATTCTGAGAAAAATCAACTGAACTAGTCTGTTCATTTGTTGACTGGTTTCCATTAGGAAATGTTTCCATCTTTTTATCCATCTCTTCAGAGGCAAGCTGTACATTTTGCTTAACTGCCTGGAATGCAGCCTGAAGTTCCTGATCACTGTTATCACAGACCGAGTCAATCACAGCTTGTATAATATCTGATACAGATCTTTTATTCACTTGATTTTCAACATTCTCCATTGTATTAGCATTATCACCTTTTGCATCAACTGTTCCACTGCTAACTGACCGATTTTCACTTTTTTTATACATGATTTTCTGAGAGTTTTCTGCAATTGTTGCATGCAATGAGGTATCAAAAATAATCTGCATAATTGGATCATTTATATTAGATCCATACTCAATGAGAGCTTTTTTTAGATTTTGCGTTTCACTTTCCTCCAATTCTGACTTACCACCAACTGCTCCCTGGTCCTGACTACAACCTTCTGAGTTTTCTATAAGAGTATTTTCAGTCTGTTTTTCCAAGTCATCACTTTCTTTTGTGTCTCTGCTTGCTGTCTTTACACTGTCTAATGTAACAGTTCTATATTTATACAACTGAGCAACATGTCGTGCCAGTTTTGCCGTCTTTTCTTTTCTCAACTCATGTTTGATGTCTGAAATTAAATCAGCAATCTCCTCATCCTCAAAAAATGTTGACTTAAGAATCTTTTCCACCTCCTTGCATCGTTTGAATATGGCAAGGATGTCATGGAACACCTGTCTAGAGTTCTTGAAGAATGGTCCTGCGACATTGACAAATATATTAAGCAGTCCTGAGACAGCAGCTTGCGCTCTATCCAGCAGGGCATCAAGTTCTTTCTTCTTACTATCACTCACTGTCCATAACTGTTTGGCTCTGCAAGTCAATGAATTTGACATATAAAATGTCTATCTTCTTTATCAAGAAACAAAAAAATAATTATCATCCCTAATTTACATGCTTATGGGGCCATGAACTTTGCCAAATTTTAATTTCAAAGATTTATCAAGTACTGTTTTAGATGCCCCTACCATTTACGTATCATTGAGCCAGAACAATATTTTTAGGTGCCAATAAAATATGTTGGGTTGATTGTAAATTATCATGTTGTTTTCCTGAAAATGTTTTTGTTGGATATTGTTGTATTTTTCATCTCAAACATAATGGTAAGACCTTCTTTTTTGTGCGAAAGAGCTGACTGGGTGGAGTATACAGGTTGATGAATTCTGCAGCCCATTCAAAAGACCTCAGACCTCTTTGTAATACATGACCTGTGGATCCTACTGTTTTAAAAATATGAAAAAAGTGCATTTTCATCATCATGCAAGAAACAGACAAAGACTTACCAATAAGGATTTGTCATTCTAACTCAAAATACTAGAAATGAGTCCACTGGACAGAGATGCCCTCCGCCATACTCAAATGTTGACAAAAGATCATAAGCAGGTGGTTAAAATGTCTCAAGAGGCAGGTGGAATGAACATAGAGGCAGGTGGAATGAACATAGTCCTTTAAATGTGAAGAAATTTGGTTTTATTAGAAATTTAGTCAAAAAAAAACTCTTAACTCCGATAAAATTAGAGGTGACATGCCCAATTTTGAAAGGAACCTGTAGTTTCATAAGATACATACATACTAAATATGAATGAAATCTGTGCATTCGTTTTCCTTTAAATGTGCAGAAGCAAAATGTGAAGTCAAAAAAGGGCCATAACTATGATAAAATAGAAGGTGTCATGCCCAATTTCAGAAGGAACCTGTAGTCTCCTAAACACATAATTATGCATGCAAAATATGAATGAAATCTTTGCATTATCTTTTAAATGCCCGGAAACAAACTGTAGCGTCCAAACACGGCCATAACACTAACAAAATTGGAGAAGTCACGCTAATTTTGAAAGAAACCCGTAGTTCCATAAACATACATAAAGTCATGCAAAATATGAATGACATCTGTGCGAGTATTTTCCTTTGAATGCTGGGAAACAAAATATAAAGGTGTATGGTATTAAAAGAGCCTTAACTAAGACAAAATTGGAGGGGACATGCCCAATTTTGAAAGAAATCTAGTTTCACAAACATATATACATGCAAAATAATATGAATGAAATCTGTGCAAGCATTTTCCTTTAAATGTGCAGAAATGAAATGTGGAGTTGCAAAAGGACCATAACTCTGATAAAATTGGTGGTGTCATGCTAAATTTCAAAAGGAATTTGTAGTTTCATAGACACATAAACATGCAAATGGATGGAATCTGTGTATGCATTTTCCTGAAAATGTTCAGAAATGGAATGGAGGGACTCAATGATGGACTCAAGGACAGGTGCAACATTTAATGCCTGTTCACCATTCCCCAAATGACAGGGGCACAACAATATATTGTCAGCCTCCAGTGACTTACTTGTTTTTCTTGGCATCAGTGTCCGTATCTGTGGCTGTCTCTTCATTCTCTGTCTCCCAGCTGACGTCACTTTCTTCTTCTTCAGCTTCTTCTTCCTCCTCTTCATCTGTCCATTCTGACTCACTACCTGATTCACTCTGAAACTTTCATTAGCAATATTTTTTGTCTGTCTGTAGGCATTACACAATGAAGAGACAAGAGGGGGGGAGACATAACTATGTAAACATTTAGTGGTCTGTGCCCAAATTTTAAATTAACCTGTATTTAATGATGTTACATTTGAGTACAAAATATAATTACAATCCACTGACTCCTTAAGAAGTTATCATCTGGAAACATTCTAAACATACTAAACCTACCTCCTCGCCAATCAAGTAGAGATCTTGAGGGTAGCATTTAGTAATGGTCTGGTTAGGCCACCATACTTGTATAGTTCCCTCTGGGTCAAGTCTATATACCTGCCCCACTGCCTCTAACTCTTCATCACCCTGAAATATTTGGAAATTTACAAAGGATTAATATTGCATTGTCTTTATTTCAGTATATGCTGAAATTTCTAACCCATTAACAATGACTACAAATACAAGTGCAAAATTCACCATCTCCCCACCCCTCCCTCACACTTCAAAAATATTGGGCACTTGCCTTAAAGGTATTAACAAAGGAAATAAACTAATAAGCTTCTTGGGTTTTTTTTAAACCAATTTTCTGCAACTGTTCAGTAAAGACTGAACTATATGAATTTAGTAAGACTACAGGTTTTGTGAGATTTCTTACAATAACAAGAAATGTTTGTAAAACATAAATGCCCCCCGGCAGCACCTAATTGCTTGTGGTTGGGCCAAAGCGTTCTCTAGTTATTGATCAGAAACCATTTTTAGGATCAAGGTTCCTGTGGCCTTGACCTTTGACCTAATGAACTCAAAATCAATTGGGGTCATTTACTGGTCATGACCAACCAGCATACCAAGTTTGGTGAACCTAGGTCAAAGCATTCTCTAGTTAATGATCGGAAACCATTTTTAGAGTCAAAGTCTTTGTGAGCTTGACCTTTGACCTAATGACCTCAAAATCAATAGGGGTCATCTACTGGTGATGACCAACCAGCATACCAAGTTTGGTGAACCTAGGTCAAAGCGTTCTCTAGTTATTGATCGGAAACCGTTTTTAAGATGAAAGTCTCTGTGATCTTGACCTTTGACCTAATGACTTCAAAGTCAATAAGGGTCATCTACTGGTGATGACCAACCAGTATACCAAGTTTGGTGAACCTAGGTCAAAGCGTTCTCTAGTTATTGATCAGAAACCATTTTTAGGATGAAGGTCCCTGTGAGCTTGACCTTTGACCTAATGACCTCAAAATCAATAGGAGGTCATCTACTGGTGATGACCAACCAGCATACCAAGTTTGGTGAACCTAGGTCAAAGCGTTCTCTAGTTATTGATCGGAAGCCTTTTTAGAGTCAAAGTCTTTGTGAGCTTGACCTTTGACCTAATGACCTCAAAGTCAATAGGGGTCATCTACTGGTGATGACCAACCAGCATACCAAGTTTGGTGAACCTAGGTCAAAGCGTTCTCTAGTTATTGATCGGAAACCATTTTTAGGATGAAGGTCCCTGTGAACTTGACCTTCGACCTAATGACCTCAAAATCAACAGGGGTCATCTACTGATGATGACCAACCAGCATACCAAGTTTGGTGAACCTAGGTCAAAGCGTTCTCTAGTTATTGGTCGGAAACCGTTTCTACCTACAAGGTCAATATGACCTTGACCTTTGACCCCTTGACCCCAAATCAATAGGGGTCATCTACTGGTGATGGACAATCATCCTACCCAGTTTGAAGTTCCTACGCCTAAGCGTTCTTCAGTTATTGGTCGGAAACCGTTTCTACCTACAAGGCCAATGTGACCTTGACCTTTGACCCCTTGACCCCAAAATCAATAGGGGTCATCTACTGGTGATGGACAATCATCCTACCAAGTTTGAAGTTCCTAGGCCTAAGCATTCTTTAGTTATTGGTCAGAAACCATTTGGTCTACGGACCGACCGACAGACAAATGCAAAGCAATATACCCCCACTTCTTTGAAGAGGGGGCATAATAATGTTTCTACAAGACAAAAAAGGTGTGAATTCACCTGCTTACAGTGCCTTTGTTACTTCTTCAGCACTTCATTTTTTTATGAAAACAAATAGATAGAGGTTTTTTCCTAGCATTCGAATGCCAAAAATACATTCAAAAATTTGGCATCGGGTCCGAACATTCGAACGTTCACTTACATCCCTAGGAAAAAATCAAATAATTATAATGAATTAAGTTTGTGCTATACTTTTATGCCTCTACATCAGGCATTAACAATAATGGAAAAATTGCCACCATCTACTTATCTAACATATTTAGTCATTATAACAGATTCATACCTCATAACCTCCAACCCTGATAACAGTGTGGCCACAACGAAACTTGTAATCTGGATGATCTTTGATGTCAAACACACTCAACTCTACTGGCTCCTTTTCTACTGGTCTGAAATTGTTAAACAAGTAATCATCTAAGTCTTAGACTAATATTGTCATTTCTTTACAAAATATTTTTTTGAGCATGTACACTTTCATAACACAATAGTTTGATTTTTACTGTAATTCTCTGAAAAGGAGAAAAAAAAAAAGAAAGAGTTTCCTTTTCTGATCTTAGATGTGGTAATCTGGCAAATTTATTTATAAGACTAACCAGCTATTAAAGTGAATGACTCACAGACAGGCCAACGATGAAAAAAAAAGAAAATGTTTATACATCTAGAAATACTAGCTGTAATTGTGAAGAACATATCTAAACTAAAGTACTGAGTCATTTTTGTTACAGAAAAACATCACAATATACTATTTTACACACTTTTATCAGTAAAAGATTTACCCCGTTAGTCATGGGGTAGATACTTTTGTTTTATCATTAATTTTGACAAGTCTTGATAACTAGACTCCATGGCTCAGTGGTGAAAAATAATTGATAATTTAAAGAACACCTGTTCAATTTCTTCATTAGGCTATCAGACCCTAAGAAAGTGTTCTGCTGAATATAAAAGGCTATCCACCCAAAAACGGTACAATAACAACTCACTGTATAAAGACTAATATAAATTTATATAATTTACCTGTTGTACTTAGTCTAGACATACTGATATTGACTCATCAAAATCTTTCAAGTTTCAAGATGATACCTCCATTTTTTTTTTAGATATGTGCCCCAAAAAATTAAATATGAAAAATTTCAAAGGGCAATAACTTCAAATGGGAAAAAAGAAATATGGTTCTTGGGCATTGCACTTTTTCTCCATATGATATATTTGTCTAAGAAGTTTCAAGTTGATATCTCCAATACTTTTTGAGTTACGCCCTGGACAAAGATTAAGTATAAACAAGAAGCGCCGCAATGCGACGAAAACCAGGTTTTCAACGATCAAGTATTGATGTGACAGGTATTAGGAAGAAATATGGCAGTGAAGTAAAAATGGTGCTGTTATTTTGGTACCAACACAGAAAGTTGGTTTCAATAGTTCAAAATAAAAATAAATCAGATACCTGAGTAGCAATGCCAGGCTGTATTTTCACGCCAAGTTGAGTATCAATAGGTCAAAGTGTGCTGAAGTTATTGAGTAGAAGCTGAAAATTTTATTGTAAGCAAGTGACCTTGATCACAGACATCTGGGTAGCAATCCCAAGCTGCCTATTAATATAAGCTACCCATACACCAAGTTTAGCATCAATAGACCGAAACAAACTCAAATTATTGAGCAGAAACTGAATTTCTATTTTTAGCAACAGTGACCTTGACCTTGATCAAAGACACCTGGGTAGCAATCTTAAGCTGCCCCTTGATATAAGCTACCCATACACCAAGTTTGGGGTCAATAGGTCAAAACAAACTCAAGTATTTGAGCGGAAGCTGAATTTCTATTTTTAGCAACAGTGACCTTGAACTTGACCACAGACATCTGGGTAGCAATCCCAAGCTGCCCCTTGATATAAGCTACCCATACACCAAGTTTGGGGTCAATAGGTCAAAGCAAACTCAAGTTATTGAGCAGAAACTGAATTTTTATTTTCAGCAACAGTGACCTTGATCACAGACACCTGGATAGCAATCCCAAGCTGCCCCTTGATATAAGCTACCCATACACCAAGTTTGGCATCAATAGGTCAAAGCAAACTCAAGTTATTGAGCGGAAACTGAATTTCTATTTTTAGCATCAGTGACCTTGACCTTGATCACAGACAACTGGGTAGCAATCCCAAGCTGCCCTTTAATATGAACTACCCATACACCAAGTTTGGGGTCAATAGGTCAAAGCAAACTCAAGTTATTGAGCGGAAACTGAATTTCTATTTTTAGCATCAGTGACCTTGACCTTGATCACAGACACCTGGGTAGCAATCCCAAGCTGCCCCTTGATATAAGCTTCTCATATTCCAAGTTTGGGGTCAATAGGTCAAAGCAAACTCAAGTTATTGAGCGGAAACTGAATTTCTATTTTTAGCAACAGTGACCTTGACCTTGATCACAGACACCTGGGTAGCAATCCCAAGCTGCCTCTTGATATAAGCTACCCATACACCAAGTTTGGCATCAATAGGCCAAAGTTAACTCAAGTTATTGAGCGGAAACCAAAAGTTGATGCCTGCCCACCCGCCCGCCGACTTCAGCATTTCAATAACCAGTTTTCGTTGAAAACCTGGTTAAAAATTACAAAGGGCAATAATTTATAAAATATGCAAAAGAAGAGTTACAGTTCTTTGGGCAATACACTTTTCCTCAATGAGATCTATCCATCAATGAAGTTTCAAGTTGATATCTCCAATAGTTTTTGAATTATGCGCCAGACAAAAATTAAGTATGAACAATTTCAAATGGCAATAATTAAAAAATTATGGAAAAAAGAGTCATGGTTCTTGGGCAATGCACTTTACTTCAATGAGATGTATCTATCTATGAAGTTTCAAGATGATACCGCCAATATTTTTGAGTTATGCCCTGGACAAGCAAAACTCGATGGCCATACAGCCGGACGTACAGACAGACAAGCTGTTTCTAGTATACCCCCCCACCCCCCTCCACCCTACAACTTTGTTGTGCAGGGGCTATAAAAATGTGTTTTATTACAAATTTTCAACTGAATATTGTTGTAAAGCTATCACTTAGTGGCCATGCCAGTCATTCTTGTTGAAGAACTACAGATTTACTTGTTTTTCTTTCCAGCTGTGTATGGATTGACCCACTTCACTATTACTGTCCTTTCTTTATGATCACTGCTTATAACCACACCATACTCTGTACAAGTATTACCTGGAAAACACAGCATATGCATATAGCAGTACTCAATTGTTGTTGGTAGGTTATAAACTTGTAATTACCAGTTAAGTTTTTCAAGCTCAAAATTTTTATCTGAACACTTGGTATGTGTAGTGTCAACTTTCTTTCAAAAAGTGTAAGAACTCCAGTGTTGGTCAAACCAATAACCCTACCCACAGTTAGTGATGTCTTAATTCACCCTGTGGGTAGGCTAAGAGCTTAGAATTTTCACACTCAAGTACATCATTTCTGTCACTTTAGTTTTTCATGATAAATTTGAAAACATTACAAATATTTATTTATTTCAGACTTAAATAACATGCTATGTAGCTTGCCTACTTACCACAGAATACTTGATATCAATCAAATTCATAGCTAACATAACTAGCCGTTGTTCCTATATTTTGAATCCTACCTTTACTATCTAAAACAAAATCTCCTGGAAAGAACTCTAACTCATCTAGGTGATGTATGGGAAATAACTCTGGAGAGGGTACGTCATCTTCAACATTGCCGTCCTGAAAATATGCAGGGTAAAGATCCTGTATTAGCATTTTCAATTTTCAGTAGCTTAAACACCCAATGACTACTTAAAGTTAAAAATTTCTTTAAACTGACACTTTTTTGTAATTTCTAGCAAAATCATTTTAAAATCACATGAATTAATAATAATGCAGAAAATCTAGCTCTAAGTTTAACCTTTTCTTATCAACCCAGAAAACTTGTGAAAACATGATATCAGCCCAAAATTGTTAGTATTAATGATAAAAATTATTATATATTTTAAATTTCTGCAAAACATAACATCCATAAATCAAGTGAGTTAGAAGAAAAACTAGAAAATGCTGCATACCAATATCAAAGCTTTAGGTTGTTTGGTTAAAAGACATGAAAATCCAGATTTAGATGAACTGGAAAAAAATCTGGCCAAGCTTGAAACTCTGAAACTTCTGGACAATTCTGGAAAACTTTCTTCATGTACCAAATGGAAACTAAAAATCTACTTTTAGTAACAATGAGCTACCCCTTGACCCCAGTAGCAATCGCAATAGCAAAATGGAAGGTACTGCTATGCGCTGTCCAAATGTTTATCTATAATAGGTTAATTGTAACTAAAGAAAATGTATGGAAACCAATGAGTCTGATGCCAACTGCTGCCGAAACAAGAGCTGTCGTAGTACAGCGCGCTCAGTACTTGACACTAAAGGGTTATAAAATCTTATTAACTCAAAAGCACACAAAATCCTTGACAAACTTACCTCCTCTTGTGGCAGTCTAAAGCCATGATGATAAAAAAATGTTTTAAGTTAATCTGCAAGGGAAAGGTGACTAATGCTACCTTGCCAAAAACTTTAACCAAAGTTCTAAGTCAAAAAGGGGCCATAATTCACACATAATGCTGGACACAGTAACCCTCTCTTGTGAGAAGACTAAGCTCTTGATGGCAAACAAGAATTGTGAGTTTCAGGGCTATATCTGCAAGGGAAAGGTGACTAGTGGAACCTTCTTGAAAAACTTTAACCTAATTTCCAAGTCCAAAAGGGGCCATAATTCACACAAATGCTGGACACAGTTACCTCCTCTTGTTAGCAGAGTAAGCTTTTGATGGTAAACAAGTATTGAAATTTTCAGGGCTATACCTGCAAGGGAAAGGTGACTAGTGGTACCTTCTTGAAAAACTTTAACCTAATTTCCAAGTCCAAAAGGGGCCATAATTCACACAAAATGCTGGACACAGTTACCACCTCTTGTGATTAGACTAAGATCTTGAGGGTAAGCTAGTATTGTGTGTTTCAGACCTATATCTGCAAGGGAAAGGTGAGTAGTACTACCTTGCCCAAAAACTTTAAACAAATTTCTAAGTAGAAAAGAGGCCATAATTCACACAAAATGCTTGACACAGTTATCTCCTCTTCTGATAAGACTAAGATCTTGAGGGCAAACTAGTATTGTATGTTTCAGGGCTATATCTGCAAGGGAAAGGCGACTAGTACTACCTTGCCAAAAAACTTTAACCCAATTTCTAAGACAAAAAGTGGCCATAATTCACACATAATGCTGGACAGAGTTACCTCCTCTTGTTAGCAGAGTAAGCTCTTGATGGTAAACAAGTATTGTAAGTTTCAGGGCTATATCTGCAAGGGTTAGGTGAATAATGTTGCCTTGCCCTAAAACTTTAACCTGAACCAACGCCGACGCCAGGGCGAGAACTATAGCCTTCCTTATTTTTTGAATAGTCGAGCTTAAAAATGGCATCATTTAAATTCTTTGAAAACCTGGTTAATTAAGAGGTCCATGATGGCCCTGGATCGCTCACCTGAGTACTTTGGCTGTAGGTTTGCTGTTAAGCAGTATTTCATTTTTTAATTGAAAATATGTAAGTGCCTACAAACCAAATATGTAAAATATCAGTCAATAAATAAAGGCTCTATGACATAAAGTAGAAATATCTATTATAAGCTATGGTGACCTTGACCTTGACCCAGTGACCTCAAACCCTACCCATGGGTAGAGGTCCATGCAAGGAACCTATATACTGAATATCAAAGATATTGGTCTATAAATGAAGGCTCTATGATGTAAAGTAGATAAATCTATTTTTAGCCTCCATGACCTTTAACCTAATCTAATAATTTCAAAAAGCTTAATAAAGCTTGCTTCATGCCAAATTTTAAAATTCTAGGCCTTGTGGTTTCAGACAAGAAGATTTTTAAAGATTTTCTTCTATACTGCTATTTAAAACTTATGACCCCTTGGGCGGGACCAACAGTGATCTCAGTGACATTTTTCAAACAAACTAGGTAGAGGTCCACTAGACAATACTGCATACCAAATATCTAAGCTGTAGGCATTGAGGTTTCCAGTAAGAAGATTTTAAAAGATTGCCTTTTTTACATATTAAGGGCCCCCAGGGCGGGGCCAATTTTGACCCCAGGGCCAACATATAAACAATACTGGTAAAGGTTCTCAACACAATACTCCACACCAAATATCTAAGGTCTAGTCCTATTAGTTTCGGAGAAAAATGATTTTTCATGTTTTTCCTATATAACTATATCTAATACAATAGAACCCTGGGGCGTGGCCAATTTTGACCCAGGGGACATTATTTGAACAAACTTGGTAGACATCCACTAGACAATGCTGCACACCAAATATCTAAACTCCTTGTTTCAGACAAGAAGATTTTTAAGTTTTTCCTATATAATTCTATGTAAAACTAGTGACCCCTGGGGCAGGGCCATTTTTGACCCAGGGGTCATGATTTGAACAAACTTGGTAAAGGTCAACTTGATGATGCTTCATACCAAATATCTAAGCTCCAGGCCTTGTAGTTCTGGAAAAGAAGATTTTTAAAGTTCCAACTTTGAAAATCTATTTTTGGCTCCTGTGGCCTAGAAATGCAATGGACCTGAACTATTTGAACTAGACAATGTATCATGCAAAATATCTTAGCCCTAACTTTTGCGGTTTCAGACAAGAAGATTTTTGAAGTTTTTGCTATGTACATATAAGGAAAACCCCTGACCTCTGGGGTGGGGCCAATTTTGACCCCAGGGCCATAATTTGACCAATTTTGGTAGAGGTCCACAAAGTAATGTTACATGCAAAAAATCTAAGCTCTATGCCTTATGGTTCTAGAGAAGAAGATTTTTGAAGATTCTACTATATATTTCTGTGTAAAACTGATAAGCCCCGGGGTGAGGCCAATTTGACCCCAGGGGTCATGATTTGAACAACCTTGGTAGAGGTCCACAAGGTAATGCTACATGCCAAAAAGTTAAGCTTTAAGCCTTATTTTTCTAGAGAAAAAGATTTTTTAAGATTTTACTATAAACATATAGATAAAACAACAAACCCCTGGGGCGGGGCGAATTTTGAACCCAGGAGCATAATTTGAACAATCTTTGTAGAGGACCTATACCCAATGATACATGCAAAATATCAAATCTCTAGGCCTGACAGATTCTGACAAGAAGATTTTTTAAGATTTTCCCTATATAACTCTATGTAAAATGGGCAACCCCTGGGGCGGGGCCGTTTTTGACCCAAGGGCCATAATTTGAACAATCTTGGTAGAGGACCACTAGGTGATGCTACATACCAAATATCAAAGCTCTAGGCCTTATGGTTTTAGACAAGAAGATTTTTAAAGATTTTTCTTTTGGTTGCAATGGCAACCAGAGTTCTGCATGGAATCAAATTCTTTGAACAATTTTGGTAGAGCTTCATGCAAGGAACATTTCTGTGAAGTTTTGTTGAAATTGGCCCAGTGGTTTAGGAGGAGATGTTCTTTAAAACAAAAGTTTACGCACGCACGGACGACGGACATTGACTGATCACAATACCTCACCTTGTGCACTACGTGCACAGGTGAGCTAATAAAAATGAGTTTATGAATAAGTGAAACACAAACCTGCCACATTACATTACACATGGAGAAAGTATACCAGATCTCTATGGGCACTTTGTCTCCAGGCTTCACTTCTCTCTCAATGCGATGGGCTTTCTTTTTTGCCTTTTTCCCTCTTATTCTCTTAAACCCATGACTTATAACAGATGACCTCATACGATTCTTTTTTCTAAGCACTGGACTGTCTGGTCCTGACCGAAGTGACTCCGACTCTGATCCAGAATCACTTTCATCATCCTCTAGATCCTCAAACTCATCATCTGCTATGGTGCCTTTTTCATCATTTTTGTTTTCTTTATCATCATCTTCTTTACTTGTATCAATATTTTCTTCAGTTTCATCGAATCCACTGGTACATTTGTTTGTCCCTTTCTTTGCATTTGTTGCCGTATTACTATTTCTTTTGTCAGATCGATATTGTTTAACATGTATTCCATCGGAGCTAGTTCCAATTACGATTACATCTTTTGCTTTTAGCTGGACTATATCAGGGGTTATATGTTTTCTAGGAGAGATTTTGTGAAGTATAGTGTCAGATTCCTTGGCAGTGTAATAACCTTTGTCTCCTATCTGAAAGTGACAGTGTTCGAAACAATCCAGCCTTCGCAGTCTGAAAAGTATAAATCATAACACCATAGTAAGATTTTATCAATGCTTGTCTGTTACTAACAAGGGCTCAGACCAATAAACAATAGATTTTGGCAATATTTAAGCTTAGCACACTAAAGTTACAGACTTACCACAACCTATATCTATGGAAAACAAACAAAAACTGATTATTTGTAGTTTTTTTTGCCTCAAGGAGAATGTACACAATACTGTTTTAATTAGGGATGGGAACAAATATTTGAATATTCCAAAATCAAACTGAAATTCAAACCTGAAAATCAAATTCGAATATTTGTAAATAAGAGGATAGATATTTTTTTCAAAATTAAGTAGCATAGATTTTGATCATCTTTGTATGCTAATTATGCAGATTAAAACCTTTTGTGCTGCTGTGTTTATTAATTGCATCAAAAATTTTCCAATTAATAAGAAAATTGCAATGTATAATTGGTAGGGACCTTCATAACAGATTAATAGTTTGCAACAGGCATAAATGTGATACCTTTTTATCTTTTGTTCATTTTATGCCTGTTTTATGGAATAAATTTTAAAAGTTGTCTGTCTCACAATGTTCCAGGATTAACATCATGTTTTACGAAAACGTACATGAACAACCAATCATCCTTTCGACTCAATTGATAATACTCTTCTGTTGTCCAATCAATCATAATAATAAATTTCATCAATATGTCTGAAAATAGTTTTAACATCCCTGCTTTAAGTTTGCATATAAATAAAATTATCAAATGTCTAATCATTTATTTATTTTCCCAATTCTTGTTTGAAAAAAACAGCCCTTGCCATTTTATCCAATATGCCATTTCTATTAGGATAATTCTCCTTTTAAAGAACAGAATATATTGTGCATATGTCAATCAGATACACATATTTAAAGTTTCTAATGAACAAGCCATTTCTTATTGAAAGCACACAGCAGTTTCCTGACATTGTACAGCTACATGATAACAGTACCAATATTCGGTTAATAAAATTCGGATAACTCATTCAACTTTCAACAAGAGGGCCATCATGGCGCTGAATCGCTCACCTAATTACTTTGGCTTCAAGCATGCTGTTGAGCAAAGATCAGAAGCTTTTTATAAGGTTCTCCCTTAACAAATCTTTATGAATTCAAGTTACCCCCAGGGTAGAGCTTATTTTCACCCAAGGGGCATAATTTGAACAAATTTTGTAGAAGTGACCGCTAGCTTATGCTGTATGCAAAATATCTAAGTTCTAGGCTTTGTGGTTTCAGACATGAAGATTTTTTAAGTTTTCCCTTTATTTAGCTTAAGCCTATGTAAAAATTAAGTGACCCCTGGGCTGTGCCATTAATGATCATAGGGGCTTAATTTGAAAATTCTTGGTAGAGGACCTGTAGCTGATGTTCAATGCAAAAAATCTTAGCCCCTGGCTTTGTGGTTTCAGACAAGGAGATTTCCTAACGTTTTCCCTGTATAAGACCATGTAAAATCAAGTGACCCTCGGGGTGCAGCTTATTTTGACCCAAGGGGCATACTTCGAACAAACTTGATAGAAGACCTCTAGCTGATGCTCCATGCAAAATATCTAAGTGCAAGGCCTCGTGGTTTCAGTCAAGAAGATTTTACAAGGTTTGCCCTATATAAGCCTATGTAAAATAAATTGCCAACTTTGACCCAGGGGCATATTTTGAACAAACCTGGTAGAGGACCTCTAGCTTGTGCTCAATTCAAAATATTTAAGCTCTAGCCTTGTGATATCAGACAAGAAGAATTTCTAAAAGTCTTCAATATATATGCCTAAGTAAAATCAAGTGATCCCTGGGGGCAGTGTTATTTATGACCCAAGGGGCATTATCTGAACAATCTTGAGAACCTCCAGATAATGCTCCATGCAAATATATTTAAGGTGTAATACTTACAATTTTTCACAAGAAGATTTTTAAAGATTTAATATTCTGCACAAACAGGACCCAGGGGTGGGGCCAATTTTGGGGAATAATTTGAACAATCTTGGCAGAGGACCTTGAGCTGACGCTCCATGTAAAAATCTTAGCCCTTGGTTTTGTGGTTTCAGACAAGAAGATTTTTTAAGGTTTCCCTATATAGGCCTATGTAAAATCAATTGACCCCCCCCCCCCTTCCACACACCAAGGCAGACCAATATCGACCCAAGGAATAATTTGAACAAACTTGGTAGAGGTCCACTAGATACCAAATCTTAAGGCTCAGGGCCTTGTGGTTTCAGACAAGATGATTTTCAAAGTTTTTCCTTTCTGTTGCCATAGCAACTAGAGTTCTTGATGTAATTTAATTCTTTGAACAACTTTGGTAGAGCTTCATACAAGGCTTTCCCTGGCATGTTACGTCAAAGTTGGCTTAGTGGTATAGCAGGAGAAGTTGTTCAAGTCAAATTGATGACGCACAATGCATACTGCAAAACACATGCCAGATTATCAATGATCATAAAAGCTAATCCTTGAGCACTTTGTGCTCAGGTGATCTAAAAATCTAATATTTTAATATATTTGAATACGGTAAACTGCATATTCTAATACTGATTTTAGTATTCCTTCCCATCCCTAGTTTTTCAATCATACAAGGACTTTCAGAAATTATGGTTAATCTGTGAAAATGTTTAGTCTACTTTCTCACCGAGTGGTTACAGCGCTTTCAAACTAGACATTCTTTATCAGTTAACCATGGAGGCAATCACACCTTAGACTTAATTTTCCTACAAGCTGTTACCTGGGCAAATATGTCTTAATGCCATTGCCATTCACTTACTTGGGGCTGCAGGTCTAAGTTTTACATACCTTTTGAGATCATCACCCTCAACATTGTTGGGAGGACTTTTCAGCTTGTCCGTTCCTGCACCAGTACGGGTAAATCCTTTACACACCCAGTTCACATCAACACTTTTTGTTTTAACCTGGAAACATAGTCCAAAGATTTCAACCAATTTTAAGGTCCCTATCATAATGGCATGTTTCAATGTTTCAATTGAATTTTTATTTACTTAGTGAACGTAATTAAGTTCTTACAAAGTCTGTGGTTATTCTTCACTTTAAAAAAGAATACAAACTGTACAGTTGTTATGAGTGCAGTCAGTATAGAAATTCAAATTAATCAAGAATGAACATTGACCAACAAATGTGTGAGCTTTATTCAACTATTTCCTAACCAAAAAAAGGTCATAGTTACAACATTATGTTAACTTGCCAGTTCTTTGTTGTTTTTTTTTGTTCTTTTTTTTTTTAAATCAAGCCAGAAATGTTATTTTCCCAACAAGTCCTGAAGTAACAGCCATACCTACTTAACATATGACATCATGACTCTTTAATCCAAGTCTGCACTTACCTCTTCAACAACTACAGTTGCTGAGAAAAGTGATTTTACTTTACACTTAGGACCTCTGATATTTGATGTGTGTATCCACTTTGCATCTTCATAGTCCTCATGAATTCCTGACAGTTCCTGACCTGGGTAGAAATTTCTCATTACAAACTCTGAATGCTGAAATTCACAGGGACGGGTAATCAATAAGTGACACTACAAGAAATTGACATTTTAAAGTCAAAGCATGTACCTTCCAGTCAGTTTCAATTTCACCTTGATTTTGCAAAATGCCTAGTATGATAAAACACAAGCCTACTAAATGCTGTAAAAAAACAAGAGGGCCATGATTTCCCTGGATCGCTCACCTGAGTACTTTGCTTGAGGGTCAACCGTTAAGCAAACATCAGAGGCAACATTACATTTTCTAACTGAAGATATTCAAAGACCTTTTCTTTCATACAAAAAAATCCATGGGGCAGAGGCAATTTCTTGATAACAGCTTGTGAGGAGATGTCATTTGAAGCAGTATTTGGAAAAACCTAGTTTTAGCTCCAGTGGCCATTCTGTTCCATGGAGCAGAACCGTTTAAGATTTTAACGCAGGGGTATGTAAGGAACATTTCCATGAAATTTGATGGAAAATTACAATGCCATTGATGATTGATGATTTGCCATTTAGGATGTTGTTTGAAATTTTTTCTATTTTTCGCTTTTGCAGCCTTTATGTGCAATGGAGCAGAACGGTTTGAGCAATTTTAGGAAAGGGCAATATAAGAAACATTTCTGTAAAGTTTGGTTAAAAATAGCTTTGGGGTTTAGGAGGAGATGTCATTTAAAGTAAAATGTTTGCAAGGGACGACTGATGCCGGACACAGGGTGATCACAATAGCTCACCCTGAGCATTTGCTCAGGTGAGCTAAAAACAAGTTATTATATTAAAGTTTCATAAAAATCATACAACCTGCAATAGCTAATTAAGTTAAGTTACAAATGTCTTACTGAAACACAATTTGTTAAAAATCATAATTTTGTTTATTCTGTATCTTAATGTGCTGATAAGACATGATGATGTTTCAAATGAATTTTGAATATGATATACTGCTGGAATGCTGAAAAATGTTGATTTGTGTGGCAAATAAGTATTAACAAGAAATGTTTGTAAAACATAAATGCCCCCTGGCAGCACCTAATTGCTTGTGGTTGGGCCAAAGCGTTCTCTAGTCGTTTTTAGGATCAAGGTCCCTGTGGCCTTGACCTTTGACCTAATGACCTCAAAATCAATAGGGGTCATTTACTGGTCATGACCAACCAGCATACCAAGTTTGGTGAACCTTGGTCAAAGCGTTCTCTAGTTATTGATCGGAAACCGTTTTTAAGATGAAAGTCTCTGTAATCTTGACCTTTTACCTAATGACCTCAAAGTCAATAGGGGTCATCTACTGGTGATGACCAACCAGAATAACAAGTTTGGTGAACCTAGGTCAAAGCGTTCTCTAGTTATTGATCAGAAACCGTTTTTAGGATGAAGGTCCCTGTGAGCTTGACCTTTGACCCCTTGACCTCAAAATCAATAGGGGTCATCTACTGGTGATGGCTAACCAGCATACCAAGTTTGGTAAACCTAGGTCAAAGCGTTCTCTAGTTATTGATCGGAAACCGTTTTAAGGATAAAAGTCTCTGTGATCTTGACCTTTGACCTAATGACCTCAAAGTCAAAAGGGATCATCTACTGGTGGAAACAAACCAGCACACCAAGTTTGGTGAACCTAGGTCAAAGCATTCTCTAGTTATTGATCGGAAACCATTTTTAGGATGAAGGTACCTGTGAGCTTGACCTTTGACCTAATGACCTCAAAATCAATAGGGGTCATCTACTGGTGATGACCAACCAGCATACCAAGTTTGGTGAACGTAGGTCAAAGCGTTCTCTAGTTATTGATCGGAAACCGTTTTAGGATGAAGGTCCCTGTGATCTTGACCTTTGACCTAATGACCTCAAAATCAATAGGGGTCATCTACTGGTGATGACTAACCAGCATACCAAGTTTGGTGAACCTAGGTCAAAGCGTTCTCTAGTTATTGGTCGGAAACCGTTTCTACCTACAAGGTCAAAGTGACCTTGACCTTTGACCCCTTGACCCCAATATCAATAGGGGTCATCTACTGGTGATGGACAATCATCCTACCAAGTTTGAAGTTCCTAGGCCTAAGCGTTCTTTAGGTATTGGTCGGAAACCGTTTCTACCTACAAGGTCAATGTGACCTTGACCTTTGACCCCTTGACCCCAAAATCAATAGGGGTCATCTACTGGTGATGGACAATCATCCCACCAAGTTTGAAGTTCCTAGGCCAAAGCATTCTTTAGATATTGGTCGGAAACCATTTGGTCTAAGGACCGACCGACAGACAGACAAATGCAAAGCAATATACCACCACTTCTTTGAAGGGGGGGGGGGGGGGGGGGGGGGGCATAAAAATGGTTTGAATTCTTGATTTGTTTTGATCTCATAACTTTGCAGAAAGTTCTGATACTTAGAAATTGATATCAAAATAAATTCTGAAGGAAAAAGTAAAAAAATATGAAGAAATGACATCATTTTAAGGCAAAAAAAGTCTTTAACAAATTCCATGATAAGCATTTCTATATTCACAATGGAATAAAAGTTCCAGCCGAGGCAATCTTCCTGACTTTAAAATGCTGTAACTTTGATTCTACTATAAGTATCTCAATTATTTGAATTAATTTAACAGAGGTTCATGAGAGAATGCAACATACAAAATATCTAAGCTATTCTCAAGACAATGCAACATAAAAAATATCTAAGCTCTAGGGTATCCAGTATCTGACAAGAAGATATTTTAAACCCTAAGCCTTTTGGTTTCAGACGCAGATTTTTATGTAGGGATGGCAATGAGTACCAATATCAATACTCGAGTATTCAGTCACTTTTCTGATTGAGTACTCAGTTACTCAGAAGATTTCTTATGATCTTCAAAGTTTTTATCACCGTCTGCAAGCTACTTTCGTTTTCTATTTTAATTCACAGAACTGCAAGGGAGATAACTTAGAAGAAAAAAAACAACTTTATATTTCACAACATTTTTAATCAATATAATTTCAAGTTAACACATGCATAATAGTTCATATATCTTTATTTCACTTTAGAATAGTACAGACTGATCAGCAATGGATGTAGCTAGCAAATAGTGAATAAACAAAATTATATATAAGACATCGTCAATGACAGCATATATTTGATAACTGTCCAAAACTGTCCAAGCAGGACATTCTCATCAATTTTCTAAGCCCACTGACTTTTTATTAAAGAAAATACAGCTGTCTACAAGTTCACTTTAACGTCTTTTACACAGTTAATATACAAGCAAGCACACACTGATAGAGCACAATACACTGTACAATAAGTCTACACATCAGTTACGTGTCACTTAGCAGACGGCATTTTGACCCTATGAAATGTTAATATCTTATTCTTAGCAAATTCTTTATTAAGATATCAAAAGTTTATATTTCCTGTTTTTGTATGGGTTAAGAAATATTTGAGTTACTCTCTTGTACTAAGTAAAGAAAATAAAATGTTATACATGTGAACTCTCCCGATTTTGGCGGTAGACTACCGATTTTGGGCAATCAAAATCCCCCTCCCGTTCGGGGCTTACATTCTACCGACTTTTTCATAACATCCCAAAAAAATTAAATTACAAACACCTGAATAATGTTGATGAATGTAAACAATATTTTGACTGGTTTACCAATAACGCTACGTGTACTACGCTGCTCTATATTGGAAAATGAGACCCAGTCTAATTACACCTTGACCTTAGTATTGGAAAGTTTTATTGTTTGTATATTGTCAGTTTGCCACTTTAAGCGCTTGCAATTAAGAAGTTGTTAATTGCCAGGCAGATAAGGCACACATCAAAGACACAAGGGAGACTAGAAACTGGTAATTACTGTACTTCTACTGCCACAAAGCAATACAGACCTCGACGAAAGATTGTACTGTACTGTTATATCAAAACTGTCAAAAGTCAAACGAACCATAGCCTGTCGAATAGGACTCCGAATGTATTGTTGTGCATGAAATTCTGTTGCCAACTGTTATGATTTCCATGTGACCAAGGAACTGTGTGGTGTAGTGGATAAGGCATGTGTCAAAAGGGAGAGTGAGAAGAGTAAAGAGAAAAGGTACCAATGTTCAACTTGAGTGTAAATAAGACAAATTTGACTGTTAACTGATAAAGGTAGAGTGACTATTCAGTGGAAATAATGAATGTTTACTGTTTATTTTTGATACATATTAAACCGATAACATTTTTTTTCTGTTATCAATACAGTTTTTAGCATCTGTACTTGGACCATGCCTAAAATAATGTTGTGTTGGTAAATCTCCCACTTGACAGACCCAATCTCCCTACTTTCTGAGCCAGATCTCCCTACTTGGCACCAGGAAAAGTTCACATATATGACGTTTATTTGAGTCTAATTTCTTCTTTTAATCTAATATTCATAAAAGCAATTACATTACAGCTACCTTAAAAGAAGTTTCAGCAACAAAATGCTGGACAATTAAAGGCAATTAAATATCATAAGAGGCCGAATGATATAAGTGACACAGCTGTTTATTACATTCACATGTCAAACTGTTGATTGCTTAGTTGTTAAACATTGTCAATTTACGATATAGTCTTCACACCTCTGCAAGGATGTTTTGATTACATTTAACAGGTATTGATGCACTTATATCGCAGATACACGTACATCTCTGAAATTTTCAATTATTATTTACAAATCGCAATGAAAATAAATGAGAAATACATTTTTTTCCTAGAAACCAATTATCACTTTTGTTAACTGATACTTGGATGTTCAATTGAGGACTCGATAAACTCATTGCCATCCCTATTTTGAAGTATTCCTTATATGAATCTATGTAAAATCAAGTGACCCTCTTTTAGGAGGAGATATTAAAAGGTAGAAATGGATGAGGATGATGCACATTGCATAACAGACACAACAGACACAGGGCAATCATAAAAGCTTATCCTGAGTAAATGCTCAGGTCAGCTTATAAAACACATAACAAATATAATGCAATTACAAAATAAGGCTTACATGTGGCCTTTTGTCATGTATATCCTCTAAGTTCAGCATGCCTGCATTACTTAACCTACATCTGAAAATAAAATAGGAAACAGATGTTTGTAAAACATATATGCCTCCCTAGCGCCTTACCGTAGAGGCAGCCATAAAAGTACTGGAAGGTGGAAGGACAGGGGACTTGTAGACAATAGGGTCATCTTCTGAACAGACTAACCCGCACAGCAAGTCTGTAAGCCAATGCCCGAGGGTTCTCTAGTTATTGATAGGAAACCATTTTTCTGTTAATGGTCAGTCTGACCTTGAGCTTTGACCAAGTGACCCCAAAAACGATGTAAGTCATCTACTGGTCATGGACAACCTACACACCAAGTCTGAGGAACATTGGCTCAGGCATTCTATAATTATTCATCAGAAACCATTTTTCAGTTAATGATCAATATGACCATGACCTTTCATCTAGTGATCCTAAAAACTTAAAGGGTGATCTACTGGCCATTACCAACCTCCCTATGAAGTTTTAGAAAGCCTGGGCTCACACATTCTATAGTTATTGATCAGAAATTGTATTACTTTTCAAGGTCATTCTGACCCTGGCCTTTGACCTAATGACCTGAAAACCTATAGATTTGACAAAATGACCTGAAAATCTATAGAGATCATCTATTTGTAAGGACCAATCTACACATCAAATTTGATGTACCTGGGCCCAAGGATTTCCTAGATATTAAGCAGAAACCATTATGCTTTTCAAGGTAACTGTGTCCTTGACCTATGACCTAATAACCCTAAAAACTACAGGGGTCATCTACTGGTCATGACGAGATGGGCCAAAGCATTCTATAATAATTCATAGGAAACCATTTTGCTTTTCAAGGTCACTGTGACTTTGGCCTTTGACCTGGTGACCGGAAAATGATAGGGGTCATCTACTCATCATGGACAACCTGAATACCAACTTTGAGGCAAAGAGTTGTTATCTGGAAACTGTTTTAATTAATAAGGTCACTGTGACCTTGGCCTTTGACCTAATGACCTACAAAACTATAAGGGTCATCTACTAGTCATGAACAACCTATAAACCAAGTTTGATGAAGGTGGGCCCAACAGTTCTCTAGTTATTGATCGGAATGAAGTGTCTACCAACCAACCGACTGACGTTTGCAAAACAATATGCCCCTTCATCTTCAATGTGGGGCATAAAAATCAATGTCACTATTGCTGTATTTGAGGTATAAGCAATGTAATTTTTCAGTAAATCATTTAGACAGGGATTTAAAGTCAATCATGATCATAATAACAAGAGCCACTGCAAGCAGGGGGCCATACTAGATATTTTCTTATTTCCAAAGGCAAACACATAAGAGGAAGCAAATTGTGGTGAAGGGTTTTCAAAGGCAACATCATTTGGAAATATAATTATCAAATCTATCCACAAATAACAAAGTAATGGCCAATTTTAGCAATTTTCAATAATTTGACCTTGAAAGTCAAGGTCAAATACAGGTCAATGTCAAGTTCAGTTTAATATTTGGAGGTACTGTCTAAAAGGTAGTTATGTCCAAGTATGAAAACCATTAATAACAAAGATATAGTGAATTTTAGCAAGGTCAAGGTCATTTAAAGGTCAAGGCAATACCTGAATTATCCAACATGTTCATTTTATTCTCAGTGTTACCTGTCCTAGTATGAATCAAATCTGTCCATAAATAACAAAGTTTTGGCTATTTTAGCAAAATTCAATAATTTGACCTTGACAATCAAGGTCATTTTCAGGTCTAGGTCATACCTGAATAACACAATGTGTCAGTTCTGTTATAAGTGTTGTCTTGTCCAAGTATGAATCAAATCCAACTATAAATTACAAAGTTATGGCCAATTTTAGCAATATTCATTAATTCGACCTTGACTGTCAAGGTCATTTTAAGGTCAAGTCATACTTAAATAAATCAAAATGTCAGAGTTGTCGTAAGTGTTGTTTTGTCCAAGCATGAATCAAAACTGTAAATAATCGAGAAAGTTATTACAATTTCAGCAAAATTCAATCATCTGACATTGATGATTAAGGTCATATTAAGGTCAAGGTCATTCTTAAATAATTTAACATGTCGATATTTTTCCTGAGTGTTGTCCTGTATGATTCAAATCCAACCATAAATAACAAAGTTTAGGTCAATTTTAGCAAAATTTAATAATTTGACCTTGATTGTCAAGGTCATACTTGAAACAATCAAAATGTCCGAGTTGTCATTTTTGTTGTTTTGTCTAAGTATGAATCAAACCCAACCATAAATAAATGAGAAAGTTATGACAATTTCAGAAAAATTCAATAATTCAACCTAAACAGTAAAGTTTATTTTAAGGTCAAGTTCATGTTTGAACTATTTGACATGTCAGTCTTGTCCTAAGTGTTGTATTGTGCAAGTATGAATCAATCCATAAATAAATGACAAAGTTATTACAATTTAAGCAAAATTCAACAATCTGACCTTGATGGTCAAGGTCATTTAAAGTTCAAGGTCAAACTTGAATTAATCAACATGTAGGTTTTGTCATAAGTGCTGTTTTGTCCAAGTATGAATCAAATCCAACTAAAAATAACAAAGTTATGGCCAATTTTAACAAAATTAAATTTGACCTTGAAGATGAAGGTCATCTATGATCAAAGGTCAAGTTCAGCCTAGTCTACTTGAAGGTCTTGTCCAAAGGGTTGTTGTGTATGAGGACAATCCATTCAGAAATAAAAAAGTTATGATCAATGTTAAAGTTTTCGGACGGGAACGGCAACAACGCCATAACTGTAGCAAAAGCTCCACTAATTTCTTCAAAAAATCAAGCTAAAAACTAATCTTTTACCAGGTCACTGAAGCTAGACAAAAAAAAATTCATCTTTTCATACACCTTCAATTCCATCATTTAAGCCGATGAATGATCTTGTACTCTATATATGTTGTTTACACTTGTTTCTCACCTAGCCCCACATGGGAACCTGACTGTAATCTCTTCATTAACTTCCATGACATGACCAACCCAGGAGTCTAGGGTTACTTCAGGTTCAGGATCAAATTCCTGTAAAAAAAGAACAAACAAAAAAGGAATATATGTGAAACTTACAGGAGTTCTAAATGGTAATGTATAGCATTTCAACAAATGTTTCTGGTGACTGAGTTCTCATAAACTAATGACATTTTCCTCTACAGGTTGCCACAGTAATTAAATGACAATGTGCTGACAAACTTTATTTTCTGTTATCCAGTACTTGATTAAAATAATCTAAAATTTCAATGATCATTCCATAAAAATTGCAGGATTTTCTGCCACTGGAAACAAGGGTGCCATTGTCACAAAATACTGTAAAAAATTTATAAAATTACAAAATGTGGATTCTGGAAATCTGGGTAAAGGTGAACTTATAATTAAAATCAAAACCTCATGATGGCCTTATAATCTGCTGATAAAGATATCCATTGTCACATAAGTCCTTACAACTCCATTATAAAATCTGAGCTTCTTATAATGTGTCTCAAAAGAGCTTATGTTTCCCTTTCTGACTCATATTTTTTGTTAGATACTTCTGTATTGTACACTGTTGTCTTCTAAGCAATGGCCTTGTCAATAAGATAACATTCTGAATTTAAATATTGTAAAAAACATTATTCTAAGATAAACAAACTACTTAACACGCTACTTATACCTGTATTGGTTTAACATCTTTAGCATCTATGTTATAAATATACTGTTCTGTTCCAAGAATTTTAGCATGACATTTGATGTTGCAGCTCTGAACATAGCCTCTCTGGCTCTCTTCTCCACTTATAAGTCTTCGTACAACATCACCAGGCATAAGAGAGCGATCTGTTAAGATCACCTGCAAAACATGTTTGTAAAGAAACAAAAAATAACACCAAAAGAAGGATAATTTTTTCATAAACAAGAACAATGATGATTTGCAACCAGATTTAAGTCAGTAAACTTAATACTGATTAATTACAGTATTGATTACATAATTAGGCTGTAGTAGGTGTATTCTGATAATTGAAAATATAGGAACGTTGACTGTTATTGTTTTGAAATCTATTAATAGTAACAAGTAACTGATAAGAGATACAGGTAACTTTTTGAAGGTTGGCAAAAACATGGCGGTTGACAAAATGCAAAACATAGTAATTTTGTAATTACTGTTACAAAGTCATTTTTCATCAAATAATTCAATATTTTATATCATTTAAAAGGTCTGTAAGCTCATATTTTACATATTAAAAAAAAAATTGTTAAAACTGTTTACTTTTTCATTTGTAAATGGTTAAACATAGTGCATCTGAGCTGCTAGAAAAATGCTGAAATGACAGGTATAAATTAGTTTAGTTTTCTTTTTTAAAAGCAAAAATTCGAAATCTGCTTATATTTTCAAAATATGAATTTAAAGAGCTTTCAAATGATATAAGAATCTTAAAATTCGACTGACAAAGAAAAAAGTTATCTAAAGTTAAAAATTCTGCTGCTATCAAATGTATATAAATATTGGTTCTTTTTGCCAACCGGTAGTTCAGCTATATTTTGGTAACAGGTGCTTGTGATGTCATCAGTCAATGTGCCTATAGTATGGTACAATGTATATTACAGTAAAAAAAAGTCTATTCTGTTATTCATTTTAACCTGGGATGAATATATTAGGCTATAGCTCCAGCTGTATCAAGGTGATGTGAACCATGCCATATAAACACTAACATTTAATAGAAAAACAATTAGTACTGACACGTGCATTCAATATGAAAAAATTCCCAGAAACCGTTTTTTTCTATCCGAATACTTTTATCCGAAACATGTACATCTACTTAATAATTATCACATGAAACATTTGTATTTATTCAGTATTTTGAAATGGAAATAGAACTAAATGAAAGGCAGCTTATTTCAGACCAAGAAAGAGTTCAAAATATGCACTGTTATTGATTTGATAACCTTTTTTTCGGACACAACAGTTTCATCACCACTTGGGTGCCAAGCGACTTTAACTTGGCCCCTCTGTACTCGGTTTTCGTCATCATCGGTATCGTCGTCGCTGCTTATATATTCTGAGCTCTCTACGACTAACCCGTACTTAAAACCACCAGATGGAGTAGGAATACAAACTTCATCCTCATCGAAAATGCTGCAGGATGCCATCTTGGTGGTATTATACCAGTGATGGTATAAAACGCTGACGCATAACACTAACATCTACATCTACATAATTCTACTATAAACCGATTACACGAAGCAGACATGTTGTCTGGGAATAGCTGTTAAAAATATAAGTTATGTGCAATTTAATAGATAAAAGCAAGTTAAAAGAAAACTACAAGACTAAGATAAAAAGGTAAAAACAGTATATTGATTTAGAATAGGTAGAAAGGATGCAGCTGCCCCCCCCCCCGGGGGGGGGGGGGCACTCACTATATATTGGGTGGTGGGGAGGTTCTGACAAACGGGGGTATTTTTTTCATATTTTTGTCTACAATGGGGTATGTCATTTTTACTGTGTCTCTGAAGGGGTCTGTAAAATCTAGTCTCTAATGGGGTTATAATTAGCAAAGATAATTCTACCACGGGGTTGTAATTGAATCTTAATCATAGCAGGTCAGCATCTTTATTGGATTATAACAGTACCCTGTCATTTAAGAGCTTATCTCATAATTATTATATAAATTACATCCCTTATCACAATCTCTAAGTATTGCACAGCAAGAAATAACATCTGCACCACCCAGACCAGAAAGTGGTGAAAGGCGGTCATTGAGAGCAAGGACTGTCATTGAGTTTACGTCTTAATTTATCTTGTTAAAATAAAATTATGCTTCATACTGTCTTAAAATTTTATGATATAAATGTATAAACACCTGAAAAAGGGGTGTATGATTTTGCATGTTGGTCTATAATGGGGTTTCAAAGATGCCTAAAAAGTCTACAATGGGGTTGCATATTCAGGAAAAAGTAGTCTACAATGGGGTCGTGGTTCAAGACCTCTATCCGAACCCCCCCGCCAAAATTTTTTCAAGTACCCCCCCGGGGCAGCTGCCCAGTAAAGATGTCTACGCTTAGGCTAGCTTGTAAGATACAGGCAGGCCATTTTTATTTGAATTTTTGACATTTCTTTTTATAAATCTGAGTGAATTGTTGGATTTAGCTGTTATGTTATTTATCTGAGTTGTCCAGGATAGATCTTTACTTATTGTTACACCGAAATATTTTGCAGCTTCAGTGGATTTTAGTTCTTTACCATGAAGTTTATAAAATAAGGAAATATTACAGGATGTTTCTTGCGGCTGATTCCAAGGATTTCACTTTTATCTGGATTAAATTCCATGGGCCAGTCAGATTCCCAATTTTTAAGACTGTTGATATCTTTTTGGAGGGTTTGAACATCTTCGGTGGATTTGATAGTAAGACAAATTATTGTATCGTCTGCGAATAATCTAACTTTGCCCTTGACACCGTTAGTGAGGTCATTTATATATGACAGGAAGAGGCAAGGTCCCAAGACCGAGCCTTGAGGGACACCGGACAAGACGGGTAGGTTGTTAGAGCTTTGACCATCAACGACAACCTGCTGAGTGCGACCATATAAGAATGACCTGGTCAATGAAACTTCATATTTAATCAAAGATTTTTAACAGTTTTAGAGTAATTCAAGATTCAGTAGTCATTAATTCTTCTGTTATATGACTGGATTTATGTTGCATACTGTTTTTGTGATAACATCTTGCTAATTATATTGAGTTAAACTGTACGTTCTGTTTCAATTTTAAGGGGTTTTGAGAAATAGGTGATCGAAATGAACAAACATGGAGAAGCCTAACGACAAGACGATGTGCACAACTTGTTTTTAAGCATGCTGTGTGTAAATGGCCATCACTGCGTTGGACACCAGACTTATTATGTCAGGTGCTCTGTGACGGGCTTATAGATCGTAAGACATCTCAAATACAGTATGAATGTGCTTCTTGTGATATTTTTTTCACAAACTTTACATATAATTTGACAAAAACTTTGTATTAAGAATAAAATGAAAATACGACACTCTACATATTACATTTCTAAGGCAATATCTACACAATAATCCAGTTATGTAATGGATTATTTGCCTAGTTTGCACAGGTATATTTTGTAATCAATGTACTCCTGGCCTCAGCAAAAGGAATTTTCCATACTTATCCAGTAATAGTAGGAAACATTGAATTGTGATTTGATCCGTGACCTTTAATATGTTTCATTAGAACTGTATGTGTGTATACTTCTACTATCAGCTGACTCAATAGTGATCATATTGTTCACAGAATTCGAATAGGAATCAGGTTGTTTTTATCTACAGAAAACAATGAAGCACTACGTTGATTCAATTTTTTTGAATACCTAAAACTTTTATGTCTTTGGTTGACTAGTTGAATGGTTGCATATCCTGACAACCCACTGAGATTGTCCGATAGATTGAAGATTTTCTGTTATATTGATTATAGTTATATTTGAAGGATGTCTTAATGAATAGCCTGATGTCTTGAAGGAAGGAAAGTCACATTGAAATACTGTGGTATAAGTATTGTAAATACGGTAAACTTGTGGTATAATAAATGGCGTTAACTATGTAACCGTATGTATCTGTGTACATATGAAGTTTTAAAGCTGATGCTTGTGGAATAAACTTTTATACAAATAAATAGTACTCTTTAAATGGCATTTCAAATGGTTGATCTGGTGGTGTAGAATGATCAAGTTGGTTGTGTATTTGATATATCACTCTAGAGTGGAACCTCGAGTGCAATCAGTAAAACACACAACCAGCATGACTGATCTAGATCTCATCAACATTTTCATTTTATTATTTACATTTCAAATTATTCTGAAAATATTACATCGATGCCACATTCTGTTGAGTGCAATGGCATAAAAATATGATGTATGCTGTATACTGTGATGTTTGTTTCATAATATACAGAGTTTACAATCTGGCGACTTGCAATTTAATGCAGTTTTTTCTGTATTTCATAAGTACATAATACATTTTTTTACAAAGATTCATTGTCAGCTGCATCAATTAAAACTTGTCACCAAAGACCAGACCACGAAAATGAACAAACAAAGCATAGGCGACGATTTACGATTGGTTGATTACCCGATAGATTTACAAATTATACGATATTATATAAAGCGTCTCTTGGACAGAAAATTGAAGCTAACAGTATGAAAAAGTGAAAAAACGCATATCATGAAAAACCACAGTCAGAAAACACAGCCCCCTACATAGTCAAAAAGTAGAGGAACAAAGAGCGTAGATTTTTTAAAGTGATCAATTAAAAAAAGAGACACCACAAACAATTAACGAAAATAAGAACTAGTCGGGTTACCGCCTTTGGAACGGTCAGTGGCAAAAAACTTTTGCCGTTGGAGTTTAAACTAGGTTCTAGGGTGTACCAACCTCACTCTTAAAGTGGCTCGGTGACCGAGTGGTTAGTGCGTTGGGTTATAGGTTTTATTTTCTCTTGCAAACTTTTTTTTCAGTGAGACTGGTGCGCTTGTCTCTTATAAAATTATGGGGAAATGAAGTGTATAGTGCAGAAAAGTCATACGTAGACAAGAGAACGCCTGACATGTATTAGATTTAATCTTATTTAAAACGTCACCCGAGTTTTTAATCGACCAAAATAGATTTTTGTCAATGGTTTCAAAACCCTTTTCGCTTATGTTCTTTCATGGCTGTAAGACAAGATATTAAGAGCACGGGTACTTTAGAAGCTGTGCAAGAACTGGGATAAGCTATCAATCTTGCTTTATATAGTAAATGTGTATTTTAGGAAACGGAGTCCATAAACAATAACTCCTCTTAAACCACTTGACAGACTTTGGCCAATCTTTGCAAAAATATTCTTTTCATGAAACTCTTCCAAATTCTTTACAATTCCATGCAGAACTCTCAGTTGCTATGGCAACCGAAAGAAAAAATAAAAATCTTCTTGTCTACAACCACTAGACACAGGGCTTTAACCTTTGGTATTTATAATTATCTTTTAGTGAACCTCTACCAAAATTGTTAAAATTTTGTCACTGGGATAAAAATTGACCACTTGGTCACTTGATCACTTGATTTACATAGACTTATTTAGGAAAGATTTAAAAAAATCTTCTCATGTGAAACCACATACCTTGAGCCTAGGAATTTGGTGTGTAGCATTGTGTAATTGGCCTCAACCAAGATTATTCAAATCATGCTACTAGGTCAAAACTGGCCCCGCTCCTGGGGTCCTATGTTTGTAAAATACAAAATCTTGAAAGATTTTCTTGTCTGAAGTGACAAGCGCTTGACCTAAATAGTTGTATGTAGCATACTGTAGATCTCTAAAAGTTTGTTAAAATTATTTCCCTAGGGTCAAGATTGACCCTGCCCAGGCTTGGTCACTTGATTTACGTTGAGTTGTATAGCAAAAACTCTGGAATGGAATTGGATGCTTTCTGTACCTTGAACCACATCCCCCCTCATCCACCCCAACTTCTACCAGACACAAAAACAACTAAATAACCATAAATTCTTTAGCGGGCATCGGTCCTATGAGAAACTGGTATCGACGACAAGTACATGCAAATACAATAAGGCGATTTAAAAGAACTTACTTCTATAGCGTCGTTGTACAGAATTTACCTTCTTGAGTATAAATAAATGAAATTTTGTGATATACTTGTATCTTAAAATTATAGAATATCAAGACGGAAGCGAAAACGTCATCTTACAAAGTAAAGATAATAGGCCTAAATGAGATAATCTTAAATTGCACAAGTTTGTCAAAATGCTGTATGATATATCAGACTGATATTACACAGGCTGTTTTCAGAATGAAAAATACCATGTTTACTGTATAACAACTACTACTCCTACTTGATACTCCTAAGCAATCAATACTGACTATAACTGGGAGGCGCTTTGTCAGGAAAACTGTGTTTAAAAAGTATTGGGTGCTCTGTTAAAAGTTTAAAAGATAAAAAGTTCACAGAGTAAGAGAGTGCACAATTAAAAACAAGAAGGGCGGGGCTAGATGGTGACGGTCGCCAGCCTATCCATAAAGATATTTAGGCTGGGACTGGATTTGGCCTGGTATGGTAAGCTATTCCAATACCTTAAAGTTCTGGGAAAGTAGGAGCTGAGGTGATACTGGGTACGAGACTGGGGGATCACGAAGTTCAAGTTTCTAGTTGGACTAGGGTGACTATGGTCGACATAAACAAGGTTGTACTGGATCTCATAGAGAAAGAGTAGGGAGGATTGGAGTCTGCGGCTTTCTAGGGTGGGCCAGCTAAGTTCATTTAACATATTTGTTACACTACTTTGAAAATCATAATTATTACAAACATATCTAGCCGCAGCTCTTTGTACACTTTCAATTTTGTAGGTAAGATGTTTCTGCCAAGGGTGCCATATTATTGAATAATATTCTAGTTGAGGTCTGACATCGGTGGTATAGGCTTGAGTTTTGATTTGCCTATTTTGAGTTTTGATGTTTCTCTGGATAAATCTTTGGGAATTTTTTGCCTTGGAGGTAATGTTATTAATATGATTGGCCCAGTTCAAGTGTTTAGAGATGGTAACTCCAAGGTACTTGGCAGATTCAGTTGATTTGAGAGTTTTATTGTGTAGAGTGTATGGGAAGATGGTGGGTTTTTTTTCGGGTGATCCTTAGCACCTCACAATTGTCCGGATTGAACTCCATAGCTCAGCCCCTTTCCCAATTTATTTAAGATATCTTGTAGTCTGTCCGCGTCTGTCTGTCCTTTGATTGTCAGGTACACTATAGTATCATCCGCAAATAACCTTGTTTTACTTTTGACAGATTCTGGCAAGTCATTAATATACGCCAATGATAAACAGGGACCAATAACGGAACCCTGGGGGACATCGGATAACACTGGTAGTTGATCGGAAGTTTTACCTTCAGCTGCAACCCTTTGGCTTCGGTTTCTGAGGAATGACCTGATCCATGTGGATACTTGTTGGTGTACTCCTAAAGTTTTTAATTCATAGACTAGCTTGTGATGGTTGACTTTGTCGAAGGCTTTTGAGAAATCCATCACAATAACGTTCGTCTGTTGTCCATTGTCCAGGTTGTCAAGGACTTCTTGGGTGAAACTCAATAACTGAGATTCGCAACTACGTCTAGACATGAAACCATGTTGATAATTACTAAGAATGTTGAGACCGTCAAAGTTAGTCATCATGTTTGAGACTATGATGTGTTCAATTAATTTAGAGACAATACATGTAAGAGGTATCGGTCTGTAGTTGCTGGCTTTAGATTTATGACCCTTTTTATATACCGGAGCTATAAGTGCTTTTTTCCAGTCATTGGGCACAATACAAATGTACCTGTTTCTAATGATAACCGAAATATGTAAGTAAGGATGGGGGCTATTTCACTGTGGAGTTCCTTTAAGAGCCATGGTGATATTTGATCTGGCCCTCGAGCTTTATTTGGGATTAAAACCTGAAAGGAGCCATCAACCGTTATTGTGATAGGGGGCGTGCTATGGGGGGATGGGTATAATGCACTTTTGCTTATCTGTTTTAAGCTTAATGGATGAGGCCGTGAGAAAACAGACTCAAACTGTTTGTCTAGGATATTTGCTTTATTCTTTGGATTAGTATGGGTTTGACCTTCCGCCTTGAGGGGTGCATCTCCACAGTTTTCAGATTTGTTATGTTTAACAAAGCTGTATTTTTTTTATTATGACCAGGTTAGGAGTCCCCATTAACTATGACTGACTCTAAATAAGACTAATACGAGTTTCGAATTTTCTTTTGGATGATCGCTTTTAGAGTCTTAAAGTGGGAATCTGATTTTGGGTCTATAGCTTTCCTTCTAAGTTTGGCAAATAATTTGTCCCGTTTACGTATTTGTCTTACAACAAGAAGTGACAACTGCAAAATGTTAAAAATATTTTTTCTTCAGATCACATATGTGACATTATTTCTTAAGAAATTGTCAAGGAACCTGCTGTTGGAGCAGTCCAATTTGCATTAATTGGAAACTATACTCAAGTTTTACGGATACGGTACGTTATCAGACGGAAAATGTGTTGGCAGTGGATAAACAATCATGGCGACAAAATTGACGCAGGTAGCCAGTTTTTGTGCAAGATATGGATCTCAAGCCCATTTATTGACGAATAAATCATCTGTTCTAAGCCAGACGAGATGTGTCAGTCAAAACACTACTACTATAGGGGGAATCATTCCTCCAGAACCGTTGAGAAAAAGATTTAGCATTCCGACCGTACTGTTGTGTATGGGAACAGGAATTTTTGTGGGACAATATGCAGCGAAAAAATTAGCAACGTTTCTAGAAGAAACTGAAATGTTTATACCAGAGGACGATGATGACTAATTTTCGGTTCCCTTTGTACATGTAAGCATTAATATTGAATGATACGAATCAGGGTCAGCTCGGCTCAAAACGTACTCGGCCCCCGAGTCAGCTCGGCCCTATTCCAACTCGGCACGGGTCAGCTCGGCCTGCTTTTCAATTTATTAATATATTTGACAATTACAAATAATTTAAGTGAAATTGGAAAAGGACATTGATTAAAGGACTGCTATTATCACCCGCTATTATTACCAATCAATTACCATGTCAGGGCCTTCCCCAGAGAATTTTCCAAGCGCAACTGTGAGGGGGTGGGTGCGGGAGGGGTAATCCCCCTTCCCGCATGTCGAAAATTTTTTAATCCTTACCATGAAATGAATCATTTTGGGGTAAGTTTAATGGGAGTTTAAACAAACAAAAGGTGTTCAGTATTAACATATTTTTAACATCGTTCACCATCTTTAATAAATAATCATAAATAGGTGCATAATAATATAATCAAAAGGTCTACAAATTTTTCTGAGTTTGAGTTTGGGACAACTGACCATGGCAAAACAGAGTTGTCCCAAAATCAGTTTTTGAGTGAGAATTATAAATAAATAGTTTTTTTTTCTGACATAATATTTAAAAAAAAAGAAACAAAAATATACAGATACATGTATTCAGAAGGAAGGAAACCTTTATGGTCTTATGAAAACTTTCAACAGAAACTGCCTAGTATAGTCAGTATGGACTTTTAGCAGTAATAAGTTGAAGTTGAACTGTGTACATCTTTTGAAGGCAATGAATGACAGCAATTTTCAAGAGGAAAAGAAACTTTCTCAATGACAAAGAAAAATAACTGGTACAAATGATCAAATCTTGACCATTCATCTTAATCAAAAAATTTAATTTTGTAAGGTTACTGTGTCTCCAGGACACAGTTTTCTCTAAACAAAAAGTAAAAATACGTCGCGAAAACTGGTGACACACGGATTATCCGAGATATTTTCACTTACATGGTGCCTATGGAATGTCAGAATTAATTTCAACATGGTTAGAAATCGACTGTTTATTAGAGTGGGCTGTGGTTTTGGACAGTTGGCCTATATTTCTGACTGTCAAAATGAGAGTTGTCCAGGGCAAAAATTTTGTTTACAGTCGGTTGTCCGAGAAAAATTGTCCCTTCAATTTTCAATCAAGAGCAATTAATGCCACGTGATCATTAAACATATTTCTTTAAATTACTTCTTCAAAATATGGCCCATTATTAGCAGTTACATGTTTATCCATACATCCTTTCATTACACGGGATTTATTGATCGATGGCTGCTGTGTATATTAAGTAACAATTCAGTGATACGCAGTCGTCTGCTGCTCTAAAAATTCAAGCGCCCCGCCTCTTAAATCAACGTGCAAGCCGAAATTCAAGCGCCCCGGTAACTTGGATCATGAAAATCAAGCGCCCCGCTGCCGGGGCGCTAAAACGGCCTGGGGAATGCCCTGCATGTGTATGTTAAGGGTACCGATTAATACACCGATTGACACTTTGGAGTTAAACCAATCAGCGCACGCCATTAGGAAAGTTCCTGTGACATCACCAATAAAAATTTCGAGTAAAAACATGGAATCGCCGATACGCCATCGTTACTTGCTTCATTTAAATTGCTTTTTCTTCGCTAAATGTCAAGCAATCTTCTTGAAAAATATCTCATTTTTTTCTGGAAACATTGCTTTATTGAATTCGTTTGATTATAAAAAATTATATATTTTTAAACAACGGTTAAAATGAGTTTAAAATGCCAAAAATTGTGATCGGAAAGCAAGTCTGTAAAATGTCAATTTTCTTTGGTTTTAAGATTAAAGGTTTGGAAAAAACGTCATAAAAATACAGTTTGATGTTTGAATGTATTTTCTCAATCAATAATTTACTCTCAAAAACATTTTTTCAAACTTTTCTCGTCAATTTAAAATTGGTTGTGTATGCTCTGTATGTATTGCACTCGACTTTTACTCGAAGTAGGTGGCGCTATTTGTGGCTAAAAATAGAACAGTGCAAAAGTGTCAATCGGTGTATTAGGTGATAATTATGATTGACGCTATCATTCAAATATATAATTCAAATTTGATTCGTGACCACCTGCAACTAATTAGAAGCTTATGATAATAAGTTAACACGTTTTTATTTCATATTTTATTAAAGGTTACTTTACAAACAAAAAGCATCAAAGGAAACACATTTGTATTATATTAATTTTTAACGAATCTGCAAGAATAAACGTAACGAATTTCTTCTAATTATTCTGCAGAAGAAGTACAATGTACAATTATATAATAATATACCGTGCCGAGTTGACCCGTGCCGAGTTGGTATAGGGCCGAGTTGACTCTTTACCGAATGATACTGCATGTTGCTCTACATTCCATGCAATGCAACTATTAGCTAAAGAGACTTCAGCGAACAGGTTTTATAGTATCGCTAGACCTGTTCGCTGAAGCCAATCCCGTATCGAAAGTCAACCAGTACTGTGACATATTTATGTCACGCTGTAATTTAATAAATTTGCATCATCTGGACAAAATCTCTATACATATGGGTAATTCAATCTATTTTGCACACTTTAGTCTATGTTTGTGAATAAAAAAGGTTTGATCGATGGAATAATACCTCAAAGTTTATCAGCTCGGTTAAATTTTGTGAAATTCGCCGCCATTGCTGTCCTATCGTGTGACTTGCGAGACATAACGTTCAGGTACCTTTGCGTGGTTTTATTTCTGGAGAGAACAATGAATAGATACAAAATTTATTTGTTTATCAAATGGTGTAATTTATTTGACCCCAATTTGATTGATAAGGGTGATTTTAATAATTACTGTTACTGTTCATAAACTGTCATAATTCTGGTAGCCTTTGCAAATGGGGTTGACCCATAACTTTACTGTCGCGCAACGTCTAAAATCATAAAAGTGACTTATGAAGTTATGGAAGCCAGAACTATGCAACTATTACAGTTCATTTCATGATAGTTATCAATATCTGTCGTTAGTATAAATTTATTACATTTGTAACTGCATTATATTAATATTCTTATTGACTTCATTGTATTGATTCTGTTTGTGTTGAAAAGTAATATTAAATGCATTTCAAAGGAAATACATTTCTAGAACCTTTTTTTCTGTCAAAATTCTTGTGACATGGTATAATTTTTTATATAAATAATTTATAACATCTACATCAGGATCACAACAACCATGGTGCTTTGGTAAATTGTAAATGATGTCCATCATATTCTATGTATGCACTTTCTACATATGTTGATTTTAAGTGTATGATGAGAAGCTCCGAGACATTCTGGTAGTCGTGTTGTGTAGGTGAACCAGAACTTTGAATATGTACAGTCTCTTATAAATCATATTGTGAGTGGTCACTTGCATGTAACTGTATTATCCATGTTTTAACTATTGTACATGTACTGCGATTGAGACTAATAAAATACTGAACTGAACTGCTACAGCAAAATTTATATCATTACGTTAAATATGTGAGTTTGCTTGAGAATATATTTTCTTTTCAGGATATTCTTTTGATTTTGTTTTTTATTGATCAGAAAACTTTATCTTGTTTTCTTTTGTCTTATTTTCAGAAGAATTATTCATGGAGGTGATCTGCATTTTCGACTTTCACCGGGACTGTGTCGTCAACTTTTCAAGCAGACCACATCAGAATGATTTCCAATTACCAATTATTTTACCTAGAATATTTAGCATAGAATATTTATTTATAATTTTTGTATTGACTTCTCCTGGAATTCTATACCTCCACCCACTGCAAGGATTTCTGAAGATATACAAGAAGGAAACTGAGGGATTGTTACAAAATCAAGTGAAATTTACACCATCAAAAGATATTCATTGATTCTCCTATTCACTATATCATGTCAGATGTGGAATAAAGATGCTGCTTGTACATTGTCACATTTTACATAACCACAATAATATGTTATAGGAATATTTTCTGATTAATTGAAACTACTACAACTGTACTAATTTAGGGAATAGATGTGGCTATGACAAAATTAATATTTTGTTGACATGATTAATTTGATGTCAAAATTGATTACATCACACATAAAATCACTTGCTGTTTTCTTACTACAGTTAGCTGGTTATTATTTTATTTGCTAGTTATGTTAATACTTTTTACAAGGAAATGAGAAAGAACTTTGTCATTTATTACTGTGAATGTGAAAGGTATAGCTGTAACACACAAAATAAAAAGAGGCATTTTGATTTTCTATTATTCTAAAAAGAAGTACTGTCTGTCTGCTTTCAATAATGAATTATGTATTATGTGACATGTTTTTGCCAACTTCCTTGTAGTTTTAAGAGTACTGGAATGGTATAGAGTTTTGTAATTTGTTTTTATATTTCTTACCTAGTTTATTTCATGTCTGTTGCAAATATATAAACCAAAACTTACTAGTATAAAATTACAGTGTTTCTTGTCTATTTTCCATGCATACAAAGGGAAAATACTGAAATGATGAAAACTGAATAAAACTATGAAAACTAAAAGTAAACATTAAGTACATGCTTACCATAATGAATTTGCTTTCTGATGTTTGCAAAGGGTCACATTGACCTTGATGATTTTAATACTTTTATCAACTGGCAATCAGTAACTTGTATTTATGGTACATCAGTCCTGTGTGTTTATCCATTCAAATGTTAAACATGGGTGTATGTGTCCTTTACCTAATGACTAGGGTTTCAGACAAGATCTTCCATCAATTTGATACTCTCCAAGTCTGGTCAAGGAGTCAAAACGTTGTGCAGTTTAAGTGATGCTGGACACTGCCAAATAGAACAGTATGTCTAAAAACATGATGCACAAGAATTAAGTTGTCAAAAAAACTGAAACAAGAGGGCCATGATGGCCCTATATTGCTCACCCGAGTATGACTGCTTTTAACAAAGTTGCTATGGACCTGGTTGATTGACCTCAGATGACCCATATTCTAACTTGACATAGAAATTATTGAAATAATCTTTCTGACAAATTTCCAGATTATTTGGACTGAAAATGTAACCTCTAGAGCATTAACAAAGTTTTTCCATATTTGGGCTCTTTGACCTAGTTTTTGAACCAAGATGTCCCATATTCGAACTTGAGCTAGAAATCATCGAAACAATCTCTCTGACAAATTTCCAGGATATTTGGACTGAAAAAGTAGCCTCTTAGATTGTTGACAAGGTTTTCCTATATTTGGGCTCTGTGACATAGTTTTTCAACCAAGATAACCCATGTTTGAACTCATCCGAGAAATTAATGAGACAAACATCCTGACTAAGTTTCATGACAACTGAGGCAAAAATGTGACCACTAGAATGTTAACAAACTAATTGTGGACGGACAAAAGGTGATCACAAAAGCTCGAACTGTCACTACATGACAGGTGAGCTAAAAAAGACATTCCTTGGAACTTCTTGTGTTATTCTTGGAATGTCTATGTTACTTGTGCATCATCATGCATAAAGCAGCCATAGTTCATTTGCACAAGTAGTACTGCATGAATATTTTATATCCAAGGGCAGGTAATGGAATGCAGGAGAAATATGTTTTGCATTGCTATGGTTCATTTGGATGTGCACCAAGTTCCATTTAAACTTGATGAAAACAACAGTAGTTTACTGCACAAGTTATGTTGTGTTGTCTAAGTACTTTATCTACATACAAACTGACAGACAATATTTACAGACTGTCCAGTTTCCCTTAAAATCCTTGTAGTTTTGCTAAAATTCGAAAAATTAAAACAGAAATCCCTTAAAATGTCATCTTTTTCCACTTAAATTCCTATTTATTCACATAACTTGCTAACAACTTTGAAAATGTTTTCATGCCTAGTATGGAATACTGGCAGAAATCTTTGCTCAAACTAAAGCATTATTTGTGAGTTATCAGTCCTGCAATGGTAAGCTTGTTTCACGGCCTTGTGAAGTCCATATTCCAAATTTTGGTCCTAAAATTTCATGAAACATGCCCTTAATTACAAGTTTTGGCCCCAGAGTTTTTTAAAGACTTTCCTAATATCAGTCCTAGTTTTTTGTCAGAAGGTTCTGGACAGCCTGCATTCACTATACCAAAAAACAAACCGTCTGGCTCAAAAAGAAAAAATAAGTGGAACCTTGGTCATGTGCATGCTTTACTGATGACTACAGTTAACAATTGCACCACTGGATTTCAAAATCCCTCTGCATGATGAAATCAGAGCATGAGAATGAATATGCTAAAATGATGAGTATGACCTATGCTTTGACCTTGGAGACATGTGGGTAGTATGCAAGACATATCACCTAACAAATTCCACAATGAATGATGATGTGATCTAGCCATGACTGTTACTCAGAAGATAGACAACACTAAATAAATAATGGACAAGAATGTCACTGAGTCTGCACAAAAACTGATTCTTGAATTTATGTAAAATACAAAGGCAATTCTACTGTTTCGTTTTAATTTATGCATCTTAAATGACTATTGCTCATGGAATATTTACATTACTTAAAATTCATCTCATTTAACCTCCCTATTGTATCACAGTTTCAAAAGAAATGAATCTAAATGAATTAATTTACTTATAAAGTGTCTTCTAAAAATTTACAGATCTATATACTGAAATCTGAAAGATAAACTTCACTACAACAGTACAAATTGTAAAGAACAAGAGTCGGTTGAACCGGGTGATGCTCTCCAGGTTTTGGACACAGAATAGTGTATCCATAAAGTCTTTGCCAAATTCAGCACAAAGATATTATGTGACTGGTAGTTGCTGAAAAAGGTTAAAACTGTTTAAATATGCAATGAAGAATGCAAGACAGTTACCATTTTATTCTTTATTTTTCTATCAACTCAGACAGTGGCAGTCCTATCCAGACAGTGTCATGGTCACTGAAGTAGGCTGGTGACAGGTAAACCAGAGGTTTTTGATACCTCTTGTAGTTTCAGAGTTATGTCCCGGACAAAGTTCAAAGTGTAAAAATGAACAAAGGACAATAACTCAAAAATTAGGCAATGCACAGTTATGGTTCTTATGCATTGCACTTCTACTCAGTAAGATCTATCTACCTACAAAGTTTCTTGTTGATACTTCTTGTAGTTTCAGAGTTATGTCCCAGACAAGAAAATGCGGACGTACAGACAAAGCCTCAACTACATGCTCTCCCTTCGGGGAACATAAAAATCATGTATAACAAAAAATCTCTAAGGCGATTGTTAAGGCCACAGTTTGTAGTTGTTGTAAGAGTTATTTGATGCAATCTTGAGAAATATCAAATTAATTTTGTGTATAGCAATATCTACACTTACATAAAACATTTTAAAGACCAAAATAATGGAGGGCTGTTGCAACAAGATTTTTATCAGGAAAACAAAAGCTTACTGTAAGGACAGAAAAGCACAGTTTGTTTTCCTTGTACAGATGTTTAATATTGCATTCTATTATTTGTAAAATACAAAGCATGTGTATGCATATTTTAACAAAGAACTGAATACATACAGAATTATACAAATATAAATAATTAATTTTAGTTAACAGGTAAGGAATGAAGCCCCTTTATCGTTAAGTTTAGTCCACATACACTGTTTATACTCATAATTACATTCTAGCATCTTATATGGCAGTACATAATGTATAAAAACAGACTAGTTAATGAGACTCTTAAACTATCTGGTAGGAGATTTCTACACACTAGTACCATAATGACCTTATAGAATACCTACACAAGGTATTGATCACTGTATTTAATATTCTAAACAATACAGCAACATTCTGCACTATGTAAAAAGGGTTCTGCCACACAATATCCCTGTATCACAACTTGACATATTCAGGTGCTGAACATTGGTTTGTAAGATTGCAGCACAAATTTTCCTTGTTGCACTGCCACCATAATTATATATAAACTAACAAAATAACAAAGAAAACAGACACATTATTGCAAGTAATATAGTTTATAAGGTCTTGTAAACCAGTAAAGTTAAGTAATGGCAACCTAATTAACATCTACACAGCACAGTTATCTTGCACATTGATATAACTACTTACACATGACGTTACATAATAAGTAGGTTACAGCATTAAATATAACATAATTACACGATTGCTTGGTGTTACCAGTCTGACTGGTAGCCACTGCAGTTTACTACAAGACAGAGTGTGTAACAGATGTCGTATCAAAAATAAAGGAAATGCAAACTTAGCTCTCTAGTTTATTACAGGTAAATTTCCTCATAATCTCTAAAATACCAGAACTGTAGGAAAGTTTATGTCGTGGTTGAAAATAGATACTACAAAATTTGAATAAAAAAATGAATATCACACTACAAAATGTTTTCACTACTGGAAGGAAATGACAAAAATCCTTCCTGAAGTTCAGCTGATACATGAACTTCAAAATTTATCTGAATATGCTACAATCAAAACTTTCATCTGAGATCCAGCATCATTAATTCCTGGCATAAGTGAATTGTTTGCAATTTTATTTTTAGCAGACCAATACTTAAACAAAAGACAGCAGAGGTTAAAAAAACAGAACACTAACAAACTGATTTAAAAAAACTTAGAAATGACACCAAGTAGATCTACAATTAACAAATAATTAAACAATATTAAAAATTATGATTTAGAATAAAAGAAGCAGTGGATAGGAATTATTGCACAAAATCGTAATTTACCTTTGGTAACACCATTCTTAACACTATAAACAAGTTTTTGCCAATTTTATTCCATGTTACAATGACTAGGTATCAAGGAACAGGCACATTTCTGGACCTCCAGATTTCTGTAGGCATAAAACAAATCTTTTTAATAAACTAAATTTAATGTGCTGGTTCTTATGTTTTGATTTACAGCTTTCCTCAAGTATAACTTACAATGGTATTTGAAACTTCATTCACCTGGAAGTTTTTCCATTCATGATTTGTTTTGCACAGGATAATGCAGCATAAACTTTAAAAAAATCTGCATTCTCAAGCAAATGACTGTGCATGTTTTCTTTCTGAAATCTTTGGTAATTTCCTGCAAATATGTTTTGTTTTAATATATATTCAGTGGCATCACATTAAAATGTCACAAATTTTCATCTTGCCCTATCGGTCAAGGATATTTATATTTATATTAAAAAAAAATGGAATGTTCACTTTTTCAAAGTTAAAAGTTTTAATAAATCTGTTGCTAGGAATCTGGTTTTGGGGTAGGTTTTGCAACTTTTGCCATCAACATTCTTTCTCGTTCTAGCTCACGTTCCCGCTGATCAGCTCTTGTTAATTCTTCCTTCTGTTTTTGTTGTTGTAACTTGACAGCCTTTCGCTAAAAGAATTAAAAAATATAGGCATAAAGGACAACATATTCACAATCTAACCATACCTAAACTATTTTAGGGCAGGCATTTGACGATACCAGTGGACTTGATAAGGTAATAAGCCAAGAGATTAGGTCATTCACCTTTGCTGTAAAAAGTCCCAAGTTAAAATTACAGCCAGAGAGTACAAGGTGTGTACTTAAGCAAAGACACTTAAACCAGGTATGTTTTAAACTTGTACCAGTAATGTGACTGGCACTTCTTTCAATTGATTAGTTCTATCATGAGCTAAATGGTGTCTTGAGAAGGATTTAAATAGACTTGGAAATATTTCCTAACAACTGAGCTGAAACAAACTTGGATAAATTGATACCAATGGGCATAAATCTTCGATCTCCAATAAATTTGCGTCAAAATACCCAGGTGTGTAAGTTCACATGCTGACAACTACTCTTAGAAAGTTTCATGGCTCTAGCAGTTATAAATTTGCAGTTACTAGTACAGACCACACAAACCAGCCTATGAAAGTACAGCAGGACAGACAGACAAGGGGTAAATCTATATGACCCCCACAAAGTGGTCATGGCATAAAAAACATCAGAAATTAACAAAACAATTGCCATATTTAAATGACAAAACAAAACACACCTACCGTATTTATTTTTTGCAAAGCGCTTACCTTTAACTTAGTTGATTTGTCCATTAAGGCATTCATTTCCCTCTTAAGATTCACCAGTTTACTATGGTAAACCTTTGCTTCTAGCATCTGTGTTAAATAAAACATAAATAGAAGTGATTTCCTATTTGCAAACATGTACATTTCTAGCAGTATACTTGTATTACACTCTGCTGTTAAAAGGGAATTTATACTGCAAAATCATAGGTGACAGATGACCAAGATACATGGAAATCAAGATAAATGCTAACAACAAAGTGAATATTAAGGAAGTATGTAAATTATAAGTTACAAAGACTTCCAGTACATCTGAGGGATAACAAGAGGGCAATGATGGCCCTGGAATGCTCAACTGAGTACTTTGGCTGTGGGTTTGCTATTAAGCAAACGTCAGCAGCAGTAACTTAAGATTTTTAGGTGCCTACAGACCAAATATCTAAAATATCAATCAATAAATAAAGGCTTTATGACAGAAAGTACAAAAATCTATTATTAGCTTCTTGACCTTGACCCAGAGACCTCTACCATGTAAGGGTAGAGGTCCATGCAAGGAACCTACATACCAAATATCAAAGAAACTGGTCTACAAATGAAGGCTCTATGAGGTAAAGTATATAAATCTAATTTTAGCCTCAGTGACCTTAACCCCAATTTAATCAAGGTGCCTATATACCAAATATTAAAAATTTCAATCAATAAATAAAGGCTATATGACAACAAGGGTGCCATTGTCACAAAATACGCCCGTCACAAAAGCTTTGCAGAAGATGTGGGCATAATGGATAAAAAGGAGGTGTTAGTAGGGAAGCAAATTTGACTATTTCTAGTGCTGGATAGTGAAACAAACATTTGAAATGAACTTCTGACCTCTAAGTGTGACATTACCCTTTGACCTAGAGACCTGGTTCATGATGGTGAACTTTTGCAGCAAGTACATGTAATACTAAAATCCCTCAATGCATGTAGAAGATTTGTTTCCCGGCAAAATCTGGACATCTAGAGACCTTGACCTTGCATATATGGACCAGGATTATGCGTGTAATGCTCAGTCTCATGATGGCAAACATTTGTGATAGAATCCCTTAATTTATGATGACTAAATGGTCCATACTCACATTTTCATATTTTTATCTGACTCTTGACCTCTGTGTGACCTTGACCTTGGCCACAGGGACCTGAATTTTGCACGTGACACTCCGCCTCACCATGGTGAACATTTATGCCAAGTGATATTAAAATCTTTCAATGCATGTAGAAGTTTTGCTCCGAACAAGCGTTTTTCTCTGACTTCTAAGTGTTATCTTAATCTGGTTTATGTGCGTGACAGTACCCCCAATGATTGTGAACACTGGTACCAAGTATCATTAAAATCCATCCATGCACTTTGAAGACAGGCTCCGGACAAAACTGGCCACTGCCCACTCACCATGGGCGTTCCCATAATACGTCCTGTTTTTCAAATGGGCGTATTAAAAGGATTTAAGTGAAATTTATTTACTTGCAACCATCAGCATGTGATATGCTCGGTGGCAGAGATAACTGAACTGTTAAGGGAAGTAACCACAGCAAGCCAATGACTAAACTAGTAATGTTTCTTCAATGTATTCTAATAAGGTTCTTCCTATCTCATCAGCTAATTTCATTCTCAAAGAACAGCATGATGATTAACCTTGCAAAAAGTAAAACAAGAAGCGCCGCAATGCGACAAAAACCAGGTTTTCAACGACCAAGTATTGATGTGACAGGAATTAGGAAGAAATATGGCAGTGAAGTAAAAATGGTGCTGTTATTTTGGTACCAACACAGAAAGTTTGTTTCAATAGTTCAAAATAAAAATAAATCAGATACCAGAGTAGCAATGCCAGGCTGTATTTTCATGTAAGCTACACACATGCCAAGTTGAGTATCAATAGGTCAAAGTGTGCTGAAGTTATTGAGTAGAAGCTGAAAATTCTATTATAAGCAAGTGATCTTGCAATCCCAAGCTGCCTCTTAATTTAAGCTACCCATATACCAAGTTTAGCATCAATAGACCAAAGCAAACTAAAGTTATTGAGCAGAAACTGAATTTCTATTTTTAACCAGTGACCTTGACCTTGACCACAGACACCTGGGTAGCAATCCCAAGCTGCCCCTTGATATAAGCTACCCATACACCAAGTTTGGGGTCAATAGGTCAAAGCAAACTCAAGTATTTGAACGGAAGCTGAATTTCTATTTTTAGCAACAGTGACCTTGACCTTGACCACAGACACCTGGGTAGGAATCCCAAGCTGCCTCTTAATTTAAGCTACCCATAAACCAAGTTTAGCATCAATAGACCAAAGCAAACTAAAGTTATTGAGCAGAAACTGAATTTCTATTTTTAGCAACAGTGACCTTGACCTTGACCACAGACACCTGGGTAGCAATCCCAAGCTGTTCCTTGATATAAGCTACCCATTCACCAAGTTTGGGGTCAATAGGTCAAAGCAAACTCAAGTTATTGAGCAGAAACTGAATTTCTATTTTTAGCAACAGTGACCTTGACCTTGATCACAGACACCTGGGTAGCAATCCCAAGCTGCCCCTTGATATAAGCTACCCATACACCAAGTTTGGGGTCAATAGGTCAAAGCAAACTCAAGTTATTGAGCGGAAACTGAATTTCTATTTTTAGCAACAATGACCTTGACCTTGATCACACACACCTACGTAGCAATCCCAAGCTGCCTCTTGATATAAGCTACTCATATACCAAGTTCGGGGTCAATAGGTCAAAGCAAACTCAAGTTATTGAGCGGAAACTGAATTTCTATTTTTAGCAACAGTGACCTTGACCTTGATCACAGACATCTGGGTAGCAATCCAAAGCTGCCTCTTGATATAAGCTACCCATACACCAAGTTTGGCGTCAATAGGCCAAAGTTAACTCAAGTTATTGAGCGGAAACCAAAAGTTGAAGCCCGCCCGCCCGCCTGCCGACTTCAGCATTTCAATAACCAGTTTTCGTTGAAAACCTGGTTAATAAAACATCTCTTAAATATGTCAAACAATACTTTAAAGTATGAAACAGAACTGAAATGTGTATATCAACTTACTGTTTGTAACAATTCTTTCATAGGGGCAGATTCTGTAAACTTGGAATTCTCCTGTTGTATTGTTTCAATGAGTACTTCTTGGTTATGCCTGAAATATATAGGCAATAAAAACACGATATCCTCACAGCACTCACTTTACATACCATTATACCATCAAAATTCATGATCAGTGTTTCCTGCTTAAAAAAACAGTGTATTCCATAATCTGAAGGGCAACAGAGCTACCATTTCATCAAGGTTATTCTCAATCCCATCTCTATCCATACCATTTGTAGACATCATAATTCTTCCTAATCAAACTAACAGTTAATTGAATGTTTACTTACAGAACTTCATTGAGAGAACCCTTGGCCTTCTGTAGATTTGGTAAAAACATTTCTAACACACCATGTGTCAGTTTCTCAATGACAGCTGGATCCATCTCAACCTCAATGGACTGCTCAAGGTCATCTAGAAAAATAACTCTTCAAAATGTAGAAGTTTATTTGCATACATTCACCTCTTTTCATAGTGGTCACTGATGGCTATGATGATGAAGAGTTTTTGGCAGTTCCTGTAAAATTCCTGTGAATTTCAACAAGACCAATTCCCTTGCTGGAAACAAGACAGAAATTATTTCTTCATAATCAAATTATCAACACTGAAGTTCTGGGAGGATAAAAATAAACAAGAGATGTTTGTAAAACATGCCCCTTAGCACCTTATCCCTAGAAGCAGCCATAAAAGTATAGGATGGTACAGGGACTTGTGTCAGTACATTAAAGGGTGGATGACTGGGGCTTCTGATTTCAAACGCTATTGGCCATAGCAAGCAGATGAATGAGAGGAACTGTAGATTAAGTCAATGACACTTTGGTTATAAAATGTATAAAGTTCAATTACTAGAGAACAAGATGGAGCACAGGAACTGCATGGGTAGGTACTGGTTGGTAGATAGTAATAAGGAAGGGTGTGTAGGTAGGAAGTTTTGAGGCACCAAGGGTTCTCCAGTTATCAATCAGAATCTGTTTTCCTCTTTATGTTGTATGGCCATTGTGACCTTGGCCTTTAACCTAGTGACCTCAAATGCAATAGGGGTCATTTCCTGAACAGATCAACCTCCATAGCAAGTCTAAGAAGCCAATGCTCGAGGGTTCTCTAGTTATTGATTGGAAACATTTTTCTGTTAATGGTCAATAGGACCTTGACCTTTGATCTAGTGACCCTAAAAACTAGAGGGGTGATCTTCTGGCCATGACCAACCTGCCTATGAAGATTTTGGAAGCCTGGGCCCAAGCATTCTATAGTTATTGATCGGAAACCATTTTGCTTTTCAAGGTCACTGTCAAATTGGCCTTTGTTCTAATAACCTGAAAAACTATATGGGGTCATCTACTGGTCATGATCAACCTACATACAAAGTTTGAAGAAGGTGGGTCCAAAGGTTCTCTAGATATTGATTGGAAATGAAGTATCTACCAACCGACCGACATACAGACCGAAATTTGCAAAACAACATGCATAAAAATAATTTACACTCGTAAAAAAATCCTTTATAAAGATAAACTTGAATAACAGAATTATAACTTACAGCCATCAAACAATCCATTTCATTGATAGGGACAAATTATATTGCTCTTTTGATCTGTGTGTAGATTACACATCACAGCCTGCACTTTCTTATCTTTTTTTCTTCTTTTTATCATTCATGGATATGCTTTAACAACTATATTCAATTCAATTCGACAGTAAGTAGAATGTACAGTATCAATGTAATTGTAATTTTAGTGAATTAGGAGCCCTTTCATTTTCTTGTTATATAAACTACCTGTTGATTCCTTGTTTTTCTCCACATTTTCCTCATGGTATAGTACAGCAACTGCAGTGCTTCCATTAGTTCCTGTCTTTTCAGACTCATGTTGGACTTCTTCTTCTTTTCTACATGTATCTTCTTCCTGTTGGTCTGAAGTGCCGGTGTCTTTTGATTGATCCTCCATCTATGACAAAATGGGTAGAAGTGTAACATCCTTAAACGACCACTCTCATAAAAGAGACCTGACCACAAATGATTTAGTTTGTAACTTAACCTAAGTAAAAAGTTCACTGCTTAAAATCATTATATTTCTGTAAAAGTTAAATATGAATAAAAACTAAAAGGTACTGAATGTGTTTACTTTTAGAAACTAAGAACCAATACGGACAAAATGTCAACACAATTATTAAATGCTGTAAATTTAATTCACTGTTTTGACTATACGTCAAACTATATATGTCAAACAACAATAAAATACTATAGAAATAAAAAAGATGAATATTCCACATGGTACTTCAAACATTTATGATGATTTAAATCATATATGTTCGAAGGAAAAAGTAACGATTTGCCACAATAACGATTCGCCACTAATGACTTGCCACAGGTTCATATAACAATTCACCACAGAGTGATAACGATTTGCCACAAAGAAATTACGATTCACCACAAAGTAATATAACAAAATATTTTTGTTGTACTTATGTTTTTTATTTATATTTGTTTGGTAATTTGATGAAAATAAATATTTGGAAAAAGAAATTTTGGTTTGTAATAGCTTCATTAGTATAAAATCTCACACATTTATCTCATGTGGAAAATATGAATACCGAAAATATCACATTTATCAGAATGATCAATCGGTTCAGTGACACATCAATCAAAATTGTATTTTTAATCATTGTACATTAAAGTTTTAAAGTGATAATCATATTCCTTATTATTACTATTAAAAAGTACCTAGATTGAAAGTTCAAATATACCTTGTGCACAGTTTGTTATCTAATTATGAATAATGAAAGGAGCGTGCCGCTGAGTGATAACTGTCTTGGGTAACAAGTACCGTAGTATAAATATGCAGACACAAATTAATTACCATTCATTTATGTTTGTTATTAGTTTATTGTCTCATCAATTTTACAACATTAAGTCACAGTTTACAAAAGCTAAATATCAATAAAAACATTGCCACTCTATACAGAGTCATAAGAGACATTCAAGTCATATAAAGTAATGCAAATTAAAAGAACACTTTTTCCACAATAAAAGTTAAATTACTCCTACTCTACACAGAGATAAAAAGGATTTGTACAATAAAATTCATTTCTATCTGTTAAAATATGCATAAAATCTCATCTTATCTAAAAGCTATATATGTACTACTAGTATTTTAAACTAAGCAAACAAAGTATTTAGTGATATAAGCTGTTTTTTTTGTAACTTTAAGTATTTCTGAACAGGATTTGGCAGTGAATGTTACAATTTTTTTATCTGACAACAGGAAGCCTAATTTCTCAATATTACTGTAAGCATTGAATCTAGTGCAGACATTAACAGCTTTTTCAAATAAAGTTTGACATATTTCATTATACAGGTGACAATAGAGCAATACATGCATTTCATCTTCTATCCCATTTGTACATATAGGACATAATCTGTCATTAATATCCCACCATTCATAACGCCCAGACTCTAATCAAATAGGGGCAAAGCCACAATCATCTAAATTTTGCTAAAGCAGATCATTCTGTGCCCAGACAGCATAACAATATTAATACATTTAATATAAATTTAATTACCTTGTAAAAGTATTTGTTAACTTTGCTCTGTGGAGTAATATATATATTTTTCTTTAATATATTTTGGTGTAGCTATTGAAAATGTTTGATACATCATCTTAGTGAGATTATATTCTGTTTTAACTATTTATTACTTTGCTATCAATTAATTCAATCAATATCAAAAATGGTAAAAAAATTGCTAAAAGACAATTAGAATTGTATATGAGAAGTTTTATGGAAATTTTGTATTTAACAATCATAAAAGAAAATGTTTATTAACTGTATGTGTTCTGTTTTTAATAGGCATGAACAACATCACAAAAAAGACATGTTAAAAGAATGTAATATAGAATTTTATATATAACAAAATCACGATATGTATCATATATAATATAAATTATCAAAGATTTTCACATTAATTAATGCACAAGTTAATTTCAAAATCAAAATTTTTTTTCTTTTTGATGATCAAATAACCTTGTCATTTATATAGGTGTTGATTGGTATTGTATTTTACTGTACTGTATCTTTATTACTCGTGAAATTTTTATTTATCTATTTTATTTGAGTCTCATCCATGTACACATAATAAAATATTCAGTCATACAAATAATAAAATATTCAGTCATACAAATAATAAAATATTCAGTCATACAAATAATAAAACATAAAATATGAACATGACCATTCTTTAAGAATTATAAGAGACTATTTTCATAAATCTATGCAATATGTGCTAAACTATACATTTAAGAATATTTTCATGATAAGAAACAAAGTATGTCTGTTAAAGTGATACACAGGCAAAAGTTTTATGCTTTCATTCTCATTTCTTCAATGAATATACTATAAATGTGATCGAAATAAATACAATGATCTGTCCCAGTAACAAAGATTTCCTCTTTTTAAATGAAAAACCGGGTGGTTTCCTAACTTGACCCACGTGGGTCTAGATAGAAAATTTAGATTTCGCGCTAAACTCGCAGTGAATGATTGGACGGTTGAAGTACCTGTCATGTGATCAACGGCAAAAACAACCCAAGTGAAACAACAACTGGTTGTTTTTGTCACGTGACCTATTTGAAAATAACCTCGGTGATGACGTTTTACTTTTTGTTAAGGAACGTTCAAATATTTACGTTCAAGCCCGCATTTCACTACAAACATACTGGGAATTTAAAGTTCTTCATATTGAATGTGATTTGAGCAAATAATATCAGTTTAAATTTTTTGGGCACTCATTTGCCTGTGTATCCCTTTAAGCATCACTTATCATTGTTAATAAAACTTGTTTCAAATGGTTATTGTAAGAACATAACTATAAAACATTGCACAAATAAGTACAATTAAAATGTTTTATATCACCATCAATCTTATTGGCAGTGAATAGATTAACAGAATAACCTTACCATTGGTTTAAAATATACTACTGGATTAATATAATAGAATATTAACATGAATATTTAAAAGAAATTATATCTATAAAACACAGTAGAGCTGTTTGTTTTCAATATGACATCTCCAAAAGAGAAGACAAACATATCAATGTCCAGATATATTCTACCCTACTCTGTTCATATCTTTATTGTACAATCTATTATTTCTCAGCCTAAGTATTTCAAAACTGGTTTTTGCTAAAACTCTTATCAATGCATGGTGGGTGAATAAAAAGATCATTTTATCCTTCTCATTGAAATTAAGGAAAGTTGCCTCAATACCAATTGCTTTAGCAAATAATTTATTTCTAAAAGACCTATACAATGGACAATGAATAAGTACATGAGTTTCTGATTCTACAGCGTTATAACCAAATGGGCAAATACGTTGATTTTCTGGCAGGGCCTCATAACGGTCAGTTTCAATACGTAAAGGTGCTACACCAAATCTAAACTTGGCAAGTGCAGATCTATGAGTATAAGGCATAAAAATTTTATAATATTGTTCAGCACAATAATCTGACTTGAATAATTTGTAGGTTCTCAATTTATTCCTTCCTGTGCCATTTAAACTGTTAACATTATTAATACTTGTTTTCCAATTGTTCACATGATCTTTTAACAACAGTGAACAGTGGTTAACATATATTTTCATGAAAATGGCAGTTGTATAAAGTTTTCACATCCGAGAAGTGATAGCTTATTTTTGACAATAAACAACCAATTTTTACATCTAGTATTAGCTCTTAAACATGTCCATACAAAAACTTTACTGTTTATTCTAGACACATTATAACTCAAACATCTATGCCAATGACTTAATACTGATTTCCATTGTTCTATAATGATGGGAAATGTCACAGTAGGATTGCCTGATAGGGTGCTTAATCCATGACGTAAGATCATATTTCTATTTGAAAGACCTTGAGCTAATTATCATGTCATTAATATAGGTGTTGATTGGGCTTTGTTTATCTGTGTAGATATTTCATCCATCAGTGAGAATAAGGGGTAAAAAATGTAATCAATTTATGGACATGGACTTTTTATGCACTAGAAAAAATTTGAGTGTTTGTTAAAAGACAACTTGCCTTTTCATGTTATATTTGTGTAATGTCTAAGAAAACAAAGCAATTTATTTATTTAGCATAAATATCTAATACAATTGCAAGTAAATTGCATATCACACACACATCAATTTGTAATTATTTTTCAATTTTGAAAATTGTGATGAATCGTTATATTACTTTGTGGTGAGTCATTAACTGATTAAAATGTATACTCCTTACACTTCTTGGAAACTGTGGCGAATCATTATTACTTTGTGGCAAATCATAAACTGACTTGTGGTGAATCGTGAAATCTGTGTTGAAGTATTGTGGTGAATCGTTACATATTCATTGGAAGTACCATGTAAACAGAGACTTATAATACCATTAATCAATTAAACTGAAAGCTTATGAAAACTTAGCTTTATACTATTAGAAAGCTGACCTCACTTTAATAAGTATAAAACTTATTAATAAAAAAGAAATTCCTACATATTAACATCCAAATGATATTTTATTTGACTGAATTTTTTAACCAGGAAAAAAATATTTTTAATGAAAACTACAAATAATGTAAATAATTTCACATTTGTATGGGGATGGCGGTAATCTTCCAGGGCGTTGCGGTGAAAGTCATGCATGTATGTCCGAAATAAATTTTGTCCGAAAACATTGCAAATATATTACGGTTCATTCTTCAAAAAATTTCTGAACTGCTGAGTTATCAAAAGGAGGCCATTTTGTTTGATAAAATTTTATATTGAACATTATTTAAACAAAAACACATACCAGTAATTACGTGATCACACTTACAATTAACTGAAACTTTACTTCCCTCCAGTCTGATTCGGCAGACGCTTGAATCTTTGACAGCACAGCTGTCATTTCAAGCGTCTGATCGTCAAATTCGACTATTGGGTTTGGTGGTTATCTGAAGGAAACAGGTACTGTAAATATAATAAAATATGTCGTTGCACCGTTTAGTAAATGCCATAAGTCATGTCAGTTCATTTTATTCAGATTCTTTTACATGATATGGCTTGAAACTAGTCTAATTCATGAGACGTTCGGGCACCCGCTTTTCATTTGGATATTGATTATGTGCCCAAACACGGGTACGCTGAAGACATTAAGCTAGACTTCATACAGTCATAAGGGACAAATTGAAAGATTCAAATACATTGAAGGCCAAGTAAAATGACGGTGACCATATACTTTTAACAACCAGACAAAATTGAAAGACTCTTGCAAGATTAAAAGCAAAGTGTCAGTTTAATTGATTTTGCTTGGTAATTATTTCCCAGTTCAGTGTAAAATGGTCCGCATACTGAGCACAGGAGAGATTGTGAGTGATGACGATCCTCGAACCCAGCAGGGTAATGCAAGACCTAGACAGGTAAATATTTTAGTACAGGCATATTTGAATATTAATATTTTAAAAAGTAAAGTTAAGTGCTTGCCTATCAAGTCACTCCTTCTGAAAGCCCTCGTGGGCATATGAAAATCTATGTCTTATCAAGGCATAGAGTAATGAGCATACCTTGTGTGATGTTGTGCTTAAATTATTTCAGTTCAAAAGAAGCACTGCAAGTAGAATTTTAAAATGACAGATTCAGGTACAATTAAACATGGGAATATGTATAAAAAAGGGAGCTAGCCTTCTAATCGGTACTGTCTATTTTTAAGAATATTGGAAGGATACAACATGATCCAGATGAGATGGCTCGGCAGTATGAAGGTGGGGGAAGAGGAGGAGGAGCCAGGCAACAATTTTCTGTTTTTGATGGACTGAATCAGAGACTGATTGCTTATGGTTTTCCACGTTTTAGTATTGGTGCTCACACAGTAGAACCTATTGTGTTAGTTGGATTCATATTGGCAGGATTGTTACTAGGTTTACCAGGTCTTCTTCTAGCTGCTGTTCTATTTTTTGTGTCCAAAATGAGTACCTCAGGTGGTGGATTGGCATCATTCTTTGGAGGTGATGGTCAAGGTCAAGGAGGAGCAAGGTCAAGTCCACCACAAGGTGGTGGTCAAAGACTAGGCAGATCTTGATGACAATACTGCTTTTATATACAGGAGGAACCTTTAAAAATTCCAGGGAGCTTTATGTCTGGGAAAGTGTTCATTTCTTTCATGTGAATGATACATTCATGTCTTTTAGAGGTTATTTTTATACATATAAGACAAATAAAAAAAAAAACAGTTCTATAAGTTTGAAAATTGAATGATGATAACTTAAAAACACTAGTTTAGGCTAAGGATTCAGGCCTGGCAGTTTTTTTAATTGCCTGGAAGTATGCAGGAAAGATGTTCTGTTGAATTACATATGTACATATTTGTCAACTGTTAATGCTATTTCAACAAATTAAAACGAGATCCGTTTTTGCATTTTATGCCCCCATTTTAAAACTTGGGGGAACATTTGTGTTGTTAACTTGTTTTGCAGATTTGCCGTTGACCTGACTATATGTAATTGTTTCTGATGAATAAATAAGAATAACTTACACATTTGGTTAAGCAGGAAACTTGATTATGATAATTTGATGACTATTTTGAGGTCCACCTCTCAAAGGTCATGGTCATCAAGACCATCTCTAGTTAAATGATTCTGAGAAACTTCAAGAAACTGATAAACTACTGGACTTTGTAGGAATGTCTAACATTATAGGAAGTTTTTCATAAATTGAGGCTTTAGTTGGAAACTGTTTGTACTATATACATAAATAAAGGAGATACAATAGTACATGTATTATGCTCTACTCTCGAAATAATTATGTTTTTGCTATTTATTTTGAAGTGACAGTGTCAAAGATCAAGGTCACTTCTAAAATGGTTTCAGGTCAGATTACTCTAGAACAAATAAATCCAAGAACACACACTTTATAGAAAGGTTGGTCATGAGAAAATGATGCCTGTGTATTTTTAGGTGTTTTTGTAAAAGCTCAAGGTGAAAGTGTCCTGCAGTTGTAAAATCATTTCCTGTTAATGACTTGGGAATACTGTACATTGTAGGTATGAGTAAATAGATGTAACATCTATTATTCATAACTCTTTATACAGGACTATGCAATATATATTTCAGTTAATATGTTTCTTTAAGAAACTAAACTAGTGAAAAAAGGGTTTTAACATTTAGTGGCATAGCCAGGCATACTCCTGTACTTATCTGAGTACAAATCATCGCCGAAAATGAAATTTTAAAGTGGCCTAAATTTGCATTAAACACTTGAAGCTAAGGAAGGTCAGGGTATAATTTTATGTAAAATCTCAAACTCGACAGGATTGGTTTCAGTCAAGCATAGAAAGACACTATTTATGTTCAATGTGTCTTTGTAAGGGAATACATAGGGGAGGTCACCTAACGAAATGTTGTTTAGTAAAACATGCAGTTGCATCCTGTGAAAAGTTTCTGGGTGGCAATTTTCAAAATGGCGATGTCTTTGCCACCGTATTTTGATGTATTAGCGGAGAATTTTAAATCTAGTGAAGATATGAAGAAAGAGCTACTGACGAAAACATGGGATTGGGTGGCTGACTTCCAATTTCCGGCAAGGTATATCAAGATAAAAGTTTGCTTGTTGTCATCCTAACCTTAAATTTACTTCAATCTTTTATCAGTAAACAAAACAGTGGGTATGGATATGGGTTGAATGGGGTTAAAATGTCTTCTTCCACCACCAACCATGATGGTTCCTTGAGTATTGTAAGCCCACAACTTTAATTAAAGTATTCAGACTTCATGCAGATGCAAGTCGAGAAAGAATCACTAAGTATATCTATATATGTAACATGCTTTTAAAGTATTGCCTTGGTGATGTAGCAGTAAGAGCTTAGGACTGTGGTAATAGGCTCATATTTTGCATGCGGGTTCAAATCCCATTGAGATCCCAAATAGATATATAATTATGTATATTTTATTTTTATTTTAAATATCATTATTACTGCATAAGTGTAAACATTTAAAAAATATGTGTTTAAAATATGAAGAAATTCGCATTCAGTAATGTAAAAATGTTCTCAAGGTGAGCTTTTGTGATGGCCCATTGTCTATCGTCAGTGCGTCCGTGCGTCAACAATTTCTTTAAACAACTTCTCCTTCTAAACCACTTCGCCAAAATTGTTGAAACTTTGCAGGGATGTTCCATGCATAATGCTCTACCAAAGTTGTTCAAACAATTCAATTCCATCACTAACTCTGGTTGCTATGGCAATTGAAAGGAAAAACTTTGAAAATCTTCTTGTCTGAAAACCAAGTTTGTTCAAATTATGCCCCTGGGGTCAAATTTGGGCCCATCCTGGGGGTCAATTGATTTTACATAGGCTTATATAGTGAAACTTTAAAAATCTTCTTGTCTTAAACCACAAGGCCCTGAGCCTTAAGATTTGGTATGTAGCATTGTCTAGTAGACCTCTACCAAGTTTGTTCAAATTGTGCCCCTGGGGGTCAAATTTGACCCCGCCCCGGGGGTCAACTTATTTAACATAGTGAAACTTTAAAAATCTTCTTGTCTGAAACCACAAGGCCCTGACCCTTAAGATTTGGTATGTAGCATTGTGGTGTGGACCTCTACCATGTTTGTTCAAATTATGCCTCTGGGGCCAGATTTGGCCCCGCCCCAGGGGTTGATTGATTTTACATAGGGAAATCTTGGAAAATTTTCTTGTCTGAAACCGCAAGGCCCTGATCCTTAAGATTTGGTGTGTCTAGTAAACCTCAACCCTGTTAGTTGGAATTATACTTCTGGGGTCAAATTTTGCCCCACCGGGGGTCAACTGATTTTTACATAAGTTCATATAGGGTAAACTTTGAAAAATCTTCTTGTATGAAACTACACGGCCCTGAGCCTTACGATTTGGTATGTAGCAATGTCTGGAGGACGTCTCTCAAGTGTGTTAGAAGAATTTTCCTGGGGTCACTATTGGCCCCTCCCGAGGGGTCACAAGTTTTAAATAGCAGTATAGAAGAAAATCTTTAAAAAAATCTTCATCCACAAAGCCTAGAATTTTAAAATTTGGCATGAAGCAAGCTGTATCAAGCTTTTTCGAATAATTAGATTAGGTTAAAGGTCACCAAGGCTAAAAATAGGTTTAAATACTGTACCTCATACAGCTTTCATTTAAAGACCAATATCTTTTATATTTGCTATATAGGATCTTTGCATGGACCTCTACCCATGGGTAGGGTTTTAGGTCACTGTGTCAAGGTCAAGGTCACCATAGCTTATGATAGGTATTTCTACTTTCTGTCATAGAGCCTTTATTTATTGACTGATATTTTACATATTTACATATTTATTTTTACATTATTTACATATTTTCAATTAAAACATGAAATACTCCTTAACTGCAAACCTACAGCCAAAATACTCAGGTGAGCGATCTAGGGCCATCATGGCCATCTTGTTAGACAGAAATTTATGTTGATTATTAGTCAGTCCTACTTTATACCAGATACGATATTTTTTTTTCAAAGCACAAGAAATTTCAGCTTTTTAGCTCACCTGAGCACATAGTGCTCATGTGAGCTTTTAGGATCCTTGATTGTCCGGCGTCCGTCTGTCCGTCATCCACAATTCATTCAAACAACATCTCCTCTAAAACCACTGGGCAAAATTTGATGAAACTTGCCTAGAATGTTCCTTGCATGAAGCTCTACCAAGTTTGTTCAGATGGTTCCGGTTCATTGCATTTCTGGGTCACAGGAGCTAAAAACAGATTTTAAAAGTTGGATCTTTAAAAATCTTCATGTCAGAAACCACTAGGTCTGGAGCTTTGATATTTGGTATAAAGCATCATCTAGTGGACCTCTACCAAAGTTGTTCAAATTATGATCCTTGGGTCAAAACTGACCCCACCTCAGGGGTCCCTTGTTTTACATAGAGTTATATAGGAATAACTTTAAAAATCTTCTTGTCATAAACCCCAATGCATAGAGCTAAGATATTTGGTGTGCAGCATTGTCTAGTGGACCTCTACAAAGTTTGTTCAAATCATGGCCTCTGGGTCAAAAATGGCCCCGCCCCAAGGGTAACTTGTTTTACATAGAGTTATATAGGAAAAACTTTAAAAATCTTCTTGTCAGAAACCATAAGGCATAGAGCTTAGATATTTGGTATGAAGCATTGTCTAGTGCACCTCTACCAAGTTTGTTCAAATTATACCTCTGGGGTCAAATTTGGCCCCACCCTGGGGTCATTGGTTTTACATAGGCTTATATAGGAAAAACTTCGAAAACCTTCTTGTCTGAAACCACAAGGCCTTAAGATTTGGTATGTAGCATTGTCTAGTAGACCTCTACCAAGTTTGTCCAAATTATGCCCCTGTGGTCAATTTGGCCCTACCTCGGGGGTCAATTGATTTTGCATAGGGAAAACTTTGAAAATCTTCTTGTCTGAAACCACATGGGCCTTAGCCTTAAGATTTGGTATGTAGCATTGTCTAGTGGACCTCTACCAAGTTTGTTCAAATTATACCCCTGGGGTCAAAGTTGGCCCCACCCCGGGGTCATTGGTTTTACATAGGCTTATATAGTGAAAACTTTGAAAATCTTCTTGTAGAAGGAGAGGTTACATTTTCAGTCCAAATAATCTGGAAATTTGTCAGACAGGTTGTTTCTATGATTTCTAGCTAAAGTTAGAATATGGGTCATCTGGGTTCAAAAACTAGGTCACAGAGCCCAAAAATAGAAAAACCTTGTTAACACTCTAGAGGTTACATTTTCATTCAAAATATCCAAGAAATTTTTCAGAAAGGTTGTTTTGATGTTTTCTAGCAGAAGTTCGAATATGGGTCATCTGGGGTCAAAAACTAGGTCACAGAGCCCAAATATGGAAAAACCTTGTTTACACTCTAGAGGTAACATTTTCAGTCCAAATAACATGGAAATCTGTCAGAAAGGTTGTTTCAATGATTTCTAGGTTAAATTTGAATATGGGTCATCTGGAATCAAAAACTAGGTCACAGAGTCCAAAAATAGAAAAAAATCTTGTTAACACTCTAGAAGCTCCTTTTCAGTCCAAATATTCTCAAAATTTGTCAGAAAGGATGTTTTGATGATTTCTAGCTCAGATTCGAATATAGGTCATCTTGGGTCAAAAATTAGGTCACAGACCCCAAATATGGAAAAACCTTGTTAACACTCATTGAGGTATCATATTCAGTTCAAATAACCTTGAAATTTGTCAGAAAGATTTTTTTAACGATTTTTAGCTCAGTTTTGAATATGGGTTATCTGCGGTCAAAAACTAGGTCACAGGGCCAAAAAGTAGAAAAACCTTGTTAATGCTCTAGAGGTTACATTTTCAGTCATTTTTGTTGACACTCTAGAGTTAAGATTTTAACTCCAAATAACCTGAAAATTTGTCAGAAAGGTTGCTTCTATGATTTCTAGCTCAAGTTTGAATATGGGTCATCTGGAGTAAAACACTAGGTCACAGAACCCAAATATGGAAAAACTTAGTAAACAATCTAGAGGCTACATTTTCAGTTCATATGTCCTGGAAATTTGTCAGAAAGTTTGTTTTGATGATTTCTAGCTCAAGTTTGGATATGGATCATCTGGGGGTCAAAAACTAGGTCACAGAGCCCAAATATGGAAAAACCTTGTTAGTACTCTAGAGGCTACACTTTCAGTCCAAATAACCTGGAAATTTGTCAGAAAGATTGTTTCAAAAATTTCTAGGTCAAGTTCGAATATGGGTCATCTGGGGTCAATTAACCAGGTCCATAGCTACTTTGTTAAAAGCAGCCATATTCAGGTGAGTGATATAGGGCCATCATGGCCCTCTTGTTTATTTATTCACCAAGCACAAACTGTTATTAATTTTTGTATGTTATCAATTCGTATTACAATTACAGGACAAAATGAACAGTTTTTTAATAGTAATTTTGTTCATATAAATGTAAAATGTTAATGGAAATTGTTATTAGATATTATTCGTGGCTATTAAATGTCTTGAATTCCATTTAGTAAAAAGACTTTAAAAATTGGAAAAGTATGTGTCTATAAGTACTTTTTCCATACATATAATTATAGTTTGATCATTATGGACGGATTACCTTAATGATGCTTACCTTGTACTTAGTTAATGGCGAAAGTTTCTATCTAAACTATGTATTTTTGTCAAATAAAAGCAGGTTATTTGAATAATTTGCCTTCTTGGAAACCATATTTTCCAACTGTACTCTAATTTTAAGATAAGTGGAGGCAAAGCCCAGCCCGTCTGGTTCAAAAAGTACACCTGGATGCGGTACTCGGCTAGCACCGATGGGGTTTATTGTGCCCATGCTCCCTCTTTGGCAGTCGAGAGTCGGGCTAAAGTATTGTCAAATATTCTGTTAACTGACTGATGCAACTCCAGTAAGGTAGTTGAGTGTTAAGTCAAAAGTCTGTCAACCCCACTGGCACCAGCTGATTGCTGCGGAAAACTACCTTGCTGTAGCATCGGGAGAAAGCAAAGACATTTAATGCAGTTTAGTGTCGCATTACAATGCCACTGTTGAGAAAAACAGAAAAATTCTTATCAGAAACAATTTTCCTGTGTGGTAAACAAAACTTAGCTCTCCACAAACATGATTTGGTTTGACAGTACTCGAGCGTCCTGTCTGCTGATAGTTCTTGTTTAGCTTTTGCAGCCCTTATGTGCAATGGATCAGAACGGTTGGAGCAATTTTAGGAAGGGGCAATATAAGGATCATTTCTCTCAAGTTTGGTTTAAAATGGCCAAGCAGTTTGAGAGGAGATTCAAATGAAGCCAAATGCTGACGAAAACCTATTTTTAGCTCTGGTAGCCATTTTGTTCAGTGGAGCAGAACCGTTTTTAGAAACTTTAATGGAAAACTATGCAGAGAATATTTCCGTGAAATTTGATGGAAAATTACCTTGCCGTTGAGGAGGAGATGCTGTTTCAATTATTTTTAAAATATTTCAGTTTGTACCTGATTTCTTAATAGTATTTATAGTCTGAACTCAAACTCGGAACGATGACACAATCACCCTGAAACGTCTCTAGAACAGCGTCTTTCAGTTACTGGTACGTTACAATCCTAAATCAAACTATTTTTGAAGATACAACAAGACGGCCTTTCCCGAGAGATCATTACCAACCTTTTCCATACCTTTGGCAGGTGTATTGAGGAGGAGGAGGCAGCATTTATCCGTGTGTGTGAGCGACGGTGCCAGTGGTGGACGGATGAAGGTCTGGCGCAGCATCGTCGCGCTGCCCCTGGTACATTGGGCGAGGCATTGAAGTTTCCCAGCAAAGTTCTATACCCGTCCGTGAGAGCATGTCATGCCAGTCACTACGGTGACGGCTGAAATGTCGTTTTCAGCCATGCAATGACGGAATACTTACCTGCGCAGCACAATTGGCACGGAAAGGTTGTTAGGACTGGGACTATTAAATATTATCGGAAAAAAAGCTAAACGCAGAGCGTGTGGTAGATATTTTGCCAACAAGCAGACTAGAATAAATAAAGTTTTGAATGCTTTATGTTTTATTTTCTCATCTGTTTGGCCTCATCAAATTTTTTCAAAAAGTTAGTTATCAATCCACAAATTCAGAATGTCAAATTTGACAGAGTTCTAAAACAGATATTTCATGAGTTTCCGGTGACCTTCGTCCCCCTTGCAAGCACTTTGCCATTGACCCACGGGGCCCTGACAGTCCTCTGTACCCATGGCCAAGTATGAGTACACTAATTTCGTCTGGCTATGCCTCTGACATGCTAAGTATTTCATTCATTTTGCACCGTTCAATGTTCTTGGTAAACTTTTATTGGTGAAATTGTGCCCTTTTAAAGCCTAAAGTGCATATTACCATGTTTGTCTTTGCTTTAATATTCTGATGGTAATTAAACATAGAATATACAAAAATAACATCGCTCAGTCATTTATTTACATATACCATAACAATTGGAAATACCACACGTGATATATGGCAGATCAGGGACCGTTTATTCTAGCATATTATTACATATTGTTTGTTATATTTATCTTTTGGTCTCATGAGTTTTATAACGCACTATTTTGGTCAAGGGGAAGTAACAAATACAAATACAAATTTTATTTAAAGTCGGTTAAGTCAATAATACAACATTAGCTATGTATAGCTATTGACCGACAATGAGTAACAATAATTGGTTAATGAATTCTTGAACTACAAGTTTAATTATCTTTCTATAGTAGTATTCCTGCATGTTTGGAGATATATATTTAGCATAACATATACATGTTTATGAAACTTTACTGTATAATAGTAGTTACTTAACAATGTTAATTTGCTGTCGCCATATAAATATGTATATGTTGCCACATGGGTCTATGACATTCTGGTATTATGAAATAAAAATCTTGAAAATCATATACAGTTTACAGTAATTGATGGAAAAAGGGTCAGACCATAAGTTCTAACAACATTAGTGATAGAATAAGTTGCACAAAAAGATGGTGACAAATCAGTGTACTAGGTACTGTCTTCGAAAATTAAATAAACAAATTGTTATAATATAATGGTAAACAAAGAATAACTTAAAAGAAGTAAAATAAAGAACAGAGCTTGAAAAAATAAGAATATCTTGAAAATTTTATAATATATTGGATGGAAAAATTGGAGACTATGATTTGAAACAAAATTGTTATGAAAAAAGAAAAAATAAATAAGAGAGAAATACAAACAAACTCGAAACAACACTAACACAAAGAGCATTACTTGAGATGGTAGTATAAAATGATACAAAGTTAGAAAACAAAACAAAAAAAAACAAAACAAAAAACAAGTCTTGTCGAGGGTAGTAATAATAAATGTTAATTTTGCTATACAGTGTGATACCAGTCTTGTCGAGGGTAGTAATAATAAATGTTAATTTTGCTATACAGTGTGATACCAGTCTTGTCGAGGGTAGTAATAATAAATGTTAATTTTGCTATACAGTGTGATTGCCCGCCAGCTTAGCTCAATAGGTAGAGCACGGGATTAGTAATCCATCGGTCGTTGGTTCGACCCCTGGGCAGGGCAAAATTTCTCCGTGACAAGTGTCTTATGTTCATTTGTCTCTCACCGCTGATTCAGAGTAGATCATGTGGGAACAGAAGTCAGTCACTTGCGGAGAAATTGGCAATTACTGGTTAGTTATCCAGGAAAACCGGTTAGGTGGACTGACCGCCGAGATATAACAAATGTTGAAATCGGCGTTAAACCCCAAAACAAACAGTGTGATTTAATGATTCACTGTACAAAACGACGTGTTCCTTTAATAAAGTGTTGGACAGCAATCATAATTGTGCAGTTGTCTTCAAATAATAAGTTTGGTTTGCCGTAAAGTAACGTCCGCGTATTTAAAGGATGGAATCTGTGTAAGTCTCGAAATAATTTTGTTCTGACTTCGATGTAAGAGGCACATTTAAAAAATCTTCTGTGTGATAACCGTACCGACAAATAGCAGTATTAGAAAGATGATTTTTCTGAAGATGATAATTTAAATTACTGCACGAGTTCCGGAGTCTGGCGTGAAGGACTGATAATTTTCTGTCTCCTATAAAATAATGCTTTGGAGTTTTTGAAGTAACAAATATATTTCGTTTTAAGGATAACTTAAACTGTTCTAATGACGTACAATTTCGAATATCTATGCTCAGAGAATTTAATAGCAGATGGTATAAATGATTCGGAATAAATACAAGTTCTTCTACTGACAACCACATAGTCCTGAGCATTCCTCAAATTATAGGGAGTAGATTGGGTAACAAAGCGAGGAAGTAAATTGCTGAGATATTCGGGACATTCGTTTCTATTTATTTTGTATATAGTAACAAGTTTTGAAATTAGCGACGGTCAGAAAGAGATAACCATTCGACTCAGAAAAACAATTTCTAGGAGACACAGATCTTGTAAGACCAGTTACGATCCTGACGAATTCATTTTGGATTTGATCGAGAGTGTCTTTTTCATAATTGGTGCAGCCGTCCCAAACTGTTGCTGCATACTCTAAAATAGGTCGAAGATACGAAATGCATATCTGATTGAGAGTTTGCCTTTTGAGCACAAATTTCAATTTTCTCATAGTTCCTAAAACTTTTGATGCGGACAATCGTATTGGAATATTGTTGAAAATCAAATTAGGTATGGGGACCGGTTTTTGTGTTGTAAATAACATGGCTTCGGAAGGCACAAATTAACCGACACAACAATAAAGTTTGTGCATTTATTGTTAAGTTTTGAAAATTTTACGAATATTGAAAGAATATTTACTTAGTAACGTTTAATCAAAACTCGGGGTCCTAGATCAGAAGTAGCGATTTTTCAGTCATCGGCCGACCGATGTAACGCGCCATCTTGTCACGTGACCATTTAGGCAGTGACGTAGTTATTTCAATTAAACGACCACTGCGGATGATCAAACAAATAACAGTCTCTCCAGTACTTTTCTGATCTATACTTACCAGTAATGAACTGAAACGGTCCCAATCACGTAAACAATAAGTTATGTTCAATTTAGGATACTATCAACATGATGTTCAATAAACAGCGTACAAGTTGTATGATCACAAACCACAAGCATGATGTTTAAAACTAATCACAAATAAATGTATGCTATCTATTACTACTAGTATGAGGAGTCTCAAGTTTTACAATCGTCTGCTGTTAACTGAACTTTTCAGACTGGTTTGCTCTGTGTCGTCTCTTGTCTGGCCGTCAATTAAACTTCCAACAGCCAGATGTACACTAGACGATTCTCCTTGACTTATATTTGGAGGATTAATCTCAGCGTAAGTTGTTTGTAGATTATTTATTTTATTTTCTTGCTTTAAAGGTCTGACAATCTGACGTTTGGAATTTTTGTTAGTATTACTGTTCCCCGAATCCGCACTTCCAGTGCTCCCTGTTCGAGTGGTTAATTGTTCATTATTCATTTGATCTGAAATAAATACATGTATAATGTATATACTAGGCATTGATAAATGTAGATAGAACTGGCATTACTAGTGTTTGACTGCTTCTATTTTGCAGAATTCACATTTACTTAAACCGTCCTCAATAGCTGATAATAGTTGGACACTTTGCGCTATTAAGATTTGCAAGGTGCAGGTTCGAATCCCGGCCAGAGTGCAGACGACAGCCGTTTGAATGGCAGACCCGTTCATATGGACATTTTACAAAAGGCGGATATCCATCATTACAAATTAACACGATATTCAGCTTAAAGTACAATTATTTGAACTTAGTGAGTGCATGTATTGAAGTAAATAGCCTGTGACAAGTGAACACGCGCTAAACCATGTCGCCCCAAGTAAAACTGGTCCCAATTTTGGTCAACTCGCCCCATATGAAGAAATATAAAGAAATCGATAATGACTTCTTGTTAGTAATTATCCCCCCGCCAAAGGCGGAGGGGATATTAGGAATGCCCTTCGTCCGTCCGTGCGTCCGTAGGTCTGTGCGTCCGTGTGTCCGTGCATCCGTGCGTCTGTGCGTCCGTGCGTCCGTCCGAAACAGCATAACTCCAAAAGTGCTTGAGCGATTTTCTTCAAACTTAATACACTGACATAGCACATTGGTAGGAAGTGCAGTTTGCAAGAACAGTATTTCTACCTTGCCTATTTTTTGTGGGATTTTCTTCAAACATTATTACATTGAGTGTTTGAAAGTACAACCTTCAGGTAGCTTCTTCCTGGCAGGGGGATTAACCATGTGTAACATGGCTTTTGTTATCACCTTATTACGGCCATGAGAACATGATTGATAGTGCGACAATGTAGATAACGGATACTTTTTCGTTTGGATTAATATATTAAATCGGGGACTGAAATCAGTTTAATCGCGATGTTAAAAAATAATAATTAGTTAGTGAAAACTATGCATGGTTTGTAACATATAAAATGAATAATTCAGCTGAATTGGATACATTCTTGAACAAGGTACCTTTGCTTAGTCAAGACATGTTGGTTAGCGCTACTAACACTACATGAATGTGATTTGAATTGTAGATTTATATATAAATATATATCCTCCTTGTAAATCAAGAAGAGAATATAAAACAGAATAAAAAAAATGAGACGATGAAAAATTAAGACAAAGGGTGACATTCTTTGGCTTACATATCCGGATGCCTACCAAATTTATATCATTATTTTTTGTCATATCGATTACAAATATTTCGTAAGTGCAGTCACGGTTATTCTTAGACGGGAATTTCCGATCGCTGCATTTAGAAACACCTAAGTTACATGCATGCATGAGCAAAACCATAAAAAGTCCCCAAAACAATCTGAATGGCCCTGGTCACAAAAATTCTTACCATAATTATAGGAGGGTGGAGCCGAATGGTGGTCCGCTCTATATGACATCTGTACACATTGCGTTTCAGGCCGTGGTCTTTGTCCACAAGTAGGACAAGTGTCATTTTCTGGTATAAGTCTTTCATTTTGATCACAGCTCGCCTCATCTTTACCTGTTCGTTTTTCTTTTTCTTTTGATTCTCGCTTACGGTGAATGTAATATGCTAGAGCGCTCAGAAGAACCACAACAAGAAGAGTTATAGACACCGCATTATAAGACAGAATCAGGTGCAACGATGCTAAACCGTCATTTCCTAAAACAGAGTATGAGAAATCTATCACTGACCTACTTTCACTTTTTATATAGAAAATAAAAGTAAACAGAAACACGTAACTTCGTTTTCCGCAAATATTTGGTTTATTTACAAGAGGCTTATAATATTAATATGAAAGAGACGTAATGAAGTAAAATATACACAAACGACAATCAAGGCTCTAAAGAATCATTATCAAGCAAGGAAGTATTCCTTAAAAGAATAAATTTTCTTGTTAACATATAATATAGCACAGATTAATGTAATATTATTAAATAGTAAGGCTGTTTTGCAATGTAACTGCGACGTTTAAAGTGTAACTGTCATATTGTCCCTCATTATATGTACTTCAGACTTACCCTGTAAAACGTAGTGTGGTTGTTGCTGTGTCGTGACGATCGCTGACTTTGGGGTCGTTGTCACTGAAATTTGAAAGAACAAACGGTTACCAAAAGCCGCTATATCAAAACTTTGGCATGTGTCTAGAAAAGTCTAAATATTCTCTGCTGAAGAAAACAAAAAAAAGAAAAAATGAGTAAATTAGATTTTTTCAAGTAGCTATTTGTTTTTGTTTTTTTCTGAGTTCTGCGTAAAGTTTATCCGTACGCAAACCGATATGGCACTTTGATTTGATAGTTATTTGCGGTTTATCAACTATTCATTCATGAAATTATTCTAATGCTAAGTGATGTCATATTGCGCAAGTTAAGTACACGGGGGTGTAACAGGATAGACCCAAGGACATTGTTCTTAACTATCGATCATACAGGAATTTTGATTAAGAAAACTGATAAACTTAATTACCTTTAACACTTAACAAAAGAGTACTTTCATAATATCTTCCTACAATGGACAAATTCAGTGTTGTATATGACGCGTCACAGCATTTAATACTTACAGTGTATAAACGATATAAGGTTTTTATGTTATTACCATGGGTTCGTTTTTTCTCTATATTCATCAAAACATTTTGTTCATACGAATTATTTAATTTACATGAATGTAATTATATGATCAAATCATTAAATTCATAGGAATCCAATACTGAATCCATTATAGAATCAATAAGAATTTTCTACAAAAGAGCCTGACAAATATATATATACTTACACTCATCGTACTTCATACATATATACCGGCATGCCAGCGGGACGTTCGATGCCTGGCAAATAGCCCTCGAACAAGGGCTGCAGCGCCGTTCAAATTTATCCGAATTACAGTAATGTTTAGGGAAAGTACACACGTCAGCGTAACACGGATATTGAAATTCAGGAACGTCCATACTTAATGTTAAAGATGAAACCACGGATACCAGAAACACTACAAATAAACATCCGTCCATACTTGTTACAATGAAACATATGACTCTTTCCGGGGAAACCATATTACACGTGCTTTATTTTCGGTTCGGAAATAACCGACGAGGAAAACCAGTTATGAGCTATTTTTAGCAAATGGGAGTGGTCTATTAATAACAAGACGTGTGTAAACACCACGTAAAGATAAAAAATCTATGGCTTCGTAATATTAAGAACAACGCATGCTGTACTATGAAAAAAGATGTTATACGAAATATAGGTGAGTTTCCATAAGTCGTCTGCACGTATTGTTCTCAGTCCCAGCGCTTGTGAGACTAAGGTCACTGTCCAATCAAAGCGCTGATAGCGCTGAAAAAACAGGGTTAAAATAGGACATTTTGTGATGTCATTTTTGTGTCGCCCTTCAGAAGAAACGGTGATACATGGGGTCACTTTGTCTGTCGGTGCGTCCGTCCGTCACGAAAACTCAACGTTGGCTATAACTTTCCTCGTCAAACTTTCAAATTATATTGCTTACGACAACAGAGTCGTGATGATGCCAAAATCTTTAGGTCAAGGTCACATTTGACAATGTTATACCCCTTTTTGTACTTGGATTTTGTCACGAAAACTTAACGTTGGTGATAACTTTGCCATTTCTTAACATTTCCTCATCAAACTTTCAAATTATATTGCTTACGACAACAGGGTCGTGATGATGCCAAAATCTTTAGCTCAAGTCACATTTGACAATGTTATACTCCTTTCTGTACTTGGATTTTGTCACGAAAACTTAACATTGGCTATAAGTCTATAACCATGCCATTTTTTAATATTTCTTCATCAAACTTTCCAATTGTAATGCTTACAATTGTATTGCTTACGACATAGGGATCGCTTTGTCCGTTCGCCGTCCGTCACGAAAACTTAACGTTTACTATAACAAGGGGTAGGACCTAAATCATGTAGCTCGGTGCTTTAAGCGAGAAAAACGTGTAGTCTATGACTAATGTCGTCAGTTTTCGCGTAAATATTCAGAAATTTTGATAAATTATCAACAGCTATGGGGATTGTCTTGGGAATATTTGTATACTGTATATGACTAGTACCTAGCCATATATGTATGCTAACTGTAGCTGCTATTTGACAGAAGAAGAAATGTGTTACAAAAAAGTTATTGAAGGGATGCCAACAAAGGTGTCCCATTTTTGTGCGATTCTGCAATAATTTTCTTAGGTTTTTGAACTTGTCAAACCATTCTGCGCCATTGAAACAATATTTTTAGTAAACAGGCACACAATTAAACATTTACAACCAGTTAGGAACATATATTATATATTATGATCATTCTTTTTAACTTAAAGACAATAAACGTGTAGTTTGGGTCACTTTAAGACCATATTGTGTAACCTCGGTTCTTTATTGATGTTAAGGTTAAGTTTTTAAAAAAAAGCATGTTGAAAAATTTTACAAAGAGTTCTGTTTGTAAATTTAACTTTATGTTTCCTCTTTTAAGCTAAGATGATTCAATAAATGTTGCTATGAATTTGAACACTTGCGATTTTAAGGCTGGAGGGTTTATGTGGTGCTTTTCATTGTCAGATACAAATACAATATTACTTTTAAGGCTGAAAGGTTATATGTGGTGCTTTTCATTGTCAGATACAAATACAATATTACAAGTAAATTTTAAACTATGAAAGGTTTTGACTTGATCACAAGTCTGCAGATTTTATTTAAAGAATCAAAATTGACAATTTTGTAGACATTACATACATGCAAACATTATATTTAAAAAATCAAAAAGGACTTTCTAAGTTGTGCGAAAACAAATTGCCAACTGACAGACAGCCTGTACCACACTTGGTACATATAAGAACTGCCAATGTGCTAAGCTTCATATAGTCATTCAATGGTGAATGGTTCAATCCCTGGACTCAACAAAATATCTATGCGACATTTATTCTTGGATGCCGTATCCAATGTTCATTTGCATCTTACCATTATTTCAGTTGAAAAGAAACAAATTAGAGATACACGCAAATTAGACAAGTTAGATTTCTTAAAACATTTGTAGTTTTTAATGGAGTTTGAAAAATATTATCTTACTTCTTCCACGATCATATCAGTCAATATTTCTTCCGCTTTGACTGTACTATCATTAAACTTAAATGAAATGAAACAATGAATATAAAGTTCTATGACAACATTATCATCTCTCCGTAAGCACAAAAGAGAAAGAGAAAATTTGATGTAAACGATATACTTGCATAATTAGTTGGTTCAAATGTTTACATGATTACAATATTTTTATGAAGTTTTTGTCTACCTAACAATGCATAATTTCCAATGGGTCATGCAATCCATTCAGAACAGCTTTTGATGACTGAAATAACTGGAAGAGAAATTTATTTTTTTATTCATAGTATTAAAAACACAGTGTCAAAGAATAAAGATGAAGTGAAAATCCTTTTATGAAAAGATAGACCTGGCTGGAAAATATCATTACCTTGCTTAAACTGCCGTTTTGCAATAAATTAAATTAGGTTGCTAATAATTGTGGTTTTAAGGTATTTCCTGCAAGTAGTGATTAGTCTTTACTAATGAAACTTGGAAAGGGGATGAAAATGAAATAGTTTGCAATACGTAAAATGAGCACTGACCTCCCTTATCTCCAAGCCGTCAGGTATCTTAATACATCCGAGATTTAATTCTATATTTGTGAAAAAAATGTAAGTTATCTTTGGAGGATCCGTTTACTTCTCATGTATGGTATGTATGAATAGCTTATAAGTATATGTCATAATGCTATTTTGCTATGATATTTTATTAATGAGCTGTTGCCCCAAGTTTCAAAGTACAGAGTTTATCATTCCGGCATCTACAATTCCAAGGTGAATTTGTGCTAAAAATATTCTAATCTTTTTAATCTTTTAATTCTCGCTGGGTATCAAACAAAATCTGATTATAATATTAAATTATTGCTTCAACTCACAACTGTAAGAATTGTTTATTGTTAACATTTATTTAGCTGTCTGTAAAAAAATCTTGAACGAATACATATATTGAACGTTAACTTCGGTTGTATCAAAAAACATTCGATTGCTTTCACTTTATAAAATCACCATGCGTAGTTAATGTAATGCCTTTAAATTGGACAAACACTGGTTTTGAGTATGATTATAGTACAAAATAACTGTTAAATTTAACTAATATGCAAGTGACAGAAAGATATTTTATGTATTAGAATTCCGGTATGCAGTTATGAAAGAACCGAGGTTACACAATATGGTCTTAAAGTGACTCAAACTACACGTTTATTGTCTTAAAGTTAAAAAAATCGAACATAGATGCATTATGCACGTTCCTTACTGGTTGTAAATGTTTAATTCTGTTCCTGTTTACTTAAAATACCATTTTAATGGCGCAAATTGTTGGTCAAGCTGAAAAAACGAAGCAAAATATTGCAGAATCACACAAAAAATGGGACACCTTTGTTGGCATCCCTTCAATAACTTTTTTGTAACACATTTCTTCATCTGTCAAATAGAAACTACAGTTAGCATACATATATGGCTAGGTACTAGTCGTATACATTATACAAATATTCCTAGAAAATCCCCATACCTGTTGATAATTTATCCAAATTCCTGAATATTTACGCGAAAACTGACAACATTAGTCATAGACTACACGTTTTTCTCGCTTAAAGCACCGAGCTACATGATTTAGGTCCTACCCCTTGTATAACTTTGCCATTTCTTCCAAATAATATTACTTATGATAACAGGGTCTTGATGATGCAAAAATCTTTAGGTCAAGATCACATTTAGTGGACTTACGCCCCTTTTAGTACTTGGACTAGCATGATGTCTTTTCCAGCAGGCTCTTGTTTACCTTTTTAGTTATTCTAACAAAGTATCCAAGCGGGACACAAGTGTTCAACTGAACACCCATCTAGTTGTTTATGAAATGTATTGACATTATAATATAGGTGGGTAAAATGATTATCTATTATTTACATTAAATTTTAACGTGAATTTCTATTCAGACAGTGCTAGAAACGCCAAATATGAGAGGATTTCTATGAATTTTACTCGGACACCTCGGTGATGTTCTCGAATAGATATTTTATATATTGCGTCATTGTTCGTAATATATCGGACTGGCAGATAATTTATCTAGAATATATATATTGCGAAAATTACAACATTGTCAATTTTGTTACTGAATTAACATAGGTTGTGGTACTTTGAAAAATCGACGGTCCTGCATGAAATATACCTTGTAGATGTATTAGTAAAAACAATTTGTTGTTGTTTTCGTTTTTAGAGGTTTTATTCTCAGTGATACTGTCACCTGTGAATATAGCACTAGAACATGCACTCTTTGGTCACGTGGGTTTGAATATACATGTATTCTGAATGCCTTTCTGACTGCTCTGCTTTCAATCATATATCATGTAGTGTTACAGTCCAAACCAAAAGTGTAACAGAAAGAACAACCAGTAACAAACTTTTAAAGAATAGCAAACAAAAATTCTTAAAACAAATTACTAAATTATTAAACAAAGTTACAAAAAATCTTTTTACAGTACCTAGATTTAGTGCAGTCCTCAATGAATTAATAATCCTGTCTGATCATGATAAGAGTTAAAAGTCAGCGTGTGTCTAAACTGTAATTTAGAATAATTACCGACAAATGATCAGGCTTTATCATGGAACACTTTAAACATTTCAGTTTTGCGAATAAGAAAGTTTATTTTCAGGCGATTCAGAAAATGACTCATTCAGTCGAAAATTTGCACACTTTTTGAGCGATTTCACGCTTAATAAAGCACTGTTTAAACCATGATTTCCTCGGTAGGGTTCTTTTAAAGCAGGGAATCACCTAATACAGTTTTTATTCTAAGATCTTGCAAGAACATTAAAATCAGGCAAACACTAGCTAGCAACAAAATATCGACATGTACACAGCATTCTATCAAGCCTGGCTGCTTGCTATATGATCCTTTTCTTTTTATGTTATTGCATCGCTATATTTAATGTTTTTACCTCTCTAATAGCAACATTTTTTCCTGTGCTAGCAATCATAATTATAGTATATCCAGCTAAGAAAAGATAAATCTGTAGTTGGAAAGGAACTTAATATTCATTTAGCATAACATTACTAAGGAATAGCATTATACCTGCTGGATCTGAAACCAGTCTACCTTTTGTCGTTCGCGGAAACGGCCGTTGGGATCGTCCACTCAATATTCTTTTCCCATGACAGTGCAGTTGTATTTGATTTTGTGTCGGGTTTTCCAGCAAAATAACCAAATTTATTCGTGTTCAAAGCTTTTATTGAGCTGCTCAGTAAATCAGTCATAGAAAATAACAACAACAAAACACAAATGTTCACGAAATCGAAAAGCTACACACTTGTATGATGATCTGGTGATTAAGTTAGAAAAGAGATAATACGCCTTATGTAAAAGATAATTAAATGCTTAAATCAAGTTCTGATTTAAATACTATTAAAATTCAATCTCAAAAAGGTCATTAAAGCTCAGCACGAAATATGAATAAATGAAAATATTACTGATTTATATGCATTTCCCAGCATAAACTACCTGTCCCGTATTGTGTAATTAAATCGGATCATATGAAATGCAAATATATTCTTTTAATAAGTTGAGGAAAAGATGTATATTTGTGACAAACTTAAGATAACGAACTTCCTACATTTATGCACGCTAAACGATATACTATTCTATTAATATTTTGATTGACAACACTGCGGCAATAACAAGGTCTGCTTAAACGGTCGATGGACTCAAATTCCTGTCCTAAACTATTTTAATGGTAGTTGCTGATTTTTCTTGTTAAGGCATAAGCAGTCTGTGGGTGCTCATGATTTTTAGGTCGGGGCTGATTCCCAAAAACATTGTCTTTGAAACGACGTTTTTTCACTGAAACGGCCTCTGGAAGCATATCTGCAGCACTTCGAAATGACAACTGAAATATGTTATCAGTTAGAAGCCATATACGTTGTAGGTTTGTATTTACTTTGCGATGAAGACTCTTTTGTCGGCGGGACGTTCTTTAACTTTGTTTCGTCGGACGACCCTGAAATATTTGGGAAAAAATGAATACACGTGCCTGTAACAACATGAGATAAAAAGACATTTTTCAATGGTATTAAACATTAATGTCAAAACACAATTCTAGTACACGTACAAATAAAATAGTTTTGTTACCATTTGATTTTAAAGGCTGCGGTCCTCTTCTTTCATTCACATGGATGACTGACTTTTCTTCCTCTGTTGCCATTAATTGTTTCGTCGCTTCAGTTTTCTCTTCGTCTTCCTTCCTTCTGCAAATGATTTGAGCTATCACTGACTGTGATTAATACCCCACAGAACCGTCTTGTCAATGGGAAAAGGGGATATTTCAAGGAAAAACTGAATGATTTATCACAAATATGTCAGGAAAACAGACTGAAATACTTGGAATATGATTAATTAATCTAGTATATATAAGAAAAAATCACTTTTTAAAATTATTCTATGTTTGCCAACTGATTTCACTTAGATCATAAATAACAGAAAAAAAATGTGAAAAATCCATTTCAACTGTGCGTACGAGTACACGCGTGTGAAATGTAGAAAATGGTGACATCATTAATTTCTGTTTAGTTTTTGTTTCACTTTTTCTATATTACAATAATAAAGAGTAGGATTATTAGTCCAGTGAAATCTTTCCTACACACTACTTTCAGAATGTTTGATTTATTGTTAATGTGGGAGTTTGGTAATAAATGACTGAACTATTAAATATTTTACACTGTCTACTTACTAGGTAGATACTGTGTTACTAAAGCAATCATTTAAATGGTATGAGCGAGACCTTTGAGACAGGCATCTGAATTTTAATTTGACATCTCGATATCATGTGGGCGACACTTGTGCGAAATTATTTCAAAATCTTTTGATTGATAAAGTAACAGTGTTGACACAAAATATGGACGACCTGTACGGGTGACCTTGACTTTTGAGGTAAGTATCTGGGAGTTGTATGCGAAATATCATCTCAATATGGTAAAAAAAATGTTTAAACCTTTCTTATTTTATGAAATCCTTTCATGAATGACAAAGTTGTAGTCATAAACTCGGATGACTCATAATATATACTTTATATAAACAGTGGTTCGTTTGTCTGCAAAGTATGACCTTGAGCTTTAAGACAGGGACCTGAAATTTATGCGCGACACATCGTTGTCATGTGGGCAAAATCTATAACCCATTGATGCATGATGGACTCACAGAGCGGACACGAAATTGGGACGACATCTTAGTGTGTCCCTGACCTTTGAGGTATTCAACTGGGATTTGTACAAGACAAATCGTCTTTTCTATGTGATAAACACTTGTGTCAACTTATTTTGAAATCCCTTCATCCATGTCAAAGTTACAGTCCGGACACGACTATGACTCATAATATATAAGTAGTAGTGCATATTTCTTCTTCAAAGTATTAACTTGATAGTAACCTGTAGTTTATGCGCGAAAAAGAAGTTATCATCTGGGTAACATCTGTGCCAAATTAGTTCAAAATCCCTGAGTTTTTTAAAAAAAAAAAAGTGTGACCTTGACCTTTGTGGTGCACAACTGGGAGATGAATGCGATACATAGTCTCAAGGTGGTAAATATTCGTGCAAACGTATTTCGAAATCACTTAATGCATCACAAAGCCCATACACGAAGTATACCGACCGACCGATCAACAAACCAACCAGCATATACAGTGATTCCTATTTACCCGTCTCCTCTCCGGAAAAAACTTCGTTGTTGGGGGTATAAAATTACCACATTTTAGTTAAGTTAACACTTTAAAAGCACACCGATTCTGCTTCATTCATTACTCCGTAATCACTTTAACTAAAGCAATTTTGAGTTGAAAATCATTCTCACATCTCTAACTATGTATAAATGGCGAAAGTTACGTATATATATTTGCATTCAGACAAATATTCACACACGAAATTCGCTCAAATTTCTTAAGGTCGCAGCCTAAACGTTCGAGTATCTGTGGCGCCATCATGGACAATTTTCACCAATTAACTTAGGTTCATTTTGATTTTTCAATTAGTTTTATCAGCAAACATAAAGTACCTGTTATTTTGTCTCCAGGTGTGAACAACAAGGCACATCACAACAAGTAACAGAACCACACATAGGGACGACAAAGTCACTATAGCAATGTGTGAACGGTCATCTGAAAAAGTGTTCACTTTGATTCACTAAAACTATCTTATCAGACCAAAATAACCGTGCATGAATATTTTTGAGGGAAAAAAGCGTAAATCGTGAAGGAAAATAGATTTCGACAGCTCAGTGGTCAAGGAGTTTGCTCTACGAGTCAGAAGGATCAAGTACCGAATCCCACGAAGGTGCCCGAGGTGAATTATTGTACAAAAACATTATTGTACACGTGCCACAGTCCACCCCGCTGTAAATTGATACCGATACTACAAGTGATATGCTTCTCTCGACAGTGACCCGGCTCAGCACCGCCGGAGTCTCGAGATCAATGGTATTAAGCTGGAATAACGTATCGCAGTGAAACTAAAAATTAATTCGTATAAATAAATAAAAAATCTGAAGAAAGTTTATTTCGGCATATATTGCAATGTATCTTCGTAAATAATTAATTATAAAAAAGATATAAAAGCATACTTGAATCGTTATTCGTTTCCTTGTCAGATTTAACGATATCTTCACCACCAGAGGAATCCCCGACTTTGTACTGTCCTAGAAGAAATTGTCAGTCAGTATTATTAAATTAACAATATTTGTATCTTTCATCTTAAAAGTGTTCGTTTTTTCACTTTTCACGTTTTCTTTCTTTCTTTGCTTTTTCAACCCCACCCATTTGTTCAAAATGGGACCTAGCAGCTTGCTTTATTAACCGTGACTATATGAACATTGTTTATCAACCATCAATCTTTTTCTGCCGACAGCACACGTTTCCTATGTGACCGACGCTCTTTGAATTTAGGTTATGGGGTATATTGCAACATAGACTGATAGAGAGACACTTCAGGGTCCACTTCTGGTTCTGTTACTTGATTATTGTATAGCACAGATATATTGGACCTCGGTTCAAGGTCTCAATCAAAAGACAATTAAAAGACAATTAGTAACATTAGTAGGGGAACGGAGGATCGAACCCGTTTTACAAATCCCGTGCGTTAACACATGATAACTCAGTCACATAAATACTGTCCTAGATTTATAACATATAGCTTCATATGGACTTACAGGTACATAACATTTAAACGAATCGCAAAGCAAGAAAATGTGTTAGTAAATTTGTTAAAAGTTAGCACATCTAGAAGATTGACACTTACCATTCATCGAACAGTTATACTGGCACTGGAGTGGTGGTGATTCTAACTTACACACGCTTGCAAAACAAGGTATACATCTAAGCTCGAACGGTTCAGATGAGCAGTATTGTTCAGGCCACGTGCATATATCATTTTCATAGCAAGGAAACTGGAAAGGTATTGGTGAAAACTCCAGACCGATAATCACATGTGTGAGAAATAAAACCGCTAGTATTGTGAAAGAAATCATTTTCATTCAAGGCAAAGTCATCCTCCAGTCCTCATCAACATTGTGTAGGTTACGGAAGATGTCGCTCATATTTAAATGCACTAGAGGCTAACGGGTTTCCACCTATAGCTGTTTATCATACGATCTTATCTACTAGTGTTCAATAATTCAAGTCATCAGGTAAATTCTATAAATCCCCCCTTAGTTTTTGATATCTATTTAAAGTAATATTCGGTTATCTTAATCACGGTAGATTTGGGTTAAGATTTGACTTACCCATCGAAATCAATCATACATGTAATATATCATATGGAATGGTTATGTTAATCATAGTTATTATAATTGTATATTAAAGGGAGGGTAACTGTGTAAAAAAAGTGCTGATTCATGATGACAGCGGACTAGTATTGGTCTCTCCCGGGAACGATGTTCACGTAAACTGTTCGCCTAATATCACTCGTAAACTGTTCGCTTGATATCACTCGTAAACTGTTCGCCTGATATCACTTGGACTGCATATGACGATTAGGGTTTTTTTAATCTTTTAAAGCTAAACTTTATCATTTTGTTGTGTGAAAATTACGCGAAAATGAAAAAATAATTTGTAACATATACTGCATGCTATATACAAACCATTATACAAACCGGGTCATTTATTACAGACCTTTATTAAACCCAAATCAAAACAGACAGACATACTTCTTTACATCAATAAAGTAGGAAGGGCAAATTAAATCATGTAGCAAACATGCGTTTGTTCTAAAATACTTACTATATTAGATAACATGTAACACAAATATTTATTACAAAGACTCTAAAAAACAAGGGATTGAGACAGTCTTAGAGCTATTGACCGCTTTTTGTAATTCCAAATTCTACTGAATATACCATACTTGAGCGTGTAAACTAGAATTATTAGTCGGCGCTCATGACTATATTAATTTTGACGTTGTCAATATATAAGTTATAGCAGAAATTGTGGACTAGTTGTTATAGACGATTGTTATTATTATTATTATTATTATTATTATTATTATTTGGTTTCACTGAATAAAGAATATTGAAATTTAACCAAGGTATTGAAAAAGTTATGAAATATTTTACCGGTATGAACATGAAAATATCATGTTTGATAATGATCAATATTTTCTTAACTGTTCGTCTGTCAGTCCGTCATTCTATCAGTCTGCACACACATCTGATAACTAAGGTTGTAGATAGGAGTTGTGGCTTGATACAAAAGAAATCTATTGTTTTCATGCCGTGACCACTTAAATCTTTTGTCTTTTATGTTGTCATTCTTTTCCTTGAGAACAAAGGACATATCTCGTATGGTTCCATATGTGGAAGTGCCCGTCCGTCCGTCATTCCATCCGAGAACTTTAACATTGGCCATAACTTTTTTATAAGTAAATGGATTTACTTCACACTTGAACACAACACCCCTTTGGACAAAACCTTCCCACTGACAAATATTTATGATACCTTGACCCCTGAATGACCATGAATGACCTTGATCTCAAAGGTCCAATTGTCAAAAATACATAATATTGTAAGAGAATGTGACTTCCAGCAGTCAAAATTTATTTGAGATGACATATAGGTTTTGTTTTCGGTAAAAGACTAAACTGACAGAAAATCAGTGTAAAAACATAATATTTAAACTTTCAGTTACTATGTAAGACACTTTACTTAACCAAAATGTTGATTTGAAAATATGGAAGACGCTGACCTGCCAGGATTTCTGTGTTCTTCATGAACATCCATTTTCTACAATTTCAAGAACGGTATCTATACTCATTCTAAACATAATTATAGAGGAGATTTCAACTTCAAGGAAAGCTGATTTTTTTCTTACCTTGCGAATCTGCGATTAAGTGGCGACGTGGCCGAGTGGTCAAGGCGTCGGACTAGTAGTCAAAGGATTGCTAGCCGCACGGGTTCAAACCCAGTCAGGGGCAAGCCGTTGTTTCCTTGAGCAAGAAACACTCATTGCTTAATACTGGTTAGTTCCAGGAACGGATTCGTGAGTGTGTCTATAAGCTAAAAGCTTCCTACCCAATCGAACTAAAATAAATTTGGTAAATTAAACTACTGGCATCAAAAACGGTCGACAAAAGTTGTCTGCCTTGACTTACTATTTGCAAGGACTTTACATTTTATGTCTTATAAGTAAGGTTTTTATGTTTCCTCTCGTAACACTTTAGAAAGTTTTCTATATTTAAGTTGCTCTTTTAATATTTTGTAAAACTGGATTGTCTTCAATGACCTTTAAGTTTGGCAGGCGGGAGTATTCGAATCTGGAGTTCGAAATTTCTTTTTGTCAATAATTCTTTCTTTCTTTCTTTTTCTTTTTTTTCTTGTTGAAATCTTCTCTTATTTTTTATTAATGTTTGAGAACTAATGGTAAAGTCCCTTTTGAATGTATTTTTAACACTTAAAATGTGTTCAACTTAAATTCTCATTTTCTATATTAATCCTGGCAATATGGCCGCCCTATCTTTTCAAATCCTGTCATCCTGCCAGACTTTCAGGACTATGAAACTATTTGATTGGTCATTTTTTCAGCCCTGGCACCTCCAGACTGAGAGGCTATATAAGTGGCTCAAGCAGTCATTTTGGTTGTTGTTTTCATGTTTAGCATTCTACAAGGTCCTAAAACTAGTGACAAACTCTGGTAATATTTTTTTATAAGATTCCATTCAATTTCTATGTAGTTGATTAGTGTTTTGCTGAAATAAAACATCAGAAACTTTATATTGTTCTTCCACTAAGATACTGTTGGTTTACAATATTTGCCATAACTCCCGTATTACTACACAGATTTAGTACATGTTTGCACACAACAACCCTTGGAAGGGATCTTCCCAACGACATATATTTTTGTTCTTTTGACCTTGACCCCTAAATGACTTGACCTCGAAGCTGCAATTGTCAAAAAAACCCACTTCTTTTGAATCAACTGATTTAGCCTATGTTTGCATCCTTCGGGAGAGATCCTCCAAATGACATATGTTTTGTTTTTGTTATTTTGACCTTGAACCCTAAATGACCTTGACCTTGAGGTCAAATTGTCCACACATAAAACATTTGTTTGAAGACCTACACTTTATTTTCATCTGGTCATCAGCTCAAAAGTAAAAACACCACTTCGGGGGCATTGTCGTCATTGTGACAGTTCTTGCTCTACATGAAAACAGTTTTGTAGCCTTTATTTAGGTTCTTCCAAACTACTGATGGCGTTACCCGCTCCATTCTTATGTTATGTACCAAATTATAGTATAATATAAAGTAACTTTAGAAGTAATGATATTATGATCTTAAGTCGATCTGCATTCAAGAACTTTATTTTCAGAGGTTCTTTTAATTATAAAGGTGTCTTTAACCGGCAAGATGAAATAATCCGAAACAAAATAGGACAATCCAAATAAATCTACGATCAATTTTGCACTTGAATGTCTTATGCATGCATTATCATATATATGTGTTCATGATCATACTTAAAGTACATGATTTCACTCTTCACCTTATCAAAGGAAAACGTTCCTATTTTAGTTCAAAATAAATCTCTTAAAAATGAAATACTAGTAATTTTTGTTTTAACTTTGTTCTTAAAGAAAGTTGATGACACATAGAGCTTTTTGCTCTTTTTTTTTTTTTTCATCTAAAATTTCCAATACATTCACAAATGTTATGCTTCATTTCCTTTTATTGGTGATCGAAAGGAGTCGTTCCAAGAAAATTGAATTGTTTCATCAAAACGTACAGAAAACAGATGCTTTCATTATTACAGGACTTCTCTGATACAGGCTCTACAGCAGGGATCTGACACCTTCTACAAATTTTATCAATGCCATTGCAGGCCCGGATTTACCGGTGGGCTTATTGGGCCCAAGCCCCCCAAGCAGGCCTGTTTGAAAAAAAAATATTGGGCTCATTTTTAAAGACTCTTAAACATTTTTTTCAGCTGTTTTTCACCTCGTTACAGAAACACAGTCAACCTTTCAATTTGCAATGGTCATGCAATATTGCGTAACAACTGATAACGAGTTCGCAACTTTATAGCCGTGTATATTACACAATGTACCTTATATTCGGCGGCACGGATTATCAGAGAGCTCCAGACTGATCATGATGTATAGTTTTCAAGCGTCTAGTAACCTTGACGTATTTGATAAAGTTGTTAAATGAGCGTCTGCTGGCCATGATCAGTTGCCTGATGATATTGTGCAAACTCCAATCGTAATAACTCGGCCTTTTCCGACAACTTCGTATAAAGACATATTGAAGTCGCCCGAGGTGTCCTGAATGGTGCAAACTCCATTCCATTACTTCCCTTCCATACTTTCAGTACAGTAACCACTGCCGACAGTCATGTCACGTGATGATGGTCGAAAATAAATAAACACAATTTTAAACTTTTTAAGTTACATTTTTCTAAAATTTCATTACACACAGGCATGTTTAATCGATGCAATTCCAATTGTAACTGAACTAAACAGAGAAAAAAATAAATTCTTAAAAAAGTTCATACATGTTTATATACCTGAAATCCAGCTAAGGTTAACCAGTGTCTGCAGAAATCTTTCCAAAGAATGAAGGGGAGATCACTGCGAGGGGATTGAATAATGTGATGACGATGTTATTTGTTATGAAAATTAATTTATTGATAAATTATTTGTTTCAGAGGACTTTATAAATATAAAATAAAAAGTTAAAACCTGTCATATGTTTTTTGCTTTAGTTGAACATTTCAAAGAATACCGGTATATTTCTTTTAAATTCTCACACAAATTTCATTATATTTTTATGCCTAAAATGCACCAAAATGAGCCATTTACTCCACTTTTTAGAAAATTTTCTTGGGGGAGGCCCCCAACCCCCCCCCCCCCCCCCCTACAGAAGGTGGTCACCCCCTTCCGTACCTTCCCCCAAGCCCCCCCAGTCAGAAATTTCTGGATCCGGCCCTGCATTGAATTGTGTTTTCTTCTGATAAATGTCTCGGTGATATGAATTTTTTTTGTTGCCATTTCCACATATGTAATTTTCACTTCACTGCCGTTGTCATAATCATATCCACTGATCTAAATGCATTCGTCATTATCAATTTTTCCCTGTATTACCAAAATCCTCAGTACATGTCCATTTCATTAGTAAATAACTTTGAAGAAATTGCGAATTGGAAGCTGTAGTTTGGAATAATTAGAGAGAAATAATCAAAATTTATATTGGAATACTTCAAATATTTCAGGAGAATATTTTCGGCCGATTCAACAAATTACTCATTCAGTCGAATCCACCTTTTACTTTAATTATCTCTATACAAACATCATGACTGACTGATTAAAAGGAGGTAACTACATAAAAACCTGAATACAGTCAAGCTGCGGTTACATCCCCTGAAGTGTGACTTTTGGCAAATGGTATCTGCGACTTTGATTGCGTCAAGTAAGGTTAGCATGCACCCGTATTGCATGACAATATTCTCAAATCCTTCATCACGTAATAGAATGTAGTAAAACTGAGGAAAATTGTCATTGTAGTTTAATAATCCGAGATACCGAGAATATAAAGTTATCTTAATAAACTTTTATGTGACAGTCGGAAAAGATTCACGCTTTTTTTTTCTCGCAAGTGAGCCTGTTTCATGCCCCTGTGTCTGAAACCATAACATATGGTATGGCATAAAACAAAGTGCTTTGATACGTAGTGCCGTAGTCAAACCCAAATTTTAACCGAAGCACTCTAGAGGGATGCGTTCTGGGGCAATATCTGACACTATTCTACTACACAGAAACATTGTAAGTTTGGTGTATTTTTGAGAAATATTTTGGTTCTGTACTGAATAAGAACAAAGTCAGCTGTGAGTATACTAGTTTAGCAGTCTTTTTTGCAGAATGATAAAAAATTCAAGTAAAGAAAAAATCCTATAGTTACTGATTTATTCATTGAATCAATCGGAAAAGGCTAACATGATTCTCCTGTTTCCAGAAGAATCCCACTGTGTAAGTGCAGTCAACTGGCATTTCTTTATGTATATACATTAATGCGAGTCCATTAAGTCTAAAGTCTTTCATTGAAGACGTAGACCATGTCTTATGTCTTCTCAGGGCGCTAAATCTTTGCTCACATGAACAGTTCACTACTGGCAAACTAAATATGAGCTCAAATATTGCATTAGTTTTTGTCACAAGATAGAAAGCCTTTTTGAAGAGACATTGGTGATTTAATATCTTTTTAAGCATTTTTCCATTGTATTACCTCTGTTTCAAATTGAGATGGCATTGGCAGGTCATCAATAAAAGTATTTTAATATTTTTGATATGTTCTTTGAGCCCTACCTATTGAATATGATTACCAGTTACAAAATGTGTTAATAGTGCGACTCAAAATCATTTCTTGGAGATTTATAACGGTCTTCAAACGCTGTATCCAACACTGTCTAAATATATTATTACAATTTCAATTATTTTATTGTGATATACAATGTATCAATTACTAAGGCATTTCCAAAAAGCATTTTAAACCTATATTGCAGGGTTTATCATAATGAAACCTTTATTTTTTTGCCCAAATTTTAACCGAGGCATGCGCCTCCGTGTGCCTCAGTGTAGCTACGGCAGTGATATGAAACTTGAACAGTATATAGCTGGTCTTGCATTGTGCAATTTCAACCCAATCTCATACTTGGCTCCGCCCAAGGCAGGGTGTTAACAAAACTGCATTTTAGAGACCTAATGTTCATTGCTGCATTGCCTTTAAATATGAATATACAGTATTTTTTCCTTTGTTAGTAATTTATTACCTAATTGTCAAAGAAACATTGATCCTACCAATATACCATATATCTTGTCTGAAATAGGAATGAATTTTAAAATTTTGTTATGCCAAAATGGGTATCAGTTGTGTTTACCATTGGCTATTAATTGTCCTATAACAAACATGTTCAAATATAAGCCCCAGGGCTGAAGCTGACACCACAGTATTTGCCAGGCTTTTCAAAGATTTGTAGGAAAGATTCAATCCTGATTGTGGAAATCTGGAATGAACTTAGATGTTAGATATTCAATATGAAATTTGCTCAGTGAGTCTTTGCAAATAATATTCTTATCAACAGTACAAAGAGCATGATCAAGTGCTATAGCAGTGGAGTCCCATTCCAAAGGTCAATGTTTTGAATCCTACCAGCAGTGAGAGTCTCCAGTCACCCTGCAGTGGAGTCCCATTCCAAAGGTCAATGTTTTAAATCCTACCAGCAGTGAGAGTCTCCAGTCACCCTGCAGTGGAGTCCCATTCCAAAGGTCAATGTTTTAAATCCTACGAGGAGTGAGAGTCTCCAGTCACCCTGCAGTGGAGTCCCATTCCAAAGGTCAATGTTTTGAATCCTACCAGCAGTGAGAGTCTCCAGTCACCCTGCAGTGGAGTCCCATTCCAAAGGTCAATGTTTTGAATCCTACCAGCAGTAAGAGTCTCCAGTCACCCTGCAGTGGAGTCCCATTCCAAAGGTCAATGTTTTGAATCCTACCAGGAGTGAGAGTCTCCAGTCACCCTGCAGTGGAGTCCCATTCCAAAGGTCAATGTTTTGAATCCTACCAGGAGTGATAGTCTCCAGTCACCCTGCAGAGGAGTCCCATTCCAAAGGTCAATGTTTTGAATCCTACCAGGAGTGAGGGTCTCCAGTCACCCTGCAGTGGAGTCCCATTCCAAAGGTCAATGTTTTGAATCCTACCAGAAGTGAGAGTCTCCAGTCACCCTGCAGTGGAGTCCCATTCCAAAGGTCAATGTTTTGAATCCTACCTTAGCGCCAGCAGTGAGAGTCTCCAGTCACCTAGCAGTGGAGTCCCATTCCAAAGGTCAATGTTTTGAATCCTACCAGGAGTGAGAGTCTCCAGTCACCCTGCAGTGGAGTCCCATTCCAAAGGTCAATGTTTTGAATCCTACCAGGAGTGAGGGTCTCCAGTCACCCTGCAGTCTACACTTTAAGTGTTAGTACTGGTTTTCATCCAGGAGGCAGGCATCAATTACTATAAATATAAGTTGCAAGAGCTTGTCTCCTATAACTTCCTTATTAGTAAGTGGATTTACTACATACTTAGACACAACACCCCTTTAGACAAGACCTTCCCACTGACCTATATTTGTTTGAGCTTGACCCCTGAAGGACCTTCACCTTTAAGATCCTATTGTCCAAAAACTTTAACATTGGCCATAACTTCCATATAAGTTTGTGTATTTACTTCATACTTGGACGCAACACCCCTTTGGACAAGACCTTCCCCCAGACTTATATTTGTTTGACCTTGACCCCTGAATGACCTTCATCTTGGACATCCAATTGTCAGAAAACTTTAACATTTGCCATAACTTCCTCATTAGTAAGTGGTTATACTTCATACTTGAACACAACACACCTTTGGACAAGACCTTCCCACTGACCTATATTTGTTTGACCTTGACCCCTGAATGACCTTCACCTTGAAGATCCAATTGTCCAAAAACTTTAACATTTGGCCATAACTTCCACTTTTGCAAGTGGATATACTTCATACTTGGAAACAGCACCCCCTTGGACAAGACCTTCCCACTGACCTTTATTTATATGACCTTGATCCCTGAATGACTGGTTCTCAGCTAAAAGGTCAAAGCAAAATTGGCAATATACGTAAATTTTAAAATGGTTTTAATTTAAATGACAAAACATTGGCCAATCTTGTCTTTTGAAAAAATAAATAATTCAAAAGCAATTTACATCTCCACAGTCATGAGTTCAGTGCAAAAGACTCTCTGCAACTTACACAAAAGACCATTTATAAAATGTTTATCAGGCAAAAATCACAGAAAAAGTACGTTATCATTGTGATGATAAACCATAACAATATTTTGGGTATGTTTGCCTGTGGTGTAGCCTATTATTTCCTTTATGAGTGAATCTTCATTTTGCCATTTAGCAGTTAAGAAAACACTTATACAGGCGTATCCTTTGTAAAGAAATTTAGAATCATGAAATGCCCAAGAAATTTGGGAACGTTTAACTATAACAACAGATAAGACAGAGAAACTATTTCAGAAGATTATATAGTTCATACTAACAGCCAGTATTATATGATAACATTTGATTTTATGGCTCGAGTTATTTAAGGTTCAAAGTATTTCTTGTGGTCCAGATGACTTAGAGCCATCAAGGATTGACTGTAAATAGGTTTAAAATCAAAATGTTGAAACAGAAAAAAAGAAATTCAATGGAAATTGATTGGTAGCTGTAAATTGCTGAGCACTTATTCGTCTTCGAATTTCATGTTTATTCAGACAAAAATAGCTTTCTGCTGTACTATGAGATGGTTTTCTAACATGCAATCATCTTACTGAGTCTTAAAATATTTTCTTTGGCTTGATAAAGACAATAGACTTTCAGTAGCTCATTGTCATCATCTGAATTTAAGACATTAAATCTAGGTTTTTGTAGTTTAATTGACATTTCAAGTCTCTAGTATGGTAATTAGAAGCATTCCAAAATTCGGGCAGTGGGTCACGGATTTGAAGTTTCTTCTTTGACATTTAGGAGCTAATGTTATTGCAGTAAGATCAGTAAGATTTGGGATGGATGATTCTAATGGGAACAACTTTTGACTTTTACTAAATGCCTGAGTTTCTCAATGGTAGCTTTGTAAAAAAAATTGTTACAGTCTTTGGAAACTTATGACAATGTCTGGAATACCTTTCGTAAGAGGAGGCACCCTGGTCCAGGGGTAGAGTGCAGAGCTCCGGATCCGGAGGTCACGGGTTCGAATCCCGTCAGAGGCGAGATTCTCTCACGATCTTCACATTCCTCACCACTGCGTGAATACTGATATGGAACCCAGGAAGCAGTCATCGAGCGTGGTGAATCTAAGTTGTAAGAACTTGTATCGCAATCGATGTAAAATAAATGAGTCTAAACTTTCGTAAATTTTGAAAATGATCTTTAGGGATTTCTTGTAAATCTGCATCTTACAGGGTGCTTCAAACACTGATTCAGATTTTCACACAGGATTTAATCATAAATAATGTTTCATGGCCAGGTTCTGTAAGTATCAAGTACATTTGATAAAAATTATGGTAAATTCAGATAACTGTTGCTTTATTTATAAGAAGAAAACAGAAGAAAAATCTGACAAGGTTGTGTATGGGTAAAAAATATCAAGCTTGTTAGAAAAAAAACAACAAATGACAAAAGTTGTCTAGTTACATAAGTTTTATGTGTTATGAGAACATGAAGATAAGCATGTAGGTAATATTAATCATATTTTTTCAGATGGGTTGTTGTTACAGACCAGGGACGTGCAATTTGAGCAATTAGGCATGGATCCAGCAAAAGATCACCTTGCAAGATGTGTTTTGATGTTTATCCTAGCAGTTTGTGTCTGTTGCAATCATCAGGTATGTTCACGTATTATCAAACAGTTCCATCTTGCCCACTATTGTTTCCTTCCCTTTGAAAGTTTCTTGGAAGCTGTCCAAATAAAAACTGGCATGAGATAAATATTAACTTGGTAATATGAGCAGATAAATGGCATTTGTTTTTTGAAACCATATTGTTTTGTAATCAAGTACTTTTAAGTTTTCCTTCTAAGCCAGATTTTAAATTAAATTTTGGCAAAGTATGCCTGTTTGTCCTGTCTGCCAGCAGTGTTCAGTTATTAGATAATTTGTCTTAGATTTCTGTAATGGGAAGGAATGCAAACTTGCCTTGACTCTTGTGTTTTCATTTACCCACAAAATTTTTCATTGACCTTAAGTTAAAATTGTAAAAAATATGAGCAAACCTTATTGTTATTTTATCATTTCCTTCAGCCCGAAATTACATAATTAGGTCAAATATACTGATGTAAAAGAAAAGCTTCAGGTTTATAAATCAGCTCAAATTTCTTCAGTCTTGTCAAATTTCTGCATGTCTGCTTGATGGTTTGCTTTTCTTAAACTTTTACTAGCAGCTAAAATATTCAGAAAAAAAGCAAAGGAAGAATATATATTATTTCACTTTCTAGGGTGAAAGTCCTATATTTTTTTGAAATTACTTAAGAAACTTAAAGCAAGTGACTCACAGATGGGCCGACGATGAAAAAAAAGAAAATGTTCTTACATCTTGAAATTTTTGCTGCAGTTGTGAAGAACATATTTAAACTAAGTACTGATTCATTTTTTGATACAGAAAAACATCAAAATATAAAGTTTTACACACTTTTATCGGTAAAAAATTTACCCCGTTAGTCACGGGGTAGATAGTTTAGTTATAAGATTAATTTTGACGCATCTTTACTGGTAGGCGCTGTGGCTCAGTGGTCTAGATCGTCACTCTATATTTTACTGACCAAAAGGTCGTGGGTTCGAATCCTGGTTAATTCAAAAACTTTTTTTTCAGTTTTCAAGGTGTATAGAAGCATAATATTATGTTTTTTCCATATTTCATTAAATTCTCTAAAATTTAAAAAAAATGTCAAAATGGGCTTAACCGAACTCCAACATGCGATGATACAGTCAAGTTAAAGTGTTTGAAATGCTTTTTGCACATTTTAAAGCAATTGACTCACAGAATTTAGATGAATTTTTTTTCTCTAAAATTTAAGAGAAGTTAATGTACTTCTGAAAAAAAATATTATTATGCTTCTATACACCATGAAAACTGAAAAAAAATTGATCTTACCAGGATTCAAACCCATGCCCCCTTTCAGTCAGTAAAATAATTATACAGCAACTATCTACACCACTGAGCCACAGTGACTAGTCATCAAAAAACATCAAAATTAAGAATATAACTTAAGTATCAACCCGTGACTAAAGGGTAAATTTTTTCTGATAAAAATGTGTAAAACTTTATATTGTGATAATTTTTTGTAACAAAAATGAGTCTGAGTAACTTAGTTTATATATGTTCTTCACAATTACAGCTAGATTATTTCTAGATGTATAAACATTTTCTTTTTTTCATCATCGGCCCATCTGTGAGTCAGTCGCGTTAAAACATTTTCATTTACATATTCAGTAGAAAACAAAGATCAATGAAATGAATATCATGTTCTCAAAATGTTATGAGCTTTAATTATGAGACATTTAAATCACTAAAGAGAAACATTTTAGTTTTCTACTGCTTTTAAATTTAAATAACAAATGGGCCATGGTTGCCCTGTATCACTCACCTGAGTACCTCCAGATGAAACAGCAAGGCCAATGAAACAATCAAGGTAAGTTCAACCAATGTTAAAGTGGAAATCTACATGCAAAATTGTACATATGGTTTAAATTTCATAGACACTGCTTCAAAAACAGTAAGTAGTTTAGTAGTATAAGGCAATTGTTGGCTAAGATTAAAGTTGAAATCCACATGCAAAACTATAAGTATAATTCAAATTTCCATACTGTAGCTGCAAAAACAAGAAAGCAGATCAGTAGGTAAGAGTCAATGTCAGTTAAGGTCAGAGTTGAAATCTACATGTAAAATAATGAGCATAGTTCATATGTCCATTCTGTAGCTTCGAAAACAAACAAGCTATGTGTCACAGACAAGAATGCCCTGGAAACATGAAATTGGTCACAGTCATGGTAGCATTTAACTTGATGTTACCTTGATCATTTTTGCCAAAATCTTTAACAGTCTGTGAGCTGAACAAAGTACACATACATTGTACATCCAGGAGTAAGACATTAATTTATCCTTTACCTATCTGCATGGTTGTTAGAATTAATAAATTTCCAAAACTGATGTGTTTCAAAAGATACTAATCTAGTGTTTTGCACCCATAGGTCACCACATGTCTTTTACAGAAAAAAGTGATTAAAAACAGTTTCTTACCTTTTAACTATTGGATTTTTATGCTCCAGTTGAACACCAAAGGTGAAAATATAGTTCAATTATAAAATTGTATGAGTTGCACACAGAAGCAATATTAAGTAAAATTAAACAAAGGGCAATAACTCTGCCAAAATAATTGAATTGGGGAAAGAATACATGCACTGCAGCATTTCAAATGATCATTCTGTAAAAGATGCACTGTGGCACTTGATAATGATCATTGTGTGAAAATTTGGTGAAAATCAGATGAGAATTGTAGGAGTTGCACACAGAAGATGGTATGGATGGAATAATGGATGGACAGTGCAATCACTATATGCAACCCTTTGGGGGCATATTTAGTTGGTCAGTAGGTCAATGTCAGCTAAAGTCAAAGTTGAAATCTGCATTCAAAATTGTAAGTTTTGTTGGAATTTGCATAATGTAGCTGCTTAAACAGGAAGTAGGTCAGTAGGTGAAAATAAAAGTCTAGGTCACATTAAGGTCAAGGACTAAGTTATATGTGTGTACATGAAAATTCCTTAAAAAATTATTTATGGAAATATTTGTATTTGTATATTATCCTACATAAGTCTGTTCAAATTAAGTGAAAAGAAGATTTTCAAAAATTTTATATTTCATACACATAAGAGCCCTAGGGCATTTAACCATTTTTGACTCCAGGGAAATAATTTGAACAATCTTGATAAAGGTCAACTTTAGAATGTTAGTTTTATGTTACACACCAAATTTCTACACTCTTGGCATTGCAGTTTTAGAAAAGAAGTTTTTCCTATATAAAAAACTCAAAGTAAATCAAGTGAAAACTTGGCTGGATCAATTTTGACCCCAAAGATCGAATTTGGACAACTTTGGAAGAGGGCTCATTAAAGCTGTGTGTCTAGCTGTTTCAGAGAAGAAGATTTTCAAAGTTTTTCTGTATATCAAGTGACCCCACCCCACCCCCCCTGCCCCCAACCCACAGGCAGGGTCAAACTTGAGCCTAAGGAAAATTTTTTACAATTTTTGTAGAGGCAAGCTAACAATGCTATATACCACATATATTGGTACATAGCATTTTTGTGGAAAGGTAAAAAAGGATATTGTGTTTGGTGAAGTGCAACTCACTGCCAATATATCTAGTATTACTAGGTTAGAGCTGTTTTATTTGTGTTTTTCTCTAATAAGATTTCATTATGAGCACTTTTGACAGGTAAAATCTATCTTAGAAGATACATGACCAGGAATATTTCCTTTATTTTATGTCAGTTAAACTTTACAGAAATGAGTCTTGTATGGTCCTTTTTCATAGTAATATAAAAATGGAATTACATGCAGAACTCTGGTTGCCATGGCAACTGAAAGGAGAAACTTAAAAAATCTTCTTGCCTGAAACCACAAGGCCTAGAGCTTAAATATATGGTTGATATCATCATCTAGTAGACCTCTACCAAAATTATATAAATCATGACTGTGGGGTCAGAATTAGCCCAAGCCCAGGGGTCACTTAATTTTACATAGACTTATATAGGAAAAACTTTTTAAAAATCTTATCAGAAACCATAAGTCCTAGAGTTAAGATTTTTGGTGTGTATGATTGTCCAGTGGACCTGTACCAAGTTAATACAAATCATGGCCCCTGGATCAAAATTGGCCTTGTCTCAGGGGTCACTTGATCTTACATAGAGTAATATAGGAGAAAAAGTTTTAAAAAATATTCTTGTATGAAACCTCAAGGCCGTAGAGCTTACATATTTGGTTGATAACATCTTTTGGACTTCTACCAAGTTTTGTTCACTTGATTTTACATAGACTTATATAGGAAAAATTTTAAAAATCTTCTTGTCAGAAACCACTAGGCCTCTCTACCCAGTTTGTACTAATCAAGGCCCCTGGATCAAAATTGGCCTTGCCCCAGGGGTAACTTGGTTTTACATTGAGTTATAGAAGAAAAAGTTTTAAAGAAAGTGAAAAGCCTTGAGCTTAGGTACATATGGTTCAGCATTGCCTAGTTAATTAGATGGGCTTTGGAAGATCTTGGCGGTCACCAGGGTACCCAGTCCTTGACCATCTTGTGACATACTGACCTACTACCTTGTTTTTTGAAGCTACATCAATTAAATTTTAACTATTTGTATAAATTTGCATGACTTCAACCTTGGCTGACCTTGACCTACTGACCTACTTACTTGTTTCTAAAGATATGTGTTAGAAATTTCAACCATTTGTATAAGTTTGCATACAAACATCAAATTTGACTTTGTTTTACCTTGAACTATTGACCTTCTGTCTTGGTTTGAAAATACTTTTTGATATCTAATATGGTATTTGAACTGTCTGCCATTTGATACATCCCTTAGGTGCTACCCCCACCCCTAATCCACCAGTTGTTTGGTGTTTTATTTTCAGATGAGCGACCCAGGACCATCTGATCCTCTTGTTTTTATATAGAACATGTGGGGAAAGTTATGTCATTACTTTGAAAAGAAAAGCGATAAAGGGTTTGACATTATTTTTGACTAAAAATTTTAGTAATCAACCACATTTCCTGTATTGACATAGCAATTTGTAATAGTGTCTCATTATAATTCCTTTTTATTTGTTGCATTTGTAAAGATTTAGAGAGTCATACGACTTAATTATAACCCAAACATTTAACAAATTCTGTTTCAACATTTACCTTATTGTCTTATATGTGTAATCACACCCCTATTACTGTATGTGTAGAAATATTCGCGGGCTTCAAATTTTCGCGATCTTCGTGGTGACAATAGATCCGCAAATTCATGTTAAGCGAGAATATTTCTACACCAATAATTTCTTAATAGTCATATTTTCGTGCTTTGATAGAACAATGTATATCAGTGTGTTATATGCTTTCAATACAATCATACGATTTTATTTAAATGCTGTATACATGTAATGTTACTGATAGGTGAAAAGATTAAGGTCTCATTCAGTGCAGTGTAAAACTTTGCATTACTGTGAAAAATCATGCATGTTAACGGGCATTCTTTTGTTTGCCATAATCTGTCCGCTAGACAATGTCTTTGTTCTGTACAATAGCGTATTGTTTGACACCAGGTATTGAAAATAACTGTGAACTACTACAATGATTACAGTAAAAATTATGTAAACTGAATGAAGGCTGTTTGCAAAAACCAGTGCCTACTCCTACTGCTATACATTGTATTTTGATTTGTAACATCGTCTGCATTTGTCCGTATTTTACACCATTCCAAAATCTTGTAAGAGTAATTTCCCTTATTTTTTTAACCTGAGCAGTCTACACGACTTTATGATTTTCGGCAGTCACCTCCGCGAATTCAAAATAGCGCGAATATTTGTATAGACCCTCAAAATGGACCTTTCCAGAAAAATTTGGCTCCGCGAATACAGTATATAAGTCCACACACCCAATTACTTTTCATTCATTTTCAATGATAGTTTCATAATATTTGCCACCCAGACCTCTTCATCAATTCCTTCTTTCTAAATTTTCCTCAATTGCACGTTTTTTTTGTACTCTTTTGTGTTCATTTTGGGAGCATCCATCATTTCCAATGATATCCTTGTTTGGATATGGTACAATAATCTTTTGAAAAATTGCTCGAACTATTCCACTTCATTGCACATAAGGGCTGCAAAAGCTAAAATAAGAAAACAAATTCAAACAATATCTCCTCCTAAACAGCAACGCCAAATTTCACAGAAATTCCTTATATAGCCCTCTATCAAAATTGCTCAAATGGTTCTGAGTCATTTTCCATCAGACTTACAAAAATGTTCCTTGTATTGCATTTTTAATATTGCTCAAATGCTTTCATTCTACTGCACGTAAAGGCCTGCAAAAGCTTAAAATAGAAAAAAATTAAAAAGACATCACCCCTATATTGCAAAGTCTTTTTCTATCAAATTTCACAGAAATGTTCCTTATATAGTCTCTATTGAAATTGCTCAAATGGTTCTGCTCTATTGCACAGTATGGCCTCCTGAGCAATTGAACAGATACATTTTCATCAATATTAGGCTTCAAATGATATTTCGTCATAAACCGCTCAGCCATTTTCCATCAGACTTCACAGAAATGTTCCTTATACTGTCCTATTTTAGCTCATCTGTTTTCCAAGAAAAATGTCAAGCTATTATGGTCATTAAATTGTTGGCGACAGCGACAGTGTTGTGCAAGAACTGTAATGTAGCTGATTACCCATAAACAATAAGGCTTAGAGTTTTGATATTTGGTGTGTAGCTTTGTGTAGTGTACCTCTATCAAACTGGTACAAATCATGACCTCAGGGTCAGTCATGATAAGCCCCACCCTAGGAATGCATTAAGCATTCACGAGTGGACCTTTACCAAGTTTGCTCAAAGTGTGACCACAGGGGTTAAATTGGCCCAGCTGCAGGGGTAAATAACTGATATAACTTAATATTATATGATACTTAAGCTATAACCTTCATATTTGGGTATATGAACAGTGTTTATCATTTGACTTGCTGATATTTGACCTTGAACCCAACTTTCCCTTGGCCATTTTTAAAACCTTCATAACTTCTTTATTATTTAAGCTATGTCCTTCATATTTGGAAATGATGTACATATTAACACTTGTTACCTCAACTTTTTTGAAGAAAAAAAATCAAGCTATTCCTGCAGTCATGGTGTAGTTGCCGTTGCAGTTGCCATTGCTGTTCCCATCCAAAACTTTAACATTGATAATATTTTTTTTATTTCTTCATTGATTGTCTTCATACTTTGACACAACAATGCTTTGGACAAGACCTTCAAGCAGACCTGACTGAACTTGACCTTGACTTATAAATGACCTTCACCTAAAAGGTCAAATTAATGAATTTTGCTAAAATTCCCCATAACTTTTTTTATTAATAGTTGAATTTTATTCATACTTTGACAAAAAAACACTTATGACAAAACCACATGTCAAATAATTCAAGTATGATTTTGACCTTTAAATGAGTTTGACAGTGAAGGTCATATTATTGAATTTTTCTTGAAATATCATAACTTTGTCATTTATCTATAGATTTGATTCAAACTTAGACAAAACAACACTTATGACAAAACCCACATACAGAGTTATTCAAGAATGACCTTGAACATAAAATGACCTTGTCCATCAAGGTCAAGTTATTGAATTTTGCTTAAATTGCCATAACTTTGTTATTAATGGACAGATTTGATTCAAAGTGGGACAAAACAACACTGAGAACAAAACCAGCATGTTAAATAATTCAAGTATGACCCTGACCCTTAAATGACCTTTACAGTGCTAAAATTGACTTGTGGATGTATTGCCCTCATACTTGTACTTTACTACCTTTTGGACAGCATTTACAAGGTTAAACTGAACTTGACCTTGACCTTTATTTGACCTTGACTTTCATGGTCAAATCATTGAATATTGCTAAATTTGGCCACAACATTTATGACAAAATGGACAAGTTGAATTACTCAGGTATGACCTTGACCTTTATTTGATCTTGACCTTCAAGCTTTCAACTTTCTAGCTCAAGTTCGAATATGGGTCATCTGGGGTCAAAAACTAGGTCACAGAGCCCAAATGTGGAAAAACCTTGTTAACAAGCCAGAGGTTACATTTTCAGTCTAAATAACCTGGAAATTTGTCAGAAAAGGTGTTTCAATGATTTCTAGCTATATTTTGAATATGGGTCATCTGGGTTCAAGAACTAGGTCACAGAACCCAAATTTGGAAAAACCCTGTTAACACACTACAGGTAACATTTTTTAGCTCAAATAACCTGGAAATTTTTTCATTCCAAATATACTGGAAATTTGTCAGAAAGGTTGTTTTGGTAATTTCTAGGTCAAGTTCAAATATGGGTCATCTGGGGTCAATTAATCAGGTCCATAATAATTTTGTTAAAAGGAGTCATACTCAGGTGAGCGATCTAGGGCTATCATGGCCCTCTTGTTTATTAATGGACAGATTTAATTAATTCTAGGAGAAAACAACACTTAGAACAAAGCCAAACTGTTGAATGATTCAAGTATGGCCTTGACCTTTAAATGACTTTGATGGTGCTAAAATTGACTACAGTTGTATATTTTTTTATTAATGGATGCATTGTCCTCATACTTGGACATAACTACGCTTTGGACAATACCTTCAAGAAGGTTAAACTGAACTGGACCTTGACCTTTATTTGACCTTGGTCAAATTATTGAATATTGCTGAAATTCACTATAATATTGTTATTAATGGATGGATTTGATAATAATAACCCTTAACCACAGTGTGCTTCCTCTGACATTGGAAATAGGAAAAAGTTGATCATGGCCAGTACTTATTACTCATTTGGCATGCTTCATATGACCCTGACCAATATTCAACATTGACCATTAAGGTTAAGGATTAAATTTTCAAGCCTTCATAACTTATCATTTGTTTATGCAAGGAGCTTTATAATTTAACATTAGATACATATGATAGTTGTTTTGTTTCACATGCTGAAATATTTACCTTCAGTTCTGTTTGACATTGATCATTGTTAGGTGATGTATACAAGCAAATGATAAACTATTATTATTTAGTACTATACAATGTGGTGGCATTGCATTTTTTACAAATGCAGCCTTGCTCCACCTAATTTCACAGGATTAATCATTACATATATCTACCTATTAAAATAGTTCAAATGGTTCCACTCCATTGCAGAAAATGAGTCGTAGCAAAAAAAAAAAGATTTTTGTGTACATTTTGCTTCAAATTACCTCTCTTTAAAAAGCACTAATTAAAATTATGTCCCTGGGGGTCGAAATTTGCTCTGCCCCATAGTTTCAATTCAGAAAATTGTAATTTTGCTTCTAATGTTTGCTCACCTGCAGACTGACACCCTAAATAATCAGGTGAGCAATCCAGGGCCATCATGGCACTCTTGTCCTTTCATTCCGATTCCAAACAGGTACTGCAAACTGTTCTTTAGAAGAATAGTAAGTTATTGCAGAAGGAGTAAGTCACTGAATCTCGACAGGTAAATAAATTGATCACTATTGCAACTTTCTCTGTTTGCCTATAAATTGTTCATATAAATGAACCAGACTGAGCTGTAATATTTAATTAGAGATGTCTCATTTACAGACATTTTGCTAATTGTAGGTAGCATGCTATCACTTTCCCTAGGATGGGTGTGTAGTTTCTGTCATTTCACTGAAGGAACAAAAATAATGAAGATATTTGCAATGAACTCCTACTTCCTTTCATATGACAGCTGTTAAATTCTCTTTAAGACATGAACCTAGATTTTAGGTGAGCTTTCTTGTACATTATTGATATATGGCAAACATTTAAAAATCATTTGCACTTAATCCAGATATTCTAAGTGTATAGAATGTGCTTCTTATAATTTCATTCTTCTTGTAAATGACTGGCCTTCAGTATGTGTTCAAATGCTGTTCTGATATTTCACATGGTTTAAATAATATTAAATACAAAGTAAGTATTGTTTTGCTGAATATTATAAACATTTTTGCTCTGTTTTCAGGTTTTACAACTTTATTCATAAGAACCCACCTGTTGTTAATTAAACTACCATAAAGAGATTACGGTAATCTACATGGTGGCATATGTGAGATTACCATTTTCTGTATAGGTTAGAACTTATATAGAAATTTTCTACGACTTAAATGTTGACCCCGCAAAGGTCGCAATTCATCCAATGGTTGTCAAGGAATGTAACCGATTCGAAATCAACAACACTTATATTACGACATCACGGTCCGTTGCTATTGGATTAGCATGGTTTCCTCATATAATGTCATTTCATGGGAAATATCATTTCAGTTTCATGACATTTTGATCTGTTGTTATGGAAATTGCATGGTATCCTCATAAACTGTATAAGAGGTACAGTTTTTTGGCCACATTTCCTTCAAGGCATTAATATCAAAGCACATCGGAATGATTATGTTTCAATTATAAGACGGCAAATTAGGCCTAAACAAAATGGTTTTGGATAATGAAGATGTTACAATATCACAATTATTGACTATTAATACTCAAGCATTGTTAAAACAAGAAGATGAAAGTGAAAATACAAGATTTTCAAAATGGCGAAATTCATCATCCAGCCACATAAATTATGCTATGGGTCAAGATTCATTTGCTGTTCATTCTGTATGTTGAAATATTTTTCATTTGAATCATACTCAGCTTTAAATGTTAATTAGGGAAAAGGTTTCCAAACTATCCTTATGGCTTTGAAAAAATGTCACTGTATGCATTAAATCCAAAAATATTAGACACGTAACAGTACATGCTTATAAACCAAATGATTTACGTGAAAATTTGTCAAGGCTTAAGCGATGTGTGACTGTGATTTGCAGTATGATACTATTAGGCCAATGCTATTTTTCAAATTTCTCTTGAGCTGTTTATTTACTAAATTATGATGTAAAATGGTGTATCTACCCTGAAGCTTGGCATCTCTGGAAAAATAACCAGTAACGCACTGATGATGTCATAGCTCCAATCACTGCTAAATGCAAAATGAAAACTTTTATCTGTCACATGCTTCAAGCGCATGCACTAAATAGAAGATTTTATTTCTATTTTCCATAACCTGGAAAAATCTTCACATTTTATTTTTTCACTAAGACATTTTATGTGAAATAGATGCTTTTATTTAAAAGAATCAAAGCCATCTCATTGGTTGAAAAAGTAGGGCAATATCTAATTTCTGTTCTATGATTGTTCTGTTCAACAGTGTTTCAGCTCAAGCAGCATTTAAAACTGTTCATACAATTAAATTATCTTTGCATTAAGCCATGTGTCTGTCAACTTACATCTTGACTGGATTTACCCAGTTGATTACTTGTGACCTTGAGGCATTGTATTTTGCCATGATTTGAAGAGAAGCTGCACTTTGCACGCATATTTAATGATAAACAGTTCAGAATTATCAAGCATACCAATCAGAATGGAATGACAGTGAATACAAGAGATAAAAATCAGATGCATTTCCATTTGCATGTTTTCCACAAAACAGTGAAGATATTTTGAGGATACATTGTAGAAGAGCAACTGTTAGGAAGTTTGTAAGGATATGGTACTATTGTGTTGCTCATATGAACATTTACAACAAAATGACTGGAAAATCTGGTTTGTTATTCATGAATGGAATTCCATGTGTACTTCATACCAGAGGCATGCATTTCACATGTTAACTCACATTCATACATATGAATGCCGTTCTGTCCTCTTTGGTTCTTTGTGTTTGCCTTGTACAGATAAATCCCTATGGTTGGATAAAATTCAATTGTTGCAAATCCTATAAGCAAAATTATGTCTGTTTATTTCATCAGTTATTGCATCAGATTTACAATTGGTTTTTGTGACGCCTGCTACAAAGTAGCCGGAACAAATAGGGATCACTTCTCTGTCGTCTGTCTGTCTGTCTGTCCGTCTGTTCATCACAAAACTTGTCCGGACTGCTCCTTAGAAACTTCTCGTGCAATTTCATCCAAACTTTACAGGAATGATCAGTACCAAGTCTAGTTTTGCATATCATCAGCATTTTCCAGTTCAATGATTTTTTTCAGAGTTATGGCCCTTTAATGAATTTTATTTTTTAAGTTTGTCCGGACTACTTCTCTTATACTACTAAAGCAATTTAAATGAAATGTTACAGAATTGATCTGTACCTCAAGTACTTGCGCATGTCTAACAGGTTTTTCAGTTGGATGATTTTTGGCTGAGTTATGGCCCTTGAATAAAAAAATGCGTTTTAGCCTACAAACTGTCCAATCACCTCTCAATACTACTGTTTAATTGGCTATCATCAGGTGACACATGTGATCACTGATCGCCCTTGTATGTTTATGATTTTAACTTGATGATGGATCTAAATCTTTATCTAGATAAGGTCATTTTTTTTATACAGCCTAAATGAAGTTTGCAGGGTATATAGGAGTCATCCGGTGGTTGGTCCGACGGTCAGGCAGTCTGTTGCAATTTCCTTGTCCGGAGTATAACTTGAAAACTAATGGTTTTAATTCAATGCAACTTCATACAATGGTCAGGCACAATGAGAGGAAGTCCAGTGTTCAAGAATCATCACTTCATCTTCACTATTTGCACAGTTATTGCCCTTTGTTGGTTTTCCTTGACTGGAGCATAACTTGAAAACTACTGGTTGGAATCCAATGCAACTTCATACAATGGTCAAGCACAATGACAGGAAATGCAATGTACAAGAACTAAAACTATCCTTAATTGCCCACAACCATAAATCTATTTCAGTTCTTTTACAAAGAATTCTGTTCCTAATATCTTCCTCGGTTCCCAAGCAGTCTTGCCGGGGTATTAATCACATTAAGTGATAGCTCTTACTGATTTTATTAAAGAAAAGGTAGGGTTGGAGGAGGGGGGAAAAGAATTGCAAATTTGGGAAGCCATGTTTTAATCACAATACATAAGATCTTAAGTGCTTTACCATTGTGTATAAAGTCATATGGTACATTTTCAGTGAAAATGATAACTGCAATTTTTAATCCCCCTGATCAATCTTTTTTTTTTTTTTTTTTAATTTTCCCAAAATATGGAGTCGGCAGGTTGGTAAACCGAAAATTATAAAAATTAAGGCCTAATTATTGAATGGAAGTCAAACATCATTTCAACTGGTTAAAAATATTATCTTGTGCCATTTTGTACAAGGCTCTGTACCATACTCAAGATGGTTGAAATCTTCTCCATCAGTAGTAGTCATCAATGAAACGAAGTCTTTACGACCAGAACAAAATCTACAAGCACCATGAAATATGACATTATTTAGATAATGCTGCCTTCTTAAAATGATGAATTATACATGTATAGCTTTAAAATAAGATACCTTTCATGTAGAATTTTTTGAGTATTTCATAGGTCTAGTGATATTTCATGTTTGCTCTGTATCTTTTGAACCGATAGAAGGATTTTGAAAATAATTGGCAGAAATGTTAACAATACTGAGACAATATGCAAAGCATAGGTTTTTGCTGGTTCGCCTCAAGGTCAGGGTCACACTTAGTCATATTTTTGTATAATTTGTAAAATATGGTGACTGCTCAGTATCTCTTGAATCAATTGATAAAAATTTAAGCTGTTTGGCAGAAAAGTTTTTATGCCTAAAGGGACATATTATGTTATGCCCCTGGTTGTCCATCTGTTTGTGGGGTTGTTTGTCTGTTAACACTTTCTGTTTGGCAGAAATGTTTGAAAACTTCTTAAAGGTACCAGTAATTTAAATACATAGATGTTATACCATAATGAGATGATGACAGGTCATGGTCAAGGAGACATTGTACTTACAAGCCACTTGGCATACTTACCTTGAACTAGATTGATTATTACACATCTGCAGTCCTACCCATGATTTAATCTCCATTACACTCATGGCTAGGATTTGTTATTTCTTAATTAAATGAACTTTGCAGAAGTTATGAGGGAATATAAGTTTAATTCATTCTGATTCACCTTATAAAAGGTGTGCCTCTAATTAAGAATGGGAACCTGAACTGAAATTGATGTTCATACAACAATTTCCAATATTATGTGAATATGGATATAACTTCAAAAAGAAGTTATGATTTACCAGCTACAGATGCAAAATAAGGAAAACAAAATACAGTTTAGTATATAATTTGAATTAAATATTTTTCAGTGTATAAAGTTGCAAGAAATTTAAAGGCTTTCTGTTTCTAATCTTTCATCTTGTATTACATTTAAAGGTTGAATTTAGCTGTCTGTCTGTAAAGGAAAATCATTTTCCACTGATAAAGCAAGGTACATGTACCTGTTTTGTTTTTCTATATGTTTTTTGTAATAAAACATATCTGTCTTTTTTTCAGTTTTAAACAATAAAAGAAAATATGTCTGTCGCTTTCAATTGTTGAATTGATGGTGAATGCAGAGGAATTTATGATGAATGCAAGGGCTGAAAACGAAATCAATAGGGCAATAAATGATTTGAAAAATTAATCCACAAAATCAATTACAGATTGGAATAATACATCTGATAACTTGATTATGTTAAAACTGGATTCTGGTACACTGGACACTGGTACTCAATGGCGTAGAAAAAAGGAAGTGTGCATGTATAGAGAATATTCAAGTTTTTTCTATAAATATGGGATTTATTTTCATTGAGTGGTATGAAAATAAATATTTCACAAGTGGCAATAGCCATGAATGAAATATGATAATTTTTATACCACAAAATGAAAATAAATCCTGTATTTATAGAAAAAACTTGAATTTTCTGTTTATTATATACTTTCTCTCTTTTTTCATTTATAAGGATATAATAAATCATTTATATGGAGTCATAATGGGGCGAAAAAAATACCATAATATATCTACTTTCAGATAGCATGTGTGACTATTTACAAATTACAAGATCATCCCTGTCTATTATCCGAATATGTGGATAGGCCAGTGTGGGTGCATTAATAGATCGATAATAAAGTGGATAGGTCCCTCCATGCCTGATTTTGATTTGCACTTTGATGACTGTTGGCTGTTGATGACAGTCTAATTAATGACAAAATTGTCATGTTAATTTTTAAAACTATGTAACTTTATTACAAGTTAATTAAAGAACTGTTATTTGGATACAAAATTATATTTGAATACTGCTAAACTATTCCAGTATAACCCTTCCCATCTACTTTACAAAAATTCATTTTAAGTCACATAGCCACTTTATGGTTTCTCAAATTAAGAACTAAACCTGGTATAAACCTGCAATAGGATGTGTATTTTTGGAGTTGCCTGCAGTTCCATGAAGTGTTTCATGAGAAAACCTCCCTCTAAACAAGTGGTTTAGTTTCTACTACAAGTTTTTGGTAAGTGCGTATCCTGAAGCACCCAATTGAAAACAAATTGTAAAATGAATCATAATGGAAATTATTCTGTTTAAATAAACAGGGCACTCCATCAGATAAATTCCAAAAGTCTTGATGCAAGCCTCCCACTTTGTTGAGAAGTGTTTGAGAAGCATATATTCGTACAAGTATATTGGTTTTGTTACATAGGTTTGTTACACAGACAGTACATTCTATTATTACTGTGATTTAGACTTTATGAAGTGCACTTTTAATTTCATGGATATACATTTGTATAACGCAGATATAGAGATTATTCCAACAGGTAAGTAATGTTATGAGAAATCATGGCATTTCTGTTGAAGTTATGTTCTTGATATATTGTTGCATGCTGCAGTGAGCGAGGTGGGGACTATGCCTTTCTCAAGTTGGTAGTGTAGCCCAAGTGAAAATACCCTTGGGCTCCTGTGGCCTTCAGACAGCACAGTTGTAGTTGATGTTCCTCAAGAGAGCACACAGACAGATGTTAAGTTGAACAAAACTAGAATTCATGTATTAAATATGTCATGTGTAAAATTACAGTAGATACTGAATACAGTGATGTCTTGTTAATCCGGAAATCATTAATACAGAAAATTTGCAATTTGGACTAAAATAATCGTCATCTAAGGTTAGAGTATGTAGCAGTTAATTAAGTCTAGATTTACAAAATAATATAAATAAGTTCCTATATTTTATCGATGAATAAAATATGGGTGGAGTTCGGATGCGTAGGAAATTAAATCACAAGTGCGAGGCACTTGTTCGTGTTCATTGTTCTTGTTCATCAATCTTATGTTGTGGACATTCAGTTCTTTGCCGTTACAATTTACACCCAACTGGCGAAAGCGAGGGAATTTGGCGAATAATGTGGTTTCCGTTTTACTTCAGTTTAGCATCACAGTTACAACTGCATCGATAACAATTTTCTAGACTCATACTCTTTGAAATCACAACTAAGAACAATATGTTGTGTCAAAAACGCTATTAAATTAAACATATATACAAAGAATGACCACTTGAGATAGCTCATGACGTCATTTAACTAATGTGACGTATATTACATTGTTATAAAGTTAAAGTGGCACACTTTTTGCATTTTTTGGTATTCAATGTAAATATTATTATTTTTATTAAATTAACAAGCAAAGATTGGGATGCATGCTTTGGAATGTAATAACTGATGTAAAGCTGACATTTTAGACCGTTACTTGCCTTAAACAAAAACAATGGAGAAAAGTCTTTTTATGCATTACATGGGAGGAAATCATAACAGCCACATATATTTTATCGTATAATAAAGTATAGCTGGTTTCCCTATTTGATCATATAGGAAATGTTTCATATCGTGTTAGAATCTACATTAGAAGGCTATTATAGACAGATGGTCTTGGTCACATTTATATTGCTTTACTAGGCCTATCTTCGTACACCGTACGATGTGAGTTGAAGCATCACTAAAACATATAATTTAAAAGAAATTACCAGCAGGTCATCCATTCTGTCATCTGTGTAGTCTGGAAATAATTATCAAATGTTAAATAAATATTGAAAGTGTGTAGAAAGTTCTTAAAACAACAAAACTGATGGTGAATTATTACCAGAATTGTAAGTGCAGTTTCTGATGTCATTTCTTATAATGAAGAAAAAATCCAGAAAGTAGGAAAATTCAAATCTTAATATGCTGTTCATATACAGAAGGCAAACTTGTAGTGTCATCATGTCCAGTATTCTATCTATACAAACACAAGTGTATACTGAACACTTTACTGAATCTGATTTTAAAGAAGATATATATAACCAGCCATAAAGTCAGCCATTTTATTTTACTAAAATTTTGATTAGAAATATAATTTTAGTAAAAGAATATGGCTGACTTTATAGCCTGGTTACATATACTCCTGTTTTGATTATCAACTTCTTGACTTGATGCAAGTATATATTGTCTTTGCATTCCTGGTGCTCATGAGCAAACTATTGCATCAGTTACTGTTTTTGAAACTCCAAACACTTTGAGCACCTGCCTGATTCAACAACAGCGACTATTAACTATGCAACTCCATACTGTGTTATAGTGAAAGAAGATCCTTGTGACTGGGTAGCTTTACAGGAAAAAGAAATAAGCTTTTCTGATAAAACAGAAAACCAAGCCTGTGCTAGCCAAAAAGGAACAACCAAAAGGGCCTTTTCTATATCATCATGTACAATTTTATTCAAAACTATATGGTGGAAATATATATGGTTTAAAGTCATGCCATGACAATGAAAAAGCATCCAGATGAAAAGCACCAGGTTCTGGAAACCAAGAAATTAATCTTGGCAATTTTTTATTAACTCTAGATGAAAACAGATCTTTGTCAGGTAAAAAGAATTGGTTACATAAATGCTCAAAAATATCTGTTTTTAACATCCACTCTGTTGAGTCAGAAAAGTTTCTTGAATAAAAATCTGCCTTTACATTACAATCTCCTGGAATATGTATTGCAGATGTAAAATTTCCCTAGAAATGCACCATTTCCAAATATCATATGTTAAAGAATCCATCTGTTATGAGGTCATGCCTCCCATACCATTAACATATTTAATTGCTGACAAATTATCCAACTGAACCTGTGTAATTATGTAAAGAGAATAGAATTATTGTAATCCATAAAATATTGTTAATAATTTTAAGTGATTGATACTATGTTGTGACTCTTGTACAGACCATGTTTCCCTGAACTTAATTCAAATCTACCCAAGCCATCTAAACTGGCATCACTTCTGCATGCATGATGGGATTTCAAAATAAATGGTACACTTGACCACCATAAGGAGATGATATGTCTTGTGCAAGACCCAAGTCCCTAGGTCAAAGATGAAGGTCACAATAGGGCATTGAACTTAGTGTATTTGTCACACAGGCTTAAGTTCAGTTTGAGTTTGTGTCTGTGCTAACTTCTGCATGTATGATGGTATTTCAATATCAGTTGTCACACTTGACCACCTTAAGTAGAGGATGCCATTTTTAGCTTGTCTGTTTTCACTAGTAGTGACCCCAGGGACATTCTTTGAACAAATTTGGAACAGGTCTACTAGACAATGATACACACCAAATTTCAGACCTCTGAGCTTAGCAGGTTCAGACAAGATTTTTAAAGTTTTTCATTCTTGTTGCCATAGCAACCAGAGTTCTTTATGGAATTGAATTATTTGAACAACTTTGGTAAAACTTCATGCAAGGAACATTCCTGCAAAGTTTTATCATCTTTCACCTAGCAGTTTAGGAGGAGATGTTGTATAAACTAAAAAGTTGACGATGCACCAACACATGATGGACACAATTACTGAGGTGAGCGACCCAGGGCCATCATGGCCCTCTTGTTAGACTGTTTGTTCTGGTTTTTACTGTCTTTTCCTGCACAGGAAGTAGTTTTTACATGTGAAATCTTATATTTATTTCCCACTCTGGAGTCTTTTCCATGAATAGGACTCTTTTCAGCAACAACGTTGCTTGTCTTACCGCAAACAACTGAAGCTTCACCACAGTCAGTTAGGTTCTCATTAGACCTAACTCCGATATCACTAGCTTTAAAGCCTGAAAAGTCATCCTCATTAAGGTCACTTCCTGACACAACTACCAGAACAGAGTCCTTGACCCAGAAAAGTGCACAACACTGATACAAAGATTCACTATGTCAAACTAATACACTATGTTTTCAAAGCTAAATCACCACTCAATCACCAAGATAAAATATGAAATGGGGTTTACCGTAGACATACCAGTATTTATCAGGGAATGTCATGAGGTTGGGCGTTTTTGTTTCTTTTAAACTGGCGAATACTCAAGTCAAGATAATTGCTCTAGTGTACATGCAATAGCCGTGGGCCAATGGTTCTCAAGTGAGAAATACAGGGCCATCATGGGCCTCTTGTTGTATTTCCATGTCAACTTTATTTTCTTCATTAAAAAAACCAAGTCTGTTGTGACTTAAATTGAAAATAGAGTTTATAGGACTATTTTAGTAAGGCTTTTCAGTACATACGGAATTTGGAAATGCTGCTATGAATCATTTTAAACCTTTTTATTTAAAACAGTTGGGAAACAAGTTCTTGAAACTTGTTTTTATCCTGCTAATGAATTTGTGTAAGTTGGTAATTTGAATATACTGAAGGAAGTAATTGTAGTAAGAGCATATATATTTAGGCGGTCTACTATTTGAATCAATAACTTTAAAAGGATCATGATTAAGGTTCTTAACTGCATCTTCTGATTGGCCAGACTTTTGCATAGAAATGAAATTGACAAAAAAAGTAGGAACAATTACAACATTATTATCAGTACTTCAGTATGTTTCCGTCAATTATGGCAGCCAGATTACTATTCGAGTCTGACTGCTTTTATCCGGATGTAAGTCAGTGTCTTATCATACAACGTATCACCTTCATGACTCATCTGGTTTTGGAACTATCCATAGAGGTAATTTCCACTGTATTATTTTCTTATTGTTTTGCTATTTTTAGATAATTTCCTGTTCTATTTTTGGACAATTTCCTGTTCTTGTCAGACTATGAAAAATGCACTTGTCTCCAAGTGGAAACGAAACATCATTTTTCTCTGAAGAATATTTATCCAGACTTTTTCACTTCAGTTTGGATGTTTATATAAAACAAGAACAATCCTTGAAGTTATGTTTAAGACAAATTTGTCTTCAAAGTGTTCCTTGAAATGTTAAAGCGTAATATTAACACTGATTCAGACTTCTAGAAAAAAAAGATTTTTTGAAAAAAATTAACCCTGAAAACAGTATTTTATGATAATAACATGTTAGGAGATGATCCTTTTGAAATGCAATGACACTCTTAAAACAAAATGGTACTAAGGGTTAGGGATGCTCTCCCTGAGAAGGTAAAGACAAGTCATAACTGATGAAGGATGAGCACTGAGTCAGTGACTTGTCTGTCTGTCCCTCTGTCCAGTTTTGTCCAGAGTATGACACAAACACCAATGAAGGGTTTACTTTAAACATCATAAGATGACAGAAGACATTGAGAGTAAGTGCAGTGTACATGCAAGAACTTTAACTCATCTTGTCTAGTATTCTTGTTATCTACCCTTTTTACATTTTGCTTGTCAAGAACATAAAAAATTATCTCTTATACCATGAAAGGCATTTAGTTGACTTTTGGCACTTTGATAGAAGGGAGTAGCAGAAAGTGCAGTGTTCTAGAACCATAACTCTAGCTGACCCCATTTTAGTTCTTTCTCCTTATAAGTTTTGTTAATGTTTTTATAATGCTTGTCCAGAGCGTAACTCTAAAATTATTTATGGGATTTACTTGATATTTAAGATATTGATAAAGAGTGTGTATTTGAACTGCAGTTTTGAAGAATTGTTACTCTGCCTTGCCCAGTTTTCAGTTACCTCCCTTCATTACATTTTTTAATGCTTGTCCGATTTTGTCTGTAGTATAATTAAAACAAGAACTGTCACTGTAAGATGACTATGCCCCCGAAAGTGGTGCTTTGACCTTTGAGCTGAGAACCAGTCATTCAGGAGTCAAGGTCAAACAAATACAGGTCAGTGGGAAGGTCTTGTCCAAAGGGGTGTTGTGTCCAAGTATGAAGTATATCCATTTCCTAATGTGGAAGTTATGACCAAATGTTAAAGTTTTTGGACAATTGGATCTTCAGGGTGAAGGCCTTTCAGGGGTCAAGGTCAAACAAATATAGGTCATGGGAAGGTCTTGTCCAAAAGGGTGTTTTGTTCAAGTATGAAGTATATCCACTTACTAATGTGGAAGTTATGGCCAATGTTAAAGCTTTCTGACAGTTGAATGTCCAAGGTGAAGGTCATTCAGGGGTCAAGGTCAAACTAATATAGGTCAGTGGGAAGGTCTTGTCCAAAGGGGTGTTGTGTCCAAGTATGAAATATATCCACTTACTTATGTGGAAGTAATGGCCAATGTTAAAGTTTTCTGACAGTTGGATGTCCAAGGTGAAGGTCTCTCAGGGGTCAAGGTCATCCAAATATAGGTCAGCTGGAAGGTCTTGTCCAAAGGGGTGTTGTGTCCAAGTATGAAGTAAATCCACTTACTAATAAGGAAGTTATGGCCAATGTTAAAGTTTTTGGACGGACTGACGGACAGTCCAAAAACTATATGCCTCCCCTCGGGGGCATAAAAACCAATGAAGGGATTTACTTATAACTTCATAAGATGATAGAGGACATTGAGAGTAAATGCAGTGTACAAGAACTTCAACTTATCTTGACTAATTTCTCATTATCTCCCCTTAGTACATTTTGCTTGTCTGGGGCATAACTCTAAATCTATTAATGGCATTTAGTTAATATTTGGCAAATAGACAAAAGTGAAATTTTGAGGAATGAAAACTCGATAACTCTAGTTCCCCCCATTTTTGAGTTATTTCCCTCTATAAGTTTTGTTAATATGTTATGATTCTTAGCATATTTCTAAAATTATAAAAGGGATTGGAATTGCAAGGCTTAGGGCTTAGATATTTTGTATAGAGTGTCATCTAGAAGCCCTCTACTAAGATAATTCAAATTATACCCTTGGGGTGAAAGTGTTGAAGAAAAAAATCTTGGAATATCTTCTTGTCAGAAACTGTAGGCCCTAGTGCTTAGAGATTCCTGTCTGAAACTGTATGCTATGGAGATTATATATTTTGTATGAAGCATTGTTTAGTAGACTGCCACTAGGTTTGAACAAATTATGTCCCAGGGGTAAAACTCAATCTGACTGAAGTTCACGATCTCCCTACGGTTAGATCTGAAGACGACGCATTTATTTCTGTCTTCTCGATAACCTGGAATTTACACTATTGTTATTTATATCCCAACCATTGACACTGTAGCTTATGACGCATCTCGATAGCTTACATGTACACACGGTGTGTTCAGACAGCATGTAAACTTATCTAGCATAACAATGTTTGTTATCTGAAACGGAAAATTTTGAAAAAATAATATTCTGCACAAACATTAATTTCATTATTTTGGAAGATCTTGACAAATAATTTTACCTGAGTTCAGTGACAGTTTATACATGGCAGATAATTGTTTGGGATCCAAGCTATATAAATAGATTTTCACAAGTTGAACATTTACTTCCATGAGGGTGGAAGTGTTCAGCTCTGATTGGCTGATGGATAATGATAGGTCACAAGAAGGTGACCTTCTGTTGGTCGTCCTCAGATCCTAATAGCATATCGATGTTTAGGATATGATTTTAATCAGATTGGGGTAAAACTTAGCCTCACCCCTGGATTCTTTTTTATCTTAGATACAAACTTTTTGAAAATCTTCTTGTCAGAAATCATAGGCTGTAGGAGTTAGATCTTTAGTATGTAGCATTGTATAATTGACCATTACCAAGATTAATTAAATTATATCCCTAGAGTCAAAACACTCCTACTTGGGTGTAGGGAGGTCACTTGATTTATATAGACATATGGAAAAAAAAACACAAAAAAAATCCTTTTTTTTTACCTTGACCTGTTGACCTACATCTTTGTTTTTGCAGCTACAGTACTATACAGAACTATACTTACACCTTTACATGCAGCTTTCATATGCATCCCAATCTAACTAAAGTTCATGATTTCCCTGCGGTTAGATCTGAAGATGCCCCATTCATTTCTGTCTTGATAATCTGGAATTTCCAGTACTGTTATTTATATCCCAGTCAATGCAGCTGATAATGTGTCTGGATAGTTGACCTGTACACACTGCAGCGCTAAGCTTATTACCTGTACATGGCGTGTTGATACAACATGTAAACTTCTCTAGCATAACAAAGATACATTTATCTAATTATTTTAGAAGATTCTGCCAAATAAATTTGACTAAAACCTCCAACATGTTATTTAGGATCCCAGTTAAATATATAGATGGCCTTATTTTCACCAGTTGAACATATGCTAACTTGATTTCAAAAAGGATGGAAGAGTTGCACTGATTGGCTGATGGATAGGTCACAAGAAGGTTACCTTCTATCGGTCATCCTGAAATCCTGGTAGCATAGTGATTTTTATGCCCCAAGAGGGAGCATATTGTTTTTGGTCTGTCTGTCTGTCTGTCTGTCTGTCTGTTTCTCACAAAACTTTAACCTTGGCCATAACCCGGAAGTCCTTCCACCTACAGCCTCCAAACTTTACAGGTGCATGCCAGACCCAAATAGAGATTAAGGGGTCAAAGGTCAAGGTCACTGTAACCTCAAATATAAAATATTAATTGTGGCCATGGAACAGAAGAAATTCCATCTGCAGCCTTCAAACTTCACAGATATATGACCCCAAATAGCAAGTATTTAAACAGTATGGAAATCTGAACTATTCTTATAATTTGCATGTAATTTTCATCTTAACCTTAGCTAACATTGACCTTGACCTGCTTACCTTTTTTCTTGTTTTTGCAGCTACAGGATTGAAATTTTAATCACACTTATACTTGTGCATGCAGATTTTATCTTTGACCTTAGGTGACATTGACATTGAGCTACTGACCTGCTTTCTTGTTTTTGCAGCTATAGGAGCACATGTTATTAAACAGAGTAATTTCTAAAGACCTTCTCAAATATCAAATATATTTTTACAAAAATTATGTAATATATATATCTAATTTTTTATCAAGTATTTTCTGTACAGTTTGCGTTGATCAGTAAATCAAGTTCAGGCATTGAGAGAGAATCTGTGTTAACACTGGTTAATTTACTAAGATTATTGTGCACATAGATGTCTCCAAAAAAATGGTTAAAACGGAGATTGAGAATTCATAGAAAAATATATTATCAAAGACATTTTTCATCATTTATAAAAAAAAATACCTTTTTTTTTAAGATGCAGGTCATGATCTGGAATACAATGGCTCCAGGTTGGATTAAATGGCATTCAGTTTGTGTTTTATTTTGTTAAGCTAGTGGAATGGTCATATTTTTAGCTCAACTTTTTTGAAAAAAAAATCGAGTTATTGCTATAGTCATGGTGTCGTTGCCGTTGCCGTTCCCGTCCGAAAACTTTAACATTGATCATAATTATTTTATTCCTTGATGGATTATCTTCATACTTGGACACAACAACCCTTTGGACAAGACCTTCAAGGTGACCAGACTAAACTTGACCTTGACTCTTAAGTGACCTTCAAATTCAAGGTCAAAATATTGAATTTTGCCAAAAATGGCCATAACTTTATTATTGGTAGGTGGATTCTCTTCATGCTTGGACACAACAACCCTTTGGACAAGATCTTCAAGTAGACCAGACTAAACTTGACCTTGACCCATAAATGACCTTAACCTTCAAGGTCAAAATATTGAATTTTGCTAAAATTGGCCATAACTTAATTATTAATAGGTGGATTGTCTTCATACTTGGACACATTTTGATTCTTTCAGATATGACCTTGACCTTTAAATGACCTTTACAGTCAAGGTCAGATTATTGAATTTGCTAAACCTGGCCATAATTTTGTTATTTGTGGTTGGATGTTAATAATACTTGGAAAAAAAACCAACACTTATGACAAAGCCGACATGACAAAATTATTCAAGTGTGACCTTTACCAAAACCGACATTTTAATTTATTTTAAGTATGACCTTGACCTTTAGATGACCTTGACATTTAAGGTCAAGTTATTAAATCTTGCTTTAAATAGCCAAATGTTTGTTATTTACAGTTTGATTTGATTCAAGTTTGACCTTGACCTAAAAAATGACCTTGACTAGCAAGATCAAATTATTGAATTTTGCTAAGATTGGTCATAACTGTGTAATTTATGGTTAAACTTGATTCATACTTTGACAAAACAACATTTTTGACAAAACTTACATGTTGAATAATTCAGGTATGACCTTTACCCTAAAATGACCTTGACAGTCAAGGTCCCATGATTGTATTTTGCTTAAATTGTCTTAACTGTTGTTTATTTATGGATTTGATTTATACTTTGATAAAACAAAAAAACTGACATTTTAATTTATTATAAGTATGACCTTGACCTCTAGATGACCTTGACATTTTAGGTCAAGTTATTTAATTTTGCTTAAAATAGCCAAATTCTTGTTATTTATGGTTTGATTTGATTTATACTGGGACAAAACAACACTTATGACAAAACTGACACATTGAATCATTCAACTGTGACCTTGACCTTCAAATGACCCTGACCATCAAGGTCAAATTATTGAATTTTGCTAATACTGGCCATAACGTCATTTTTAGTTCTTTTTTATTAATACTTGGACAAAACAATGCTCATGACAAAACCTACATGTTAAATTATTCAAGTATGACCTTAACCTTTAAATGACCTTTACAGTCAAGTTCAAATTATTGCATTTTGCTTAAATAGCCAAACTGTTGTTATTTATGGATGGATTTGAATTATACAAGGACAAAACAACACTGAGAATAAAACAAACGTGTTGGAACAATTCAAGCATTACCTTGACCTTTAAATGACCTTGACATTACTTAACTTGGCTATATCTTTGTTGTTAATGGATGTAGTGTCTTCATGCTTGGACATAACTACCTTTTAGACAATACCTCCAAAGAAGGTTAAACTGAACTTGACCTTGACCTTTAAGGTCAAATTTCTGAATGTTGCTAAAATTGGCCATAACTTTGTTATGTATAATTATATTTCCAAATGATATTTTATTTGAAATCCCTTCACCACAATGTGCTTCCTCTGATGTGTTTGCCTTTGGAAATAGGAAAAAAGTTGAGCGTGGCCCCCGCTTGCAGTGGCTCTTGTTTAGTTTAGAATACTCATGAGTATGTCATTTTGTAAGAACGAAATGGCCATACTACAGGTAGATCTCATAAAAGGGTTGTGTGACTATTGAAAATAGACCGAACAAATCTGTTCACATTTGGTCACATTATTTGGTTGGCCTTAATTTCTGTTTGGTCAAGAGGCCAGTTTTGTACTGTGTTTCTATTTCACAGGGTAATGAATTACATGTTTTGAACATGTACATGTGATCCGTATCAGTGACATTGTAATTGTGCAGAATGTGTAAATATAATACGTATCAGTTACATTGTAATTGGGTAGATTGTGTAAATATATTCCGTATCAGTTACATTGTAATTGTGCTGAACGTGTAAACATATCAGTTACATTGTAATTGTGCAGAATGTGTAAATATATTCAGTATAAGTGACATTGTAATTGTGCAGAATGTGTAAATATGTTCAGTATCAGTTACAGTAACTTTAAAGTTGTGCAGATTGTGTAAATATATCCTGTATCAGTTACATTGTAATTGTGCAGAATGTGTAAACTATTCTGTATCAGTTACATCGTAATAGTGCAGATTATGTAAATATATTCCGTATCAGTTACATTGTAATTGTGCTGAACGTGTAAACATATTCTGTATCAGTTACATCATAATTGTGCAGATTATGTAAATATATTCCGTATCAGTTACATTGTAATTGTGCTGAACATGTAAACATATTCTGTATCAGTTACATCGTAATTGTGCAGATTATGTAAATATATTCCGTATCAGTTACATTGTAATTGTGCTGAACGTGTAAACATATTCCATATCAATTACATGGTAATTGTGCACAATGTGTTTATCCATTCCATATCAGTTACATTGTAGTTGTGCTGAATGTGTAAACATATCAGTTACATTGTAATTGTGCAGAATGTGTAAATATATTCAGTATTAGTGACAGTGTATTTGTGCAGAACATGTAAATATATACCGTATCAGTAACATTGTAATTGTGCTGAATGTGTAAACATATTCCGTATCAGTTACATTGTAATTTTGCTGAACATGTAAACATATTCTGTATCAGTTACAATATTATATCAGTTACAATGTAATTGTGCTGAATAAGTATATGATATTTATATCAGTTACAATGTTATTGTGCTGAACAGGTGCTGAATAGGTATATAATATTTATATCAGTTACAACGTAATTGTGCTGAACAGGTGCTGAATAGGTATATGTTATTTATTTCAGTAACAGTGGAATTGTGCTGAACAGGTGCATGTTTTGCATATCAGTTGCTGTCTAAATATGCTGAAACTTGTAATCTTTATCATTTATAATGATACAGTGCTCAACATATATTTTTAGCTCACCTGAGCACAAAGTGCTCAGGGTGAGCTTTTCTGATCGGTCTTTGTCCGTCGTCCGTTGTCCGTCCGTCCGTCCGTCCGTCGTCAACTTTTCATTCAAACGACATCTTCTCTGAAACCAATGGGGCAAATTTAGTGAAACTTGCCTGGGATGTTCCTTGCATGAAGCTCTACCAAGATTGTTCAAATGGTTCTGGTCCATTGCATTTCTGGTTCACTGGAGCTAAAAATAGATTTTATAAGTTGGATCTTTACAAATCTTCTTCTCCGAAACCACAAGGCCTGGAGCTTTGATATTTGGTATGAAGCATCATCTAGTGGACCTCTATCAAGTTTGTTCAAATTATGTCCCTGGGGTCAAAACTGACCCCACCCCAGGGGTCAGTTGATTTTACATAGAGTTATATAGGGAAAACTTGAAAATCTTCTTGTCAGAAACAAGAAGGCCTAGAGTTAAGATATTTGGTATGTAGCATTGTCTAGTGAACCTCTACCAAGTTTGTTCAAATCATGGCCTCTGGGTCAAAAATGGCCCCGCCCGGGGGTCACTTGTTTTACATAGAGTTATATAGGAAAATCTTTAAAAATCATCTTATCAGAAACCGTAAGACATAGAGCTTAGATATTTGGTGTGTAGCATTGTCTAGTGGACCTCTACCAAGTTTGTTCAAATCAAAGCTTCTTGGTCAAAAATGGCCCCACCCCAGGGGTAACTTGTTTTACATAGAGTTATATAGGAAAATCTTAAAAAATCTTCTTGTCAGAAACTGTAAGGCATAGGGCTTAGATATTTTGTGTGTAGCATTGTCTAGTGGACCTCTACCAAGTTTGTTCAAATCATGGCCTCTGGGTCAAAAATGGCCCCGCTCCAGGGGTCACTTGTTTTACATAGAGTTATATAGGAAAAACTTTAAAAATCTTCTTATCAGAAACCGTAAGGCATAGAGCTTAGATATTTGGTGTGTAGCATTGTCTAATGGACCTCTACCAAGTTTTTTCAAATCATGGCCTCTGGGTCAAAAAAAGCCCTGCCCCAGGGGTCACTTGTTTTACATAGAGTTATATAGGAAAATCTGAAAAAATCTTCTTGTCAGAAACTGTAAGTTATAGAGCTTAGATATTTTGTGTGTAGCATTGTCTAGTGGACCTCTACCAAGTTTGTTCAAATCATGGCCTCTGGGTCAAAAATGGCCCCGCCCCAGGGGTCACTTGTTTTACATAGAGTTATATAGGAAAAACTTTAAAAGTCTTCTTGTCAGAAACTGTAAGGCATAGAGCTTAGATATTCTGTGTGTAGCATTGTCTAGTGGACCTCTAATAAGTTTGTTCAAATCATAGCCACTGGGTCAAAATAGGCCCAGCCCTAGGCGTCACTTGTTTACATAGAGTTATATAGGAAAAGGTTTTAAAAATCTTCACAGAATAAACCATAAGGCTTAGAGTTAAGATATTTTGTATGAAGCATTGTCTAGAAGACCTCTATCAAGTTTGTTCAAGTCATGGCCCCTTGGTCAAAAATGGCCCCGCCCCAGGGGTCACATGTTTTACATAGAGTTATATAGGAAAAGCTTTAAAAATCTTCTTGTCATAAACAACAAGGCCCAGAGTTAAGATATTTGGTGTGTAGCATTATCTAATGGACCTCTCTCAAGTTTGTTCAAATCATGGCCCCTTGGTCAAAATAGGCCCTGCCCTAGGGGTCACATGTTTTACATAGAGTTATATAGGGAAAACTTGAAAAATCTTCTTGTCAGAAACCACAAGTCCTAGAGTTAAGATATTTGGTATGCAGCATTGTCTAGTGGACCTCTACCAAGTTTGTTAGAAAAATATCCCTGGGGTCACTATTGGCCCCGCCCGAGGGGTCACAAGTTTTAAATAACAATATAGAAGAAAATCTTTAAAAATCTTCTTGTCTGAAACCACAAAGCCTAGAATTTTAAAATTTTGCACGAAGCAAGCTTTACCAAGCTTTTTCAAATTATTAGATCAGGTTAAAGGTCACTGAGGCTAAAAGTAGATTTATCTACTGTACCTCATAGAGCCTTCATTTATAGACCAATATCTTTGATATTCAGTATAGAGGTTCCTTGCATGGACCTCTACCCATACGTAGGGTTTGAGGTCACTGGGTCAAGGTCAAGGTCACCATAACTTATAATAGATATTTCTACTTTCTGTCATAGAGCCTTTATTTATTGACTGATATTTTACATATTTGGTTTGTAGGCACTTACATATTTCCAATTAAAAAATGAAATACTGCTTAACAGCAAACCTACAGCCAAAGTACTCAGGTGAGCGATCCAGGGCCATCATGGCCCTCTTGTTTTCTTTATTATTTACAATGTAGTTGTACTGAAGTGATGAACTTTGGTTTATTTAAGAGGTTATTGTTTTAGAGAGAGGTTCAGTGACCTTACACTGCCGGTGAAGCTGAACTTAGATAACACCAGTTTATAGGGATGCCTTCATTATGAATTGATTTATAGCTCTGCCACTGAAAAGTCTAGTGCAGTTTTTCAAGAAATATGTCCTTTCTTGGAGCCACTGCCACTTTGCTGCAGCAAAAAATAAAACTAAGTAAATTTACCGAGAAATATTTTTAAAGGAAATAGTGGATAGATGCTTGATGATGTACATTCAGAAGAAGACCTAAGGAACTGTATTAAATTATCCCCTCTTATCAGTGTTTTTTCTCTCATGATATCTATGCTTATTTTGTGTTCTGTTATATTAATAAGCTTGTCAGAAAAACGAATACATTTTGTGCTCAGTATATTGTGTGATTTTCTGACTAATTCTTGTATTAATTGTGTTGCAATGACATCAAGGTGAGTAGGTGTTAATATATGTTATTAAATAATTCATTTGTTATAGGCCCTGTTATTTGTTGTTGTTATTTGTCCTGAGGACAATGTATGCCCTGAAGACAAATAACAGGGTATGTGTCAATTTAAATATTTAATGACAATTATATTTGATAACAATTCCAGAATTGCTCACCTTCCATCTTTCTGTCATGTTCATGAGAGTTACAAGTTGTGAAAAAATTGGCTCTTCATACAAATACCGTGCCAAGGCAATATACAACATTTTTGGGTAGTCACTAAGTACTGCTAAATAAGATAAAAGTTGATAGCATAATTTCAAATTTTCTTAAATCTTGATGCTATCACCTGGAAAGAAAATGGCTGCCATTTTAAATTGATTTCCATATCAGTTTTTCGGACCTGATCTATAAGCCAACCAAATTGACCTATAAGAGTGTCAGTATCAATATCACTTTTCTAGCCCCGGGCCAATCAGTGTTACTGATAATTGGCACTGATATTTAGAAAGTCCACATTTTATTGCATCAGGTGTCTGGTATGATATAGGGGCAAATAATTAATAGTTATGAAATAATAGTTGTTATTTTATAAGTTAATTTAAGGACACCCCTTGTTCAGTGTATAGAGTATTTCTCCACCCCCACTCCCCAATCCCTGTGATTCATCAAAACAGTCCCTGAAAGTTTTGTCTTTGTACACAGCTACTGCCATTGTTCTGTTTACAGACTAGGAACATGCTGGTTAGTGTAAATGATTTATGAAGCCCTGACAGATTCTTTATGTTCAATCAGTGTCATTTAGACTCATAATTGGAATTGAAGAAGCTGGTGGCAGTGTATTCATTATGATAGTGGTTGTTATTTAGTGGAATGATGTTGTTAACTTAAAAGATCTAGTGAACTTGATAACAACTGTACTTTACTAATATTATCTTTGCCTATAAAATGGGAACAATATTTTTTTTCTGTTGAGTTGAATTTAAGTGGAAGGGATCATTTAGGTCTGTTGAGAATTCACATTTTTATAAAGCAAAAGAATTGGTCATATACTTTAAGAAGTATGAACATGACCAAAATGTTGTCAGACTCGTATCAGTCTCAGGTCTTATTCACTCTAACTCAAAAGTGAAGACCTGACAATTTCTCTAAAATCTGGAAAAAATGAGTATCAAGAACTGATTTTGCAGGAAATATACAGAATAAAAAATGAACATAAGAATATCCATGTGTATGATTAACTGTGACAATTTGCAATAATTTTATATGCCAGAAAACATCTATAGTACATTTACAGGCAATAATCTGAGGAATGATATTTATAGCATACACAAATGTATGTTATAATCAGAGCAATATTTAATGTGCCATCATTATTACGCTTTATTTACTGATTTTAAAATAATACGGTACACTTGACCACCATAAGTAGATGATGTGTCACTTGCAAGACCCAGGTCCCTAGGTCAAAGTTCAAAGTCACAGCAGAGGATTGAACTTTGTGTATTTGTCATATAGTGTTAAGTGCAGTTGGAGTTTGTGTCCAGTCAGTAACTTCTGCATGCATGATGGGATTTCAAATTAAATTGGTACACTTGACCACCATAAGGAGACGATGTGTCATGTGCAAGACCCAGGTCCTAGATCAAAGGTCAAGGTCACAGTAGGGGATTAAACTTAGTATATTTCTCTGGTCCATAACTTTTGCATGCATAATGGTATTTCTATATCAGTTGTCACACTTGACCACCATAAGTAGAGGATGCCATTTTAGCTCGTCTGTTTTCGAAAGAAAAAGTGGAGCTATTATGGTCTCTGAGCCATCATCTTCTGAGTCATACAAAAACTTTAATGTAGCTGATTATTCTTAAACCATAAGACTTTGAGTTTGAATATTTGGTGTGTAGCATTGTCTAGTGGACCTCTGCCATGCTGATTCAAATCATGACCCCAGGGTCAATATTAGCCCCACCCTGGGGCTTATATATGGTTATATAGGAAAAACTTTAAAAATCTTCTACGTTAAAACTGCATAACACAGAGCTTTGTAATTTTATGCAAGGCATCTTCTAGTAGACCTCTATTAACATTGTTCATATTATGTCCCAGTGTGAAAATTAGCCCCATTCCAGGGTCACTTGCAAAAAAGTTCTGGGAAAGCACAAAGCCTAGAAGTTAACTATTTACTTACATGGGGTGGGTAAGTACTTTCCTTATCCCCCCCACCAAATACACACACACTCACATGGGACACCGCTCACTGTTACCTCCCCCACCCACTTCAAAAAGATTTTTTTTATTGATATTTTGTTTGTTAATGTGAAGGATCTTGCCCTTCCCTGAAGACATTGGTTTATTTTTTCATTTTTTAATTATTTTTTTTATGTGTAGGTACCTGCCCATTCTCCCCTGACCTCTACCCCCCCCCCCCCCCCCCCCCCCCCCCCCCGAGACCAAGAACCAACAAAAAAAATAGAAACGATTTAAGGGCAAAAAACAATTTGAGTTCACAGGTGCTCGGCATAGGTTTAACTATTTATTATATGACTGTCATACAATTTTCTTCTCTTCCAAAAAAAATTTTTATATGGTACATATATAATGGAGTAAAGGTATACATCGCATATACAGTCAACATAGTTAAACGATCATTGTCACGTCAATTTTCCACCAATTTTACACTTTCATACACCAATCTTTACAAAATTGACCACTCTCTATGAAAATCGAACTGTCATCGCAGGTGTTTTTACTGTCTGATAAATACTAAATGGCAAACAGGCCGAAAACGTTACTCGTCAGAGATCTGACCGCTGACACTCTTTGAAACACACAAGAGTTATTGTGCATTATATCCATCTGTCTGATAAAATATTTCAACTTTACCCTATACTGAACAATGAAATAGTCCTAACTAAGCGAAGCTAACCTTATTTCCGGATAGTTAGTTGCCTTTATGACCTACATTCTCCCCAGTGCTGCAGTTATAGTTGTCTTTATGATCTGCATTCTCCCCTGTGCTGCAGTTAGTTCTCTTTATAATCTACATTTTCCCCTTTGCTGCAGCCAGTTGCCTTTATGACCTACATTCTCCCCTGTGCTGCAGTTAGTTGCCTTTATGATCTACATTCTCCCCAGTGCCACAGTTAGTTGGCTTTATGATCTACATTCTATCCTATGCCTCAGTTAGTTCTTTCTATGATCTACATTTGCCCCTGTGGTGCAGTTACTTGCCTTTATGATCTACATTTCCCCTGTGCTGCAGTTAGTTGCCTTTATGACCTACATTTTCCCCTTTGCTGCAGTAAGTTGTCTTAATGACCTACATTCTCCCCTGTGCTGCAGTTAGTTGCCTTTATGACTTACATTCTCCCCTGTGCCGCAGTTAGTTGTATTTATGATAAAAAAATTCTCCCCTCTGCTGCAGTTACTTGCCTTTATGACCTGCATTTCCCCTGTGCTGCAGTTACTTGCCTTTATGACCTGCATTCTCCCCTGTGGTGCAGTTACTTGTCTTTATGACCTGCATTCTCCCCTGTGCTGCAGTTAGTTCCCTTTTGACCTACATTCTCCCCTGTGCTGCAGTTACTTGCCTTAATGACCTGCATTCTCCCCTGTGGTGCAGTTACTTGCCTTTTTGATCTATATTTCCCCTGTGCTGCAGTTAGTTGTCTATATGACCTACATTCTCCCCTGTGCTGCAGTTAGTTGTCTTCATGATCTGCATTCTCCCCTGTGCTGCAGTTAGTTCTCTTTATAATCTACATTTTCCCCTGTGCTGCAGTTAGTTGCCTTTATGACCTACATTCTCCCCTGTGCTGCAGTTACTTGCCTTTATGATCTACATTTCCCCTGTGCTGCAGTTAGTTACCTTTATGACCTACATTCTCCCCTGTGCTGCAGATACTTGCCTTTATGATCTACATTTCCCCTGTGCTGCAGTTAGTTGCCTTTATGACCTACATTCTCCCCTGTGCTGCAGATACTTGCCTTTATGACCTGCATTCTCCCCTGTGCTGCAGTTAGTTGTCTTCATGATCTGCATTCTCCCCTGTGCTGCAGTTAGTTCTTTTTATAATCTACATTTTCCCAAGTGCTGCAGTTAGTTTCCTTTATGACCTACATTCTCCCCTGTGCTGCAGTTAGTTGTCTATATGACCTACATTTTCCCCTGTGCTGCAGTTAGTTGCCTTTATGACCTACATTCTCCCCTTTGCTGCAGTTAGTTGGCTTTATGATCTACATTCTATCCTATGCCTCAGTTAGTTCTCTTTATGATCTACATTTGCCACTGTGGTGTAATTACTTGCTTTATGACCTACATTCTCCCCTGTGCTGCAGTTATTTGGCCTATTGATCTACATTCTATCCTATGCCTCAGTTAGTTCTCTCCTGTGGTGTAATTACTTGCCTTTATGACCTACATTCTCCCCTGTGCTGCAGTTAGTTGTCTACATGACCTACATTCACCCCTGTGCTGCAGTTAGTTGTCTATATGACCTACATTCTCCCCTGTGCTGCAGTTAGTTGTCTATATGACCTACATTCTCCCCTGTGCTGCAGTTAGTTGCCTTTATGATCTACATTCTGCCCTGTGCTGCAGTTATAGTTGTCTTTATGATCTGCATTCTGCCCTGTGCTGCAGTTAGTTCTCTTTATAATATACATTTTTCCCTGTGCTGCAGTAAGTTGCCTTTATGAACTACATTCTCCCCTCTGCTGCAGTTAGTTGCCTTTATGACCTACATTTCCCCTTTGCTGCTGTTAGTTGCCTTTATGACCTACATTCTCCCCTGTGCTGCAGTTAGTTGTCTTTATTATCTATATTCTCTCCTGTGCTGCAGTTACTTGCCTTTTTGATCTACATTCTGCCCTGTGCTGCAGTTATAGTTGTCTTTATGATCTGCATTCTGCCCTGTGCTGCAGTTAGTTCTCTTTATAATATACATTTTTCCCTGTGCTGCAGTAAGTTGCCTTTATGAACTACATTCTCCCCTCTGCTGCAGTTAGTTGCCTTTATGACCTACATTTCCCCTTTGCTGCTGTTAGTTGCCTTTATGACCTACATTCTCCCCTGTGCTGCAGTTAGTTGTCTTTATTATCTATATTCTCTCCTGTGCTGCAGTTACTTGCCTTTTTGATCTACATTCTGCCCTGTGCTTCAGTTAGTTGTCTTAATGACCTACATTCTCACCTGTGCTGCAGTTAGTTGCCTTTATGACCTACATTCTCCCCTGTGCTGCAGTTTCTTGCCTTTATGACCTGCATTCTCCCCTGTGCTGCAGTTACTTGCTATTATGATCTAAATTTCCCCTGTGCTGCAGTTAGTTGCCTTTATGACCTACATTCTCCCCTGTGCTGCAGTTACTTGCCTTTATGATCTACATTTCCCCTGTGCTGCAGTTAGTTGCCTTTATGATCTACATTTCCCCTTTGCTGCAGTTAGTTGCCTTTATGAACTACATTCTCCCCTGTGTTGCAGTAAGTTATCTATATGATCTATATTTCCCCTGTGCTGCAGTTAGTTGCCTTTATGATCTACATTTCCCCTTTGCTGCAGTTAGTTGCCTTTATGAACTACTTTCTCCCCTGTGCTGCAGTTAGTTGCCTTTATGATCTACATTTCCCCTTTGCTGCAGTTAGTTGCCTTTATGAACTACATTCCCCCCTGTGCTGCAGTTAGTTGCTTATATGATCTACATTTCCCCTGTGCTGCAGTTAGTTGCCTTTATGATCTATATTTCCCCTTTGCTGCAGTTAGTTGCCTTTATATACTACATTCTCCCCTGTGCTGCAGTTAGTTGCCTATATGATCTACATTTCCCCTGTGCTGCAGTTAGTTGCCTTTATGATCTACATTTCCCCTGTGCTGCAGTTAGTTGCCGTTATGAACTACATTTCCCCTGTGCTGCAGTTAGTTGCCTTTATGATCTACATTTCCCCTGTGCTGCAGTTAGTTGCCGTTATGAACTACATTCTCCCCTGTGCTGCAGTTAGTTGCCTTTATGATCTACATTTCCCCTTTGCTGCAGTTAGTTGCCTTTATGAACTACATTCTCCCCTGTGCTGCAGTTAGTTGCCTATATGATCTACATTTCCCCTGTGCTGCAGTTAGTTGCCTTTATGATCTACATTTCCCCTTTGCTGCAGTTAGTTGCCTTTATGAACTACATTCTTCCCTGTGCTGCAGTTAGTTGCCTATATGATCTACATTTCCCCTGTGCTGCAGTTAGTTGCCTTTATGATCTACATTTCCCCTGTGCTGCAGTTAGTTGCCGTTATGAACTACATTCTCCCCTGTGCTGCAGTTAGTTGCCTTTATGATCTACATTTCCCCTGTGCTGCAGTTAGTTGCCTTTATGACCTACATTCTCCCCTGTGCTGCAGTTAGTTGCCTTTATGATCTACATTTCCCCTTTGCTGCAGTTAGTTGCCTTTATGAACTACATTCTCCCCTGTGCTGCAGTTAGTTGCCTATATGATCTACATTTCCCCTGTGCTGCAGTTAGTTGCCTTTATGATCTACATTTCCCCTTTGCTGCAGTTAGTTGCCTTTATGAACTACATTCTCCCCTGTGCTGCAGTTAGTTGCCTATATGATCTACATTTCCCCTGTGCTGCAGTTAGTTGCCTTTATGATCTATATTTCCCCTGTGCTGCAGTTAGTTGCCGTTATGAACTACATTCTCCCCTGTGCTGCAGTTAGTTGCCTTTATGATCTACATTTCCCCTTTGCTGCAGTTAGTTGCCTTTATGACCTACATTCTCCCCTGTGCTGCAGTTAGTTGTCTTTATGATCTACTTCAAACTTCATATGATGATTGGTTACATTGAGAAAATGACCCCTGTACATCTATGGATTAATAAGTCAGATGTCAAGGTCACAATGACCTTAACACTGAAAAGCATTTCTGCTGTATAACTTTGCAACTACTTCCCATACAGACTTCAAACTTCTTAGGATGATTGCCATGATTGATTACATGACCTCTATACTTTTTGGGGTAAGTTCATAAAAGGTCAAGGTGACAGTCAGCTAAACAATCAATAGTTCTGCACTATAACTTGATAACAATGCATCACAGCATGAACATCATAACTTCTGAAAGACTGACATATTAAATGAATTATAAAACCTAAAATTCAGATATGATAAAAATCCATAAAACTCTAAAATTCATATTATAAAATGTTAAAAATCAAAATATTATAAATCGAAAGCAGAAAATTCTAAATTGAAAGCAAATCATTCAGTTCCAAAGCCTAAGGTTTCCTCCCTTATATCACAAAAGCATCATACTTAGAAAAAACACCCTTGGGGCATACCATTGTTTCAAAATATTTCCCACCCAGACCTCTTCAGGGGCAGATCCAGGATTTCAGGTTGGGGGGGGGGGGGGGCGTAAAATGCCCAATTTGTGTCCATTTCAACCGTTGTGGTTATGCTAGAGTATACTGATTTGGCAATATCACATGGGCCTCTGATTATTCAATTCAGTGTTTGACAATGAAGTATACATTATTCAAAGACATATTCAAAATAGACCTACAATAACACTACGCTCCCTCACAGCTAAATGAATACACTACAGTTACTTCACACCGCTGCTTTAAAACCAGTAGATTTATGATATTGACCTTTACAATGAACTTTTAAACAACCAGTGAAAGTGCACAAATATCCCCAAAACTGAAAAATCTTTAAACCATTTTTCTTTGGTTTAAACAATCATGTGATTTCAAAAATTATAAATAGACGGGTGTTTTCTGACAATTTTGTAAACACATTTCAACTATGCGTTTACGTAAACATCTTAATACAGCAATTAAACGTCTAAAAACAACCATACAATCACGATTTTAACCTTTTTGATAGTTTTACCGGTTTTTTTAGGTATACATATTATAAATCACTTTGAAAAGTGAAATACATAAGTATCATGCAGACATGCATTGTTTATTTACTTTTTGGGTTGTCAATTGTATGTATGGACATTTCGTTGTAAGCTAGTCACTGATTGGCTGAAAAGTAACTGTGGATTTCCCTGTCTAAAAATAAAAATATCATTCTGAAAATTGAATTTTAGCAGAGGTAAGAAAGTGAAACATTCGACCGATGCGCAGGAGAGTACAATAACACCTAAGGTCCTGGAATTTTTTTGAGGGGGGCCGGCGGCCCCCCCCCCCCTTTGGATCTGCTAGTGCTCTTCGTCATGAAACACAATGCAACTGCTCTCTACACACTCCTAAGCTGCACATTTTTTTACTCTCTTGTGTTTGTTTGGGGGACATTGATTCCAATAATATCCTTATTGTTGTTTTTTGTTGGTCATAATTTTTTTATTTAGATTACCATTTTTTTTAAATTTCTTCTATTTTTGTTAACATACATGGCAGAAGAAATATAAATAACTTGTTTGTAAACTAAAGCTTCTCTCTATGACAGTAAGTTCATCATCTGGGATTATTTATTTCTGTGTAGAAACAGTAATATAAATATTATATTAATTTATGAGGCTGTTGACTTGGGAAAGATATACATGTGAAGCTTTGAAAGCCTGCAGGGAATATTATATTTTTGAAGATAAGAATTATAACATTGATGATTTTTGAGGTGTTAAGGTCACTGCCTTGGTAAACACTTTAACAGCTATTACTTGTTTAGGTTCATTAGTTCAAGCTCTTCAGTAACCCTACCCTGCTAAATATCTTAGATGGATTTGTCCATCAATCAATAGTTTTAAAAAAGTGACCAGTTTAGTAGTAGCCATGAAGACCATGAATAGACTGCAGTGGTGTGCATGCTAATTGTGGTCTGCAATGATCACAAAGGTAAAAATAATAGCTGACATTAGAGTAAAGATCAAGTAAAGATTTATTTAGAAAGCTGATTTAAGGCAAGGAACCAGCCAGAGGTTGAGGCAAGTGTGATATTGGTGCTCCCTACAACCTGCTTTAAAACTCAAGTGGCAAAATTTAATGTTTTGCTATTGACCATTCCATGGCGGTAACCCCATGGGTTCTCATTTTAATTGTTTGTGGTGTCTATTTTTTAACTGATCAGTATATTAATTTATGCTCTCTTTTCCTCTTTTCTTTTTGACTGTGTGGGGAGGCTGTGTTTTCTGTCTAGGCATTTTTTTTTTCTTCACCAAACACTTCATACTGAGACCATATTTGCCTGAATTTGTGGCTTACTTGCAGTATGGTTAAAACTGTTTACTGCAATACGGGTTTTTGAGATGTCAGGATTAGTGTCCTAGAGTCACATAACTGCATTTGTATCATAAAATTGTCAGTTTTTCTACACAGATGTGAAAATCCTTGTTACACTAATTCGAGAAATAAAATCTTGACTTGCCAAATAAAGAATTTCTTGACAAAGCTTATGTAGTACATTTTTATTGACATTTGTTCTGAAATTTCTGCTATTGTAATACATAGTATAACTGTTCTGCTGAAAGTGCAGGGCATGCATTAAAAAAAAATGCATTATGACATAATGGAATAAATAGAATTTTATGGTTAATTTATAGTCTGTCTATTAGGAGAAATTAATAAGGAGGAACTGTAATTGATTTGCATGTCCCTTGCGGAAAATCACATTCTGTGTACATGCTGCTTTAACAGGATGCTGAATACTGACTTGCAGAGACATTGCTGATAGAAATTGTCCTCTTTGAAAGCTGTCAGCCAACCTTTATCAGGCTGTCTGTATTTTCCACAGTAACTGCAATTCTAGTTACAGCAGGCTAATTCTGAATCAGAGCAGATCCTGTAAAGCATTAGGAAATTTAAACTGCTTTCTTGAATTTGAGACGTACTGCTACCAGTAATGTTTAAATGCTGCATATTGACAAACATTAACAATAACATAAAATTTGTGTATGTAAAGTTGATGAAACTTGGTATATAAATAGATGGCAATATGGAGATTATGCATGTCACTTTGTTTTTATCCTTGGATCAAAACTGTGGTTGCTATAGTAAAGGAAATTATCAAAATATGGCTTTAACTGATGGATCCATGGATGATTCAAGTTTACCAGCTAGGTTTATGAAAATTAGTATGACTAGAAAGGTATATGATACTAAATTCATGAATGTAATTCTCAAATTTCATGGTAATGGGTTTCACTCCATTGTACAAAATGGCAGCCAGAGCAAAAAATAGATTTTGATGTCAACATTATGCTTCAGTATAAAATCTTTGAAAATCCAATCTTGTCAGAAACCATAAGCATTGTGTAGTTGACATCTACAAAAATTTTACAAATTATATCCCTTGGATCAAAACTGACCCCGCCCACAGGTCACTTGTTCTACATTGAATTGTGTAGGAAAAACTTTTAGTCTTCTTAGAGCAAATATTTCATCAGAATGACTTTTTATGTCTATATGCATCACTTAAAGAATACGAAAATATCTTTTTTTGAGCATGATTTATATTGACTTGCATCTGTACACAAACTACATTGTTGAGTTTCATTTCAAGAAACATATCATCTATTGATTGCAGTCTTTTATGTCTGTATTTGCTTACTCTCATTTTCTGCAATGGTGCACACTATGCCACCCACAGTTGGTGGAGGACGTGTTTAGTCATTAGTTTGAACTTCACAGAGTTTGTAATTGGCTTCTTGGTAAGTTTCCTTCTCAGTGCATTGGTAATATAGTTTGAAATAAGCATTGTTACAATTTTTTTTTTTTACATTAGCGGACTGGTGTAGGATGAAAAGTTTAAAGAAACAAAAACTGTGAAGCTTTATGGGTAGACACAGATGCAGAAGTCATAAAAATTGTATGACTTATGTCAGACATTAAAGGCCTACTTTTGATGAAGAAAAAACAAAAAGCTCTGTATCTGAGACACACAGGGTAACGGAGCTCAAACCTGCATCCTTCATTATAGTGGCTGGTGTTAACATTAAGTAGCCACACAAAGTAAGTGGAAGAAATAAATTGTTCCTTCCTGCTTACAAGACTATTCACATACAAGACGCACCACTTAAATTGACTTTCTTGTGGATTTTGCAATGACACTCTTAAATAAGAGGCAGAAAGATTTTTTGTTGATGATTTTATCTGATGTCTTCATTTTCTAGTCATTTTGGAATTAAAATTTGAATTTTATTTACTCATGAGGTCAAATAGGAACACATTGATAATGATTTTGATACATTCTTGATCTTATGCCATCAAAGTGTGTATTTTAAAGATTATTAATTCTACTCTACTTGAGTGCTCTTAGAAAATATGTGCCTGTGTTTTATTGCCAGTGGTATAAAAATCATCAAAGTAGTGGACATTAGGACTTATCCAGTACAAATACTGCCAGAGAAAATTTCCAGAGAAAGTACGAAAATCTTATACAGGTAACACCCTTACGTAACTCATTGTTGTCACAAAGAAATGTTTTTAGGATTGTATTGTATCTCCTTTGTTGTTTCTTTCATTTCTTTTCTGTTTATCAGTCACGTAAAGGAGTTCTTGTTGTAGCTGAAAAAAAATCCAGACTTACTGGTACACAATTTACACCAGTAGGATGGCATAGAGGCACACATCACAAACCACCCAGTCTGAATTAATATTCTCTTTGAAGAGCACTTCTACCATTGTGTGGTAACCACATCTTTGTTTTTGTTATATTATACTCCAGAACATTCTTTCATCTTATTTGAAATGGGTTATGAATTTTACAGCGCTTTATATTTCAAACAGGCAACATCTTGAGAATACATAAAGTTACTAATTGGGAATAATTATAACAGGGAAAAGTACTCTCTCAGCATTTTGGAAAATTTTCATGTAATAACCATTGTTAAGAATTTTTTAAGCCCACCCACCAACTCGAAGTTGTGTAAAGTTTAGAATCTGGCATATAATCTGGAATTGGGATTAGCTCCTCTGTATGGTCTGGGTCTTAGACCAGTATTTTTTTTATTTGGTCAGGTAATGTCAGTGACTTAAACTTTCACTGTTCCATGTTATAGTTATGTTCCTTATAATTTCAGGATAAATACTTTCAGGCCTAGTTTCTTGTCTCTCTATGCACACATCAGAGACTACTTAACTTTAATTTAAGGTCAAGTAATTTAGTTCTGTGTTTGTCTTGCCTTTTAGCTCATCTGAGCCAAAAGGCTCAAGTAAGCTATTAGAAATGTCGATGTCTTTTATTCATTGTTCTTCCATCCATCTACATTTGCATTCAGAGGACATTTCCTCTGAAACCAGTTGGCCTGTTTCAACTTTATCAGAATGAGTCTTGCATGGCCCTCTCACAGATTTGTGAAATTTATTGAGTTCTATGCAGATCAATGGTTCCTATTGCAACCAAAAGAAAACCATCAAAGTTCTTATTCTCAGGAACCCCTTGACCAGTTTGAAAATGATTTGGCAAAACATACCTGCCATACATCTTGGATCATCTGGGATTGTCCCTGAAATTGAGTGTGTGTCTCGAAGTCCCAGAAAATGTAACCAGACTCTCAGAAAACATGAAAAACGTGCAACAGTCAAATTTTTGACACGCTGCTAGTCCTTTAGTTAGTCATGTACGAATACACTGTGTGTCATAAAATAGACAATTAACAAATGCCACTATTGACTTATTGATTTGCTGACATAATAAAAAAAATTATTTGCACCTTAAAAAGGCTGTCACTTTTAATTGGTAGTAAAAGAGATACTCGTTAAAATTATTTTAGGGAGCAGATGTGGTCCAGTGGTAATGCACTGGACTGGTAAAGCAAGGGTCCAGAGTTTGATCCTCCGCTCCTCCACTAACATCACTAATAGTCTTTCGGATAAGACATTAAACCGAGGTACCATGTATCAGTGCTATACACTGAGCATGCAAAAGAACCAGTGTGTCTCTGGAATGGGATGCTTTCTGTATCTTGGGCAACCGGTACCAATGATAAATAAGCTAAAATAGATAGAGACTGGAATGATCTGATGAAATCCCATTCTGTGTCAATACCAGACAATTAATTCAAAATATTTACATGAACCTCTGTTCATCTGGTGTGGCTCTTTGTATCACAGTTTTTCTTGTTTCTTGTTTGTCTGGGAAACTTAAAAAAATTTCTCCTAAGAAACTTCTGGCTTGATCTGAAAATAATTTGGCACAATGGCCCTTGAGTGACACTTTATATAAATCATACCTTCCAAGATTTTTCAGGCCATTTCCAGGAATGTGAAAGCCGAATTCCAGGACATTTGCCAGTATTCCAGGACATTGAACTCTGCATATACTTTTCATCATCTACTCTTGACATTACTCATAATTTGTTGGGGAAACCTTTGTGATGGGGAAAGTCATAAATGTGCTTTCAAACAGAATTCAGAAACCCTTGAAATTTACTGGCACATTTAACCTTTTAATTGCTTACCAAACTTACCATATTCTTTGTTGGATAGATATGTCAAAAACTCAGTTTAAATCATTTTGATCTTAGTCTTTGTCAGCAAGGCCAGTGCATGTGAATTAATTTTAAGTAGCATCTTTATTAATACCAGTTACAGCCAACATTAATATACCACAAGTAAATAAATCGATAGTGGCTTTTGTTAATTGTATATTTATGACAAACAGACAGACAGACAGAGGCAGGCCAGGCCAGGCCAGGCAAGGCAGGCAGGCAGAAAAACAGACAGACACACACACATACACGCTTAACACCATTCCTCCAATAAATGCACCCCCTTGCCTCACCCCTTGCTTTTTTTAATAATCATGAGCATTTCATCTGACAGCGTGATGTAATGCAGGGTTCTCAATAAGTTCCAGCCCAGTAGGCCCAATAAACAATCTAGCAGGCCTGCTAGGGAGGTCCGGGGCCATGCTCCCCCAGAAAATTCTGAAATTGAGCGCTTCATTTCCTGCATTTTGGGCTATATTTATACTATTCAAAGGCACCATTTGAAGGCCCATTTTGTGGCATATTTTAATGCAAACATGTGTTGAAAGTATCTATATTTCATGGCAGTAAGATACTAAATACAAAGCCCTGAGCCGTAAGATTTGGTATTTAGCATTGTCTAGTGGACCTCTACCAAATTTGTTCAAATTATGCCCCTAGGGTCAAATTTGGCCCTGCCCCAGGTGTCAGTTGATGTTACCTAGGCTTATATAGGCAAAACTTTTAAAAACCTCTTGTCTGAAACCACAGAGCCTAGAACTTAGATATTTTTAAAGGAGCATCAGTTAGTGGTCATCTGCCAAGTTTGTTCAAATTATGCCCCTAGAGTGAAATTTGGCTCTGCCCTGGGGGTCACTTGTATTCATATAGATTTATATAGCAAGATTCTTAAAAAAGCTTTTGATGTTAGCTCAATAGCAGACCCAAAGGCAAAACATTCAGGTGAGCGATCTAGGGCCATCATGGCCCTCTTGTTATTTTTAAAGTTTGTGCAGACTACTTCACTTATACTACTAATGCAATTTGAATGAAATGTTACAGGATTGAGCAGTACCTCAAGAACTTGTGCATATTTAACAGGTTTTTCGGTGAATGATTTTTGGCTGAGTGATGGCCTTTGAATTTAAAAGGCTTTTTGGCCTGTTAATGATTTTTGTGTTGCCTGCTACATAGTAGCTGCAACATGCTACAAAGTAGCCGCTACATAAAAGGATTACATCTCTGTCATCCGTCTATCTGTCTGTCTGTCCGTCTGTCACAAAACTTGTCCGGACTACTCCTCAAAAACTATTGGGGCAATTTCATCTAAACTTTACAGGAATGATCAGTACCAAGTCTATTTGTGCATATTATCAGCATTTTCCAGTTCAATGATTTTTGTCACAGTTATGGCCCTTTAATGATTTTGATTTTTAAAGTTTGTCTGGACTACTTCTCTTATACTACTTATTTAATTTGAATGAAATGTTACAGGAGTGATCGGTACCTCAAGTACTTGCACATAGTTAATGTGTTTTTTAGTTGAATGATTTTTGGCATTTTGACCAAAAAACTGTCCAATCACCCCTCAATACAACTGCTTAATTGGCTATCATCAGGCGACACATGTGATCACTGATCGCTCTTGTTGTGTATTGGAGTCCACTGTGCAAGAACTATAACTCTGCCTTATTTATTTTAATTATAATTTCCTTTTATTGATTTTTTTGGTGCAGAGAAAAACTCAGTAACAGTAGGAGGGACTTTGTTGAAACTTAACTCAGAGATGGACAATTAGAGGAAGTGCATGGTAAAAACTCATAACACTGCCTGGCTGAAATTTTGAATTAATTCCCTTTGTTATTTTTTTTTCATTTTCTAGTGCATTTCTCAAATTTTTTCAGAAGGACCTTATTGAAACTTCAAGCAGGGCATTACTGCAAGGCTGTTCCACTTTTTTTAATCCTTTAGTCCTTTTGACACCCGCTGGATCAACATGCTACCTGTGGGTATCTAGTTTGAAATGAAGTGTAGGCCAGGGCCTACCATGCTTAATAAGAGCTATGCAGGTAGTAATATGTCTAACCTTGTATGATTTACAGCTGCCTGACCTGCCTATCTGTATTTGCTCCTCTATGATTATTGGTCTGTACTATAAAGATATTAGGTTATCAAGAAAGGCTTCTTGAAAATGAGCAGTTAATAAAAGAAAGATCTGGCTTGTAATAAAAACAAATTATATTATCTGATATAGATTATCCTCTATGAAAATTAGTCTAATCAGTAAATTGACAACTTGTTACAACAAATAGGAGCAGGTGGTTAAAGCCTGGAACCAAAGTGCTAACAAGATAGGAGCAGATATGTATCTGAAGTAGAAGCCAGCAGGTAGATGATTCAGATTACTGTAAAGTGGTACTTTTTGGTTGAGTGAAATTTCAAATATTGACAGTCAGAAATTTTTCTGAAATATTTAATACAGGATTATGTTTCAAGTATAAGTATTACCTCTAGAGCATTTTGAAAGTAGGTTTAAGTAAAAAATGTGATAAATGAGCAAACTTAAATTATTTAAAAAAAAATAATACCATACAGAGTAAATCATTTTACAGCATTTGAAAAAATATGATATAATCTGGTCTAGACAATGATGCAATGCTTTTTATTTGCAAAGTTCAGAAAAAATAAACAAATCAACAATACAAGACATGTTTCTGGTTTAGTGATTAAAAATTTGGCTAGGAGAGAAGGTTATTAAGGGTAACTGGCAGTGAAACACTGAGGCAATGATAATCTGTCTAACCAAGATTACAAAATGCAGCATATCATGCTGGTTTTCAATTCTATCTAACTGAGATTGCAAAATGAAGAGTGTTCTTGCTGGTTTACCAACAAGGGTCCTAAGAGTGTAATTCTGTGTAAGTGTAATCAGACTGTATTTATCTTGAGGAATTAAAATCTGTGGATTTGTGATAAGAGTATAAGAGTGTCTGTTGAAATGGTATTGAAGCAAAGTTGCATCTATAAATTATATGATTTATTGTATTTCTAGTCTCAGCCTAACCCTTTGGTTGGTTTGTTATCCTTTTGCCAAACTTATAAGAGAAAAAGATGTCTTGGCCTTGGTCTTCCTGGACATTTGTCAATAAATCTGTCTATTTGTAAGTCTGTCTGAAGAAGTATTTGCTGAACTCCAAAATTATAAACTGCAGTACATGTACGTGAACAAAAACTGTAACTTTACCATGCTTGTATAACTAGAATTATCTTCTATTTCTTCACTTTAGCTAGGTTGAGCGAAACAAATTTCAATGAGAAAGAAATATTTCGGAACCATAACTCTGTCTGCTCCATATGAATATTTTTGTTTAAAGTCCTGCTAGTATTCTGTATGATCCATCACTGAAAATATAATGGAAGTGGTTTGTTTCACATTTAAAGAACACTGTCCTTAATATAATCTGCATTTTACATAAAATGTTATGGAGGATTCATTTTGAGTTCTCACTTTAAGCTTGGCTGTTTTCAAAGAAAACGTGGAGGTATCGTCATAGCTCTCTTGTCGTTTGCATGCAAAAATTTGACATTTTCAGATATCTCTGCCTTTACTTAACATATTTTCTTCCATCTGGCGCTACCTCTTCATAATGACACCCCAAATAAATACTACTAGATCCATAACTCTATCTTTTTTATTTTCACAATCATGCCCCTCTTTTCAACTTAAAAAATTCCTTAAAATTTATTATAATTTGCAAGGTCTTTGTTATTACTGAACATTTTTATGTCTCCCCTTATCAGGGCGGGTGGGAAGGACATATTGATTTTGCCCTGTCTGTCTGTTTGTCCATCAGTCTGTCACACTTCTTTTATCTGGCTTTCTGTCTCTGGTCTGTCTTTCACACTTCATTTCCAATCATTAACTTCACTTCTGTTCGACCTAGAGCCTGCAAATTTCCTAGGATGAATGCCTTTATTGAGTAGAAAAATCCAATTGTTTTAGGGATCAGTAGGTCAAAGGTCAATGTCAGAGTGACCCTGAATATGAAAACTGTTTCTTCTCATTTACTTGAATACCATTTGACCCAGAGCCTTCAAACTTCATGGGATTAATGCCCTTATTGAGTAGAATACCCCTCTTGTTTTCTTCTAAGGTCAAGGTCACAGTGACTTTGAACTTGAAATCTGTGTCCACTCAATAACTTGAATACCATTTCACTCACATCCTGCAAACTTCATAGGATGGTTACCTTTATTAAGTAGATGACCCTAATTGTTTTTGAGGTCAGATTGGCAAAATTAATATCTACTACAGCTGAGACAGCCCCTTGTTGGAACGCATAGGCAGTGCTCTTGTTTATAAGTTTATTTCAGACAGCAATAGAGGAGATTTGAAAAATATTTGGCCTGCATCCAAAAGATTTATAAAGTCCAAATTTTGTTTAATTAAATTTTGAAAAAAAAAAACAAACAAAAAAACCATCAAAAAGCAGATCATGAAGGGAAAGTATTTGTTTCAATCTATGATGTACATAAACTGTAACTCTTTTATGCATTCTTATTAGATTATGTCCCTTGCACATTGTAACTTCCTTCACAATTACAGGTAAGATGGAAGTTGTGTGAAAGTGATGTGGGATTAATAAAATGCAGTAGACAATAAATTTATGAGACATCTTCAAGAAGATCTGCAGTGCCTGAGATAATTTGCATGACAAATAAAAATAAACATTATAAGGTATTTCTTGCCTTATAGACAACTTGAATATACAGAATGTGTGGAATAACTTTTTTTCATTTTATTTCAGAGACATGTTTTGAGGATGGAGGTAGGGGGTATAAAGTTGGGGGTATGGGACTGATTATACTACCGCTTGCAAAACTGATTAGAGTTTACAATGTTAGGTAAAGAACAAGACTCGTCGGTACACCTGTCAAAAATAAATTAAAGCGCCACCCAATGTGTTTCTTTCGAACTCCGCCTTTTACCTGTCAGTAGTGTCATTCTAGTATCATTCTGTGTATGAAATGGAAAAGCGGTTAGGAAAAAAAATATTGAGTGAAAATTTCCAGTAGCAACGCAGCGACAATTACGACACAGCAACTTTTGCGCCACCCAGGCACATTTTTCTGGCTGCGGGTAGATTGCAAGATGCAGTTTTATTGACAGGAATACCTGAAAAACTGCCTCGCTGTGACTGGATGATCAGTAAAGTGACAGTTTAAGCTACTGAAATAAACATCTTAACATCACTTTTTACCGTGATCCGAATATGTGAAACTCTAATCAGTTTTGCAAGCGGTAGGAAAAGCTCATCTCAGATTACAAAGGAGTGGATCAGTACTCCAGTGGTATTGCACAAGAGCTTGTAAAATAGGGCTCATGAGTACAGGCACTAACACTGCTGTCTTTGTAATGAGACCTTAATCTGAGGTCCAGTATATCTGTGCTATACCAGGAGTGTCTGCTTTCCGTATCTTGCTCTTTTCACCCACAACTTGAAAAAGATAAACAAAACTGTTCAGGTGATACCACCAGTGTTGAGCCATATATATCAATTGTTGACAAGGACTTCACTGGAAATTGAAGGTTCACAGCAAAGTTATTGTAACTACATATAACATAAGAAGGAGATACAATAGTTCTACAATAGTTTTTGAAATACAAGAAAAATATCATTCTAAATCACTATCATTATAAATGGTTTTTCAGAAACAAAGTTATGATGTATCTGGGAATATAGATGAAAAAAAATACATGTATATAGTGAAGATACAAAAATTTGGATGCTTTCTAACATTTTCCACTTCATTGGCGGCGCCGAGAACGGCGACGCCTATATTGGAATAGTGTTTCATTTTGTACCATGCGCTGACGTAATCAATTTGGGAGAATCTTGGATCATTATCAATGTAAAAAAATCCAATTATTCTGTACATCACTTAAAATATGTCACTTCATAAATCGTATTTATTAATTTTAAAAATAAATTGATCCAAATCAGGTAAGTTTGTATTTTTAATCAAAAGTTTTTGATGCAAAAATTACAGATTTAATTACTTTTCCCAAAACAAATCAAAGCGCTGCAAGTACTTGTGTATTCACAGCATTTATCTAGCAGTGTGTTGCTACTTAATCTGAAATGCAAATCTTTGTTAATTCTTTCAACTATAGCTATATAAAGAAAGGTGAAGCCGAGTGGTTAAAAGGTCGGACTTGTACTCTATGGATAGCTAGTCAAGACACGAGTTCGAACCCCGTCAGCGGCCGTGTCGGCATCGGTTATTTCCTTCAGCAAGAAACTTTATTCTCATTACTTAGTACTGGTTGGTTCCAGGGATGGATTTGAGAATGATTCTATTAGCTAAAAGCTTTCGTCACAATCGAAATAAAATTTATTTTGTATGAACTAACTTGAAAATAGAAATTGTACACAATCTGTCGTTTTAATGCAATAATAAAGAATGAGTCTGTCTTTGTGAATATAGACACAAGGATGAATTTGAAGAACACTCTTACTTTGCTGGAGTCAATTCAATCGTTATAGTTACAAAAAAAAACATATCTTTTCACTACGCCACTGAACCGTTTAACCATGAATATGATAGAGTACCAGTTGTACTTTGGGTGTTATCTAGTGCAGACAAATTACAAAATATTTGAAATGATGTAATACCATACTGTGAAATGTGAAATTCGAACAAAGATGTTACATGTAAGGTTTTATTTTTTGGATGTCGATAACATATGGTTGCGCAACCAGGATAGAACAGAAAAAGACACAAAACAGTAGGATTTAAACAGACTAAAATCATTAAAAGTGTATAGATTGTTGAAATAAAGCAAAAGTAGACATTTGGAATATTCAAGAGCTGAATTGTGTCGCAGACGAAGAACACTTGATTATTATCCCAATTTTTAATTTTAAAGGGAGACAATATGCAATTTTCATAAAAAGTGAAAGATCAAATGATTTTTTATGAGAATATATTCATTCATATCTGGTCATTTTGTTGAAGAAAAATGAATTCACATGATTTCACATCTTCAATAAAAGTGATTAAAACATGGATATAATTCAAATGTCCCCCTTTAAAATCTTTTTACATCCCATCTGTAAATAACTTGATTATATCATCAAAATGTACAACATGTACTACACATGTGTACAATTGTTTAGGTTAATTTATACACTTATTATTTATCTTATTTCAAAACCATGTACGCCGCCTTTGATGCTTTGCATCAAAATTAATCTTGTACTGTATTGGTTAAAACAAATGGTTATTTAGCAGTGACAAACTTTTGGAGAAATTAAAACAAAGTAAGTCAGGATTGGAAATCGAAATTGAGTAATTAGTAAATTACAGTTATGCTGGTTAGGGCCAGATTACTGGAATTTTTTTCCAGTAAGGTCAGTAGATTGTGTCAGGTCCATGAACTTAGATCATTGAAGGTAGAAGTGCTTTGTGAAACAAAGTTATGATTTCATTTTGTAAGGAAATTTAGAAAATAGGTGACTGGGCCTTAAGAACAGGCTAATCTGCCTAAATGGCCAAGTGACAATTTACCAATGTAAAGTTTGTAGCTAAAAATGTAGACCACTAGGGGATTGAACCTTGTCTTCAATGCTTTGTTAACACATATACTGTGTATACAATTACTGTGTATAATAATTGTACATTATTTTTAACCTTTTACTAAGAATTTAAATGGTATGGCATTTAATTGTAGTAGGGGCAATTTACACAATAAAATGTTTTATTAATGATAATTGTACTGTTAGAGAACTCATTAGTTAATGCTTTAAATCTTCTTATCCAAATGTTTAGAGAGATTATCCTTGCATACATGTAATATATAATCAGATCAGTGGGGATTTAAAGTCCTTCCTTCCTTCTTTGCTCTTTTGTAATGCTGTTTAAGACAGGTCATATAGTCACTTGATTTTAATACTGGAAGTTTTGGTTTTAGTCTTCAATATTCTGTATAAGTTAACAGTTTAATTAAGTATTGATCACATAATCATGCATTAGTGGTATAGAATGACTTAAAGGTCATGTGACACGACTATAGCAACTTTGTCTATTCAAAATAATCATGATGTACTGATTAAAATGGTTTAATTGCGAAATTATGAAAATTTTGCTTTTGATAAGAAAAAACGTGTTTTTGATGATCGGCAATTTCCGTTTCGACATCGGAAGTTTCCGCTGCAATTTTTGGCTGTGACGTAGATTTATCCCTACTGTCCCAGGCAGTAGTGCAGAATTACACTGCTCATAACACATCCGTTTTTAAATGAAAAAATAACACTAACCCACAAGTGCAAGAAACACAATAAAGGCACACTTATAAAAATAACATGATATAAATTGTAAATTAAATAAAACAATGTGATTACTTCTCGATTTTTATAAGTAAATTCAAACATTATGCCGGGAGAACGGTTTGTGATTTTACCTTTATAAATATTAAAAAATATTCCAATTTCTTCCATGTTGTGGTTCTATATAAAAGTATCTCCTTCACGTTTTAACATGCTGCGTAACCCTTCCCCACTTGATGTTTACATCATAAACAAATTCTTTTTCATTTAAGTGTTGTAAAATTGAAGTGAATTTAGGTGATCTAATGTGTTAACTTTGTTTCACTGGAATGGAAATTCACACTCAGTGTATTTTCACGTTGGGATATTGTTTGAAAAAAATAATATGGCATATCCACCGAGCAGAAATTTGTGTCTGCTTATAAATTAATATCCAATGAAATGTCAAAGATCCATATATCACACCTTATATTGTGGGATTTATGCAAATTAACCTGCCCAAATGGGACCCTTGTATATTCTGCATAGCTGTCAAAACAAGGCAATTAACTTTTTATGACCCAATCAATGATAAAGTTGAGACAAATAGCAAAATTTTATGGCAAGTGATCTTACAAATTGATTGAATTACTTTTGATCAGTCAAACTTGTGAAAACATTATGTAATAGCTTGTTCCAATTAACATGTCCGAATGATTTTTAGTTAAGAAGCTTCTATGCAGATACATATTTAAATTAGATAATTAAATGTAATGTATCTATTTATGATGAAAATAAAAACATTCGACTTCTAAATGTGAACAAATTAAAATAAAAAACACAATGTGTTTGTGTTATGATTTCGACATAGTTTTAGGGCTTCTTCATATTATTTGTTCTTTGATCATTATTGGTTTTTTTAATGTTGAATGAATAAGCCCCCCCCGCCCCCCCCCCCCCCCCCCAAAAAAAAAAAAGATATGCAGTTATAATGAAAAAAAGTCATAGATCTAGTCAAAGATTACTTACACGTACCCCAGGCAAAATATACCACAGACAAATAAGCAACACATCACTGTAAAGAGAATGTTTTTATGGAAAAAATCTCTCGATTGGAGTTAGTTAATCAAGTCTTCCAAAAAAACTGCATCGGATAAAAATAAGCATGTTCAAAATCTTTTTGGATCAGTAACTTGAAAAATATCTCTAGATATTTTCACTGATGTATTCTTTTTATTCTATAACCCTAATTAAACTAGCCTCCACATAATATTGCTCATTGGCTTCGTAATTCCATCAAAATTTCAAATTATTTATCTTAAAAAATCTTCAATGTGTATTTACGATGTTAGCTTGACTTGTTCAATTTTGTTTTTTTACTATATGCAGTCTACATTTTCACTTTTCATCATAATTTTCAAGATTTTGTTAACAATCCAGGCAGCTGTGTCAAGTGGCAAGAGATAAATGTGCGTCACTTCCGGTTTCGCTCGTGACAGGTGCGCGCGACCAAGTGCGTAAAATATGGATTTTAATTTACTATAAAAACATCTTTAAGATGAAAATTACCTCCGGAATTTTCTAAAACTGTCATAGTAAGATATATAGTTTTCGCTCATATTGAAATTTCGAGGTCAAAAATTCGTGTCACTTGACCTTTAAAGGTATGATGAGATGTCATACTATATCATCTAGATAAAACAATGTCAGTACCCTGGTTAAAAGCTAGGATTTCTAAGAAGGAAATATGATTGTAGTTCTAATATACCCAAACGGGGAACGGACAATAGCCCACTGGGACAATAGCCCACTAGGACAATAGCCCACTGGACAATATCCCACTGGACAATAGCCCACTGCTAAATTTCAGGGAGGACAAGAGCCCACTTCTAATCAGAAAGGGTGCAGGTGTAATAAACTTATAATATAGATGTTTAATTGTTTTAATATTCACATCTATATATTTCATATATAAAGTCAATCCTTTTCTGCATCAATTTTCATGTTCAATTATACAATGTGTTTTTACTCATTTATACCCTGTGTCTACCAAATAAAACGTGAGTGAAAAGTATAGAGCTGGTAAAAAAATCCATTGGATCTGGATCTGCTGTAAATTGTTCAAACAGAAATGTCAGAATTAAAAAAAGTCTTCACTGTTGACTTATGAATACTTATATTTTAAACACATTACATGTTCAATTTCTTAATTAAATGCATAATTATGCAAATAAGTGGGCTATTATCCTAGTGGGCCATTGTCCCAGTAGGCTATTGTCCAGTGGGCTATTGTCCTAGTGGGCTATTGTCCTACACTCACCCAAACACACACTCTTTGATAATCAAAGTTAAAGTCATTAGGTACCTGCTCAAGATAAATAAATATTCTGATCCAACAACTTTTTTAGCTCACCTAAGCATGTAGTTCCGAAGTAGAGCTACTGTGTTAGCTTGTCATTTCTTGCATGTCAACATATTGATATACACCAGAGACTTCATTGTAATCTACTGAAAGTGCATTTTTAAGGAGACTTTTTTAATTTTAAGGTAGTTAGAAAACCAGGTTTGCTCACTTACTATATGATCTTTCTGTATGCTCATAGTGATAAATCTATTAAATGAATTTGTAACTTGGTCACAGTCTGATAAGAAATATTCATCTTTAAAATAGATAAAAGAAAATTCTTGGTGGACAAATAGATAAGAAATATTCTGCTCTCACTGCAAGGCAGGGTCATATTGGAGGTGATCAGTAGGTGGCCATCTTTACACTCTTGTATGAAAATCATTTTAAGGTTTGATGTCTATGTCATAATGTTTAATTGTCTGTAACATCAGTGATGACTTTCCTTACCTGCCTTGAGGACTTAATGTTGCATTGCACTAGATAACATGACAGTTTCAGATTTGTAAAATCACCCTGACAGTTTAAATTTTAGATCTAGATTTTATTCTTCCATGAATTCGATATTTGTTTATAACCTTCACAATGTAGAGTATGAAAATCTACAAAATATCCAATATTTAACTGTTCTGCTTGGTTACACACTAGATCCTTTCAAGGCCTTGTAAAGTTCTTTTTTTTCAAAGTCATGATGAAATGTTTTGATTATTGCTATCTTTGTAGCCCAGATTAAGTCTGGAACTATTGTACTTGTACAAATAATTGTGTAAGTACCGACATTATAAATATTATTTATTTTGAAATACTACATGTATAATGATAAGAGAGTTAAAGGTAAAACTTAAAGCTCTCTAATGGGTTTTTGTTGTTTTGTCAATACCATATGCTGTAAGTGTTTGTGTCTTGAATAAGATATTATTTAACTGAATATGTAAGAAATGACATACATGTAATATTACGTAAAGTCTATATTTATAACAAGTATCTCTTGTTAAGTTTTCTGTTATAGTTTTAGATAAAAAGAAAAACATTACTTATTGAAGCAAGCAATTTCTATCACATGAAAACAAAATGTGTAGAGATTTACATGATATTAGTAACATTTGTTGTTTACTGTTTAACAGGCACGTATGAGAAATAACACAAAACACACCAATGAAAGAACAGCTTTAGTCGTGGTTGGGTATAATTATTATGTAAGGAAGGTGTAAAACTGTTTATATTTGATATTTAAAAGCTTAGAGTACTGTATTCTAGGATTTAAACCAACATGTGTAAAATTATGAAAAATAGGTGTGTATCTTGATTATAGGAAATAGTAATTTTAGAAGTCTATACAGATATTTTGCAAGCTCACCTGAATCTAATGTGCTCATGGTGAGCTTTTGTGACCAACCTGTGTCTAAACAACATCTTCTCTAAAACCACTGGGCCAAATTAATTGAAACTTTTTCTTGGAAGTTCATTGCATAAAGCTATACCAAAGTTGTTAAAAATATTCAGTTCTATGCAGAACTCTTGTTGCTTTGGCAACAAATGAGAAAAAACTTAAAGAACTTTTTTGTCCAGAACCACAAGTCATAGATCTTAGATATTCAATTTGTACCATTGTCTAGTAAATCTTTACCAAAACTGTTAAAATTTTGGCCCCCTTAGTCAAAATTGGCCCTGCCCCAGGGATCACGTTTTATTTAGACTTGTAAAATTTCAAAAATTTTCTTGTCTGAAACCACAATGCCTAGACCTGAGATATTTTCCATGGAGCATTATATCTAGAGCTCCAATATCAAATTTGTTCAAATTACGCCAATGGAATCATGTAAAATCTTGCTCTAGACCTTAAATATTTGGTATAAAGCATTGTATAGTTAACCTCTACAAAGATTATTCAAATTATGTCCCTGGGGTCAAAATTGACATCAACAAAAAAGGGGGTTCCAGAGTTATGGCACCTTAGCAATGGGATGCAGGTGAAGGATTAAGGGCCATCATAGCCCTCTTGTTGATTTAGTCTTAATGGAAGTTGCTCAGAATGTTTGCTTTGATGATATCTCGGTCAAGTTCAAAACCAGGTCATGTAGGATCAGAAACTAGGTCACCAGGCCAATCATAGGAAAACCTTGTTAAACTCTGGAGACAATAGTTTTCATCAAGTCTTAATGAAAGTTGCTCATAATATTTGCCTTGATGATATCTGGGTCAAGTTCAAAACTGGGTCATGTTGGATCAAAAATTAGGTCACCAGAAAAACTGAATAGCCTTAACAGAGGATTCAAACTAGAGCCCTGTTACACCTAAACAACCTGTATCACCTGGAAAAAAATACACTGGGGCTACATGTAACAAGATATGAAAGACAGATTAAAATGAAAATAACTGATTCTATATGACAGATATATAAGAAACACTGTGAAATAATGAGCTGTTGATTATGTTATCAGGACAATTAGTTAGTTGGTGCTAGATTTATTTTGATAACATTTCTTATTTGATAACAGTCCCATTATTCTCACCTTTAATGTAATTTCTGTATCTGCAACATGTGAATTTTTATCATAAGTATTCCAGTCATTTACTGGGTATGAGAACAAGGTTTTAAAAGTAGTGTGGAAATTCATTCATAAATAAATTGACTTTAGGTCATAATAAATTCATGGGTAAATGAACATAATAAATTGCATAACCTATTGCTCTAAATAAAGGATTACTTATTTGCAAAATAGACACTACAGTCTGAGCCTCATATAGATACTTGCCTCTCTGATAGCATAGGGAATTTAACCAAACTTAGTTGTTTTTTTCTTCATTTTTGGATGAAAATGGGGGCAAGGGAGTACTCTGGTGAGTGATACAGGGCCATCATGACCCTCTTGTATTCAAATTTGGTATAAGTTGTGTATCTTTTAAAAACATGAAGAAGTCAGAACTGAGGGCAAAAAGGAAACAAAAAACAACCCAGAAAATGCCTTGATAACCTATGTATTAATGAGATGTATTTTGAAATAACTAAAATAAACTGATACATTTACAGCATTCTATACTCAAGGGATAAAGAAACGCAGGGTAAACTTTGAAGATGATTTTAGGTAAGACGTCGAGTATAATGTTCAATATTTTTAAGTAAAAATGAAGATTAATCCATATAGAACAAACTGCAAAATCAATGATTTGTATCTGGTTAGTGATTTAAAAATAATTGAAGGGAAAGAGTAATTGAAAGAGACCTCTGCAATCTGAAATCAAATTGGACTGATTGTGGGAACTGGCTAGTCAATATCAGTTATGTCCCCATTTGCTCTCTCCGTAGCCCTGATTCTCCTAGGCATGGAGTTCATGAGTGAGTTTATCCTCCTTATTGGGATGTTGGCCCACTCTTCCAAGAGGGCCGATCTCAGTTGGGCAAGAGTAACAGGTGGAGGTTGGCGTCTTCGAACCTGTCTATCCAGTTGGTCCCACAAATGCTCAATAGGGGATAGGTTGGGGCTGTATGGTGGCCAATCCCTTGGGTGGATATTGTTGTTAGGGAAAAAGTTGTGACAGATCCTCACTACATGGGGCCGAGCATTATCCTGCTGGAATGTGAGGTTGTTTTGCTGCAACAAGGGGTCAGAGGATCTCATCTCTATACATTGTGGCAGTTAAATTAACTACTACCACAACTAGTTGTGATTTTACTCCATGTGAGATTCCTCCCCACACCATAACTGATCCACCCCCAAACCTATCCCGCTCTACAAAGCAACAGTCAACAAAATGTTCTGCATGATGTCTGTATACATGATGTCGACCGTCTGCTCTTAACAGGGTGAAACCGGGACTCATCAGTAAACAAGATCTGCCTCCTCTGCCTCAGTGGGAATATTCTGTGGGCATGTGCTGGCAACTAGCAGCGGTAAGGGGCAGACCTATGTATGGGTAACGTGCCTGCAGACCAACCTCCCGCAATCGTTTCCTTACAGTTTTAGCATGGATAGGATGGTTATGAGAACCTATGGTATAAAAGGCAGATTCAGTGGCAGTTAGGTGACGATTGCGCAAATGCGTGAGATGAATAAACCTGTCCTGACATTGTGCAACTACATGCGGATGCCCAGACCTAGGTCTGTCAGCGACCCACCCAGTTTCCCATAGACGTCTAACAAGAAGTTCTATAGTGCAAACAGGGCACCAAAATGTCTGGCAACCTGTATTTGCCATTGACCTTGGATTATCATTGCAACGACCTGACCACTCTGAACTTTTGTCACCCATGCCATTGTGTTTAATGCTATAAAAAGTAATCAAAATATGAAAATGATGTGTCTTTATGAAGACTACCTAGTGGTATGACAAGCTGTGTAACTCAATGTCACAACAATGCTGTGCACAAGTTTTTCCCATTTCATGTTTTCCCCGACAGACGTTGTTACACAATCCTGTTATGCAACATTTGATAAAGGACTTTCTGCACTGTAACCTAGAGAGTTGCTTGACCTATTTCCATTGTTTTTGAACAACACTTTTGCAAGATATTGCAAATAATGTTACCCTTCATAAATTTTCTTTATCCCTTGAGTATATGTTACAACATTATTGATTCTTTGAATGATATTGTTAAGATCCTCTGAATGATATTATTAAGGTAATTTCAAAATACTGAAATCCTTGAATGAAATGGTAACAAGATATAAGTACCAAAACAACATTTCGTAATATCTGGAATCACTATTGCGCAAGGCTAAAGATTGAGTCATTGCTCAAGGTACTTAGGGTTTTTAGTAAACATACAGTTTTGGACTTAATAAGTGTGCATTTAGCTTTCTGAGAAAGATTGGTATAGTCTGATATATATTTTTAAAAAATACATACACTTTTCAAATGAAATATTGATCAAAGGTATAGTAAACAAAATTTGATAATAAATCTTTATCATTTTTTTTGTCATTATGACAAGAGGAATATTTGATCTGGTTAAAGCAGGAATAGACAGGTGAGTTAAGCAAAACCTGCAGATTTAAATGTTCTGCCTTCAAAGAATGACAATTTCTGTATCTGTGAAAGAAATTTTGCATGCTTAATTGGCTGAAGTAAAATTTTTGCTCAGGTGGTCATGTCACTAATGCTCGCATTTGAAAGGTTTAGCATAAGATCTTGCATTTGTTCTTTTTTTTTGTTCTGTATCAATGAAGATATTTTAGATATTTTTGAAGTTCTATGTTGCACTTGTACAGAACAATATATAGCCTTTATGTAGGTATTTGTCATGTTTCCTTAAACCTAAGGTCAAGGTCTTACCACTATTGATTTAATGCATAGTACCATGTATCTATCTATCTGAGTTTATTTATTGTCCCTACCGGTTGCCCATATGACTGACGCCCCCTGAAGATATTAGTATTTTATGTTGTGGGGGTAGTGCAAGATACAGAAGGCATCCCATTCCAGAGACACCCCTGGTTCTTTTGCATGGTCAGTGTACAGCACTGATACATCGAACCTTGGTTTAACGTCTCATCTGAAAGACAATTAGTAATGTTAGTGGAGGAGCAGGGGATCATCTCGGGACCCCTGTGTTACCAGTCCAGCGTGTTACCACTGGACCACCGATCCACTCCAATAATGCATAGCACTGATTACATATTCCTTTTAAATGGCAAGGTCACACTTCAGCTCTGTCTATATACAATTTGTTTTCATGACAGCTCATAAACCATTGTTTTCATGCAAACTGCAAACTTAGTATACTTTTGATTGTGCACATGTGTTGGCAAGCAAAAATGTTACTGTTGTTGTGTGCAGATATACAGAAAAAAATATGTATTTTTCAGTGGAAAAACATTTTGGGTACTCCTGCTTAAGCAATTCCATTGACTCTGATACTGATATAATGCAGAAGTAACATTAAGATCTGAAAGTGTATCAGTGATGAAAAATAGGTCAATTTTTCCCCCACAAATTTCTGACAATCAGGTATTATCTTCAAACTCACTGAATTATATTCCCTTCCCCTTGGTTGCTGTAGTCTCTGGACCAGCCTCCAGTTGAAAGTTTGATGCGGAAGTGTTGTATCTATGTTTATGTAGAGAAGGGTATACAGCAGTAGAGAATTGCTCTTGTGAATTGCTAATAATTGTGATTTACCTATAAATAACAACAGGGAGGAAAGTCCTATGAAAGCATGTAGCTACTTCGGTAGAATAACAAACTAACATACTAAGTGAATGAGCTAGTAAGTGTAACATAGGTTTCTCATTTATCTTGGCCACTTTGTTTCCCAGGAGAATAAATGATTATAAAATGTGTAAGTTCAGTGAACATGATCGTGTATAATTGTGTATGTGGAGCTTTATAAAAATATTTTACGTCCAAACAGTTATTTTAAACATGAACAGGAATGATGACATTAGGATATCTTTTCCTATTCACCGAGATGTTCTAAGTGTGTTTTCCTGTACAAAAGGAAGATATATACCAGCAGACATTTTGTTGAATTTCCACATTGAAATTTAATTGTTCATTTGCCATAAAATTGGCAGGTTTGGAATAAATAACATATTAAACGAGGTAGGTAAACAAACCTATTTATGAGTATTGAATAAATAGCTTGTATTTTGCTCTGTTTTTATGTGCAATAGATAAAATAGATATTATCTTGAAATACGACATTTGTAGTGTATTACAGCTGTGTGCGCAGATGAGAAATGTAAATTTAATTGAGTTTTATTTGATTGAAAGAGCTTTGAAATTTGTTGCTAAAAAACCTACAGAGTGTGGATGTTTCTGGTTGTGTTATTGGCAGTGTAAGTTTGTATTGTCATGTCTTCGGATATATTAACGAAAATTCCTCTTACTTCCTGGTGAAATAGTTTTGATGTGAAGTTGAAAAAAAAAATGATCTGTGGATTAATTTCTGTATGCATTCCAAATATATTCAAATAATTCAACATTTTATCTTGCTATGATGATTAAGATTAGATTATTCAGCTAACAAGCAATTACACTGAAGATAAGCAAGTGGTTATATATTAAAACAGAGCAGTTTCTTGCACTTCCTTCTTGCGTACATGTATTTCATATGTTAGGCTGGAATTGAGGCTGACAGTTTTATGTAGTGAGGGCTAGTGTAAAATTCAGAGAGGCTGAGAGAATTGCTTTACCAGACATACATGGAACTTACCATAATTTCAAAGAACCAAGTAAGTTTTGATGAATTATACTTAGTATTCTGGAAGTCTTTGGAATGTTTTTAAAACTGGTTATAGGAAATTCATTGTGATCAGTATTTTTAATTACATTAATTAGTTCAAGGGTATATTTAAGTATATATGGTAGTTCAAGGGGTATGAGATAGAAATTATAGCTCAAGAGGTATCACATATAAGGCAAGTCAAGGAATATAACATACATATAATGTGTGGTAGTTCAAAAGCGGTCAGCATTTTTGTGATATTTCACAGGAACAGGTCAAGAATTGGAAAAAGATCTTTTAACTAAACATTAAACTTTTCTTTGATTTGAATAAATAAGGAATTGTTTTTCTCAGTAGCCAGGATACTTATGCCTGGTTCCTCAAATAGGTCTATTATTCAAAAGCCCAGCTAGACTGAGAGGAGGGTCATAGGTCATATTTATCTTTCAGCACAAGTTAAACAGTCACACAGTGGAAGATATGGATTGTTTTCAGAGCAATATAAATTCTATTTTGAGTAGTGTCTGGAAGTAATTTAGTATACTGAGTTATTGAACAGGTAACCTTACAGTCAAACACAAACAAATAAGAATGAGATAGAGAATGATTAGGCAGGACCTAGTGAATTTACCTCGTAATGATTTAGTTGACAAAAGCTTCCATTATTTGCAAAGGCCACATGATATACTTGATTCTGTTCTTGATTCACTGAATGAAACACTTCCATCCCTTATCCGATTAATGTATAAATTTTGACCTTAAATAAACTGATTAAAATTGCTGATATTGCAATGTGTTTTGCAGTTGTTCTTAGTGGCTGTCTGCTTAACTCAGCCAAAGCACAGTCATTAATTTCTTACACTAAAACATTTTATGACCAAAAATTATTTCTGTCACCCAGCAGGGAATCTTGTTTGATATTTTCCTCAGTATTGTGTCTTTGTCTGTAATGTTGCAATAACATTACTTTTTCAATAATTCCTTCTGCTGTTAGTCTTTAACAAAACAGTGATTCGAATATTCTAGAATTGAGGGTCTGTTCTCCCATACGACACGGTAATGAACAGCAGTTATTCTGTTTTAAGGTAAAGGACCATAATAATGATTAGTGTTGTATGCTTTTTTTACCTCACCTGAGCATAATATTATGCTCTGTTTCCTTTGTCTGTCTGTCATCTGTTCACATCCACATTGTTAACATTCTACTAAAGGTTGTATATAACGCCCAGTCATTCTGAAAATAAGTTGGAATCTTTACTTTGACTAGTAGATTTCAGTTCATTAGGTCATAGGTCAAGGTCACAGTGACCTAGAAAAGCAAAACGGTTCCTGATCAATAACTATAGAACACTTGGTCCCAGATTCTTCAAACATAGTGTGAAGGTTGGACATGATCAGTAGATGACCCCTAGTTCTGTCAGATCATCAGGTCAAAGGTCAAGTTTTTAGTGACTTTGGATAGCAAAATGGTTTCTGATCAATAAATATACAATCCTTGGTCCCAGGTTGTTCAAACTTAGGTTGGTCATGACCAATAAATGACCCCTATATTTTATCAGGTGACTGTGACCTTGAAAAGCAAAATGGTTTCTGAACAATAACTAAAGAACCCTTGGTCCCAGGTTCCTCAAACTTAGTGTGCAGTTGGCCATGGCCAGAAGATGATTCCTATAGCTTTTTAGGTCACTAGGTCAAAGGTCAGGTCACAGTGACCTTGTATGGCAAAATGGTTTCTGATCATATACTATAGAATGCTTGGGCCCAGCTCCACAAAACTTCATAGGTAGGTTGGTCATGACAATTAGATGACCCTGTTCTTTTTAGGGTCATTAGGTCAAAGGTCAAGGTCACAGTAACCTCGAAAAGCAAAACAGTTTCTGCTAAATATTAAGGGAATCCTTGGGCCCAGGTTTGTCAGAGTATCTAGGTTTGTCATGACCAGTAGATGATAACTATCATTTTTCAAGTCATTGGGTCAAAGGTCAAGGGTCTCATTGATCTTGAAAAGCAAAATGGTTTAAGATGAGTAACTGTAGAATGCTTGGGTCCATGTTCCTCAAACTTGGTATTAATTGTTGATGACTTATAGATGAACCCTTTAGTTTTTCAGGTCACCAGCTAAAAGGCCAAGGTGACACAGTGCCCTTGAATAGCAAAATTTTTTCCAATCAATAACTATAGAACTCTTGGTTCCGGCTCCTCAAAAATTCATGGCTGCCTCTAGGGATAAGGCGCTAGGGTGGACATATATGTTTAACAAACTTCTCTTATTAGAAAGTGGATTAACGTCATACTTGGACACAACACCCTTTTGGACAAAACCTTCCCTCTGACCTATATCTATTTGACCTTGACCCCTGAATGATCTTCACCTTGATGATCAAATTGTCCAAAAACTTTAACATTGGCCATAACTTCCTTATTAGTTAGTGGATTTACTTCATAGTCAAACACAACACCCATTTGTACAAGACTTCCCACTGACCTATATTTATTTGACCTTGACTCCTGAATGACATTCACCTTGAAGATCAATTGTACAAAACTTTAACATTAACAATTATACTTCCTTATTAGTAAGTGGATTTACGTCATACTTGGACACAACCTTTGGACAAGACTTTCCTACTGATCTTTATTTATTTGACTTTGACCTCTTAATGACCTTCACCTTGAAGATCCAATTGTCCAAAAACTCTATCATTGGCCATAACTTCCTTATTAATAAGTGGATATAATTCCTACTTGGACACAACACCCCATTGGTCAAGACCTTCTCATTGACCTATATTTATTTGACCTTGATCCCTGAATGACTGGTCCTCAGCTCAAAGGTCAAAGCATCAATTTGGGGGCATTGTCATCTTACAGTGACAGTTTTGTTCAAATTATGCTCCTAGTTGACCTTTACAAAGTTCATTCAAAATATTACCTGAAGGTCAAAATGCTCCACCGATGGTCCTTGTTTTATATTGGGTTGTGTAGTAAAAACTATGTCGGAAACTATGATCTAGAGCTTAGATATTTGCATAGATATTTTGTATATAGCATTGTCTAGTGGATATGTAATAAGGTTCTTCAGGTTACAAAATGTATGTCCCTTGGGTCAAAATTGGCAGAGTGCCAGGTTTCCTATTTGTATAAAATGTAAGATCTTTGAAAACCTTCAGTTCAGAAACTGTAATTTTACTTCTGATGTTTGCTCAACAATACACCCACAACCAAAGTACTAACATTAGAGAACCAGGCCAACATAGTTTTTATATGTTTCTAAAATCCTTTTTCTTCATGCACATCATTCTGTGAACCACAAAGGGCAGGCTGTTGCACACTTTTTGCTCACCTGGGCACTGTGTTCACTGTTAGCTTTTGTGATTTGTCCACTGTCCGTCTGTACATTTTGCACCGTGGGATGTCAACATTTTCTTTAAATGACATCTTCTCCTAAACTTGTGGGTCAAATGTGATGAAACTTGCCAGGGATATTCCTTGCATGAAACTCTTCCAAATTTGTTCAAAGAATTCCCTTCCATGCAGAGCTGTGGTTGCTATGGTAACAGAAAAGAAAAACTTTGAAAATCTTCTTGTCTGAAACCACAAGGCCTAGAGCTAATATATTTTGCATACAGGTTCAGCTAGAGGTCCTGTACCAAGATTGTACAAATTATGCCCCTGGAGTCATTTACATAGGCTTATATAGGAAAGACTTAAAAACTCTTCTTGTCTGAAACTGTATACCCTAGGTATTTTAGCTAAGATATTTTGTATGTTGCATTATGTAGTGGATACATACCAAACCCCTGGGGATAAAATTGGCCCTACCCAGGGTTCTTTTTATATAAAATATGAGGTCTTTCAAAATCTTTAATTCAGAACCTGTTATTTTGTTTCTGATGTTTGCTCAACAGCTGACGCACAGCCAAAATAATCAGGTGAGTGACCCAGGGCCATCATGGCCCACTTGTTGTTGTAATATACAGAACAGCAACTTGTACCTGTCAACCAAGAACATTGCCTTTGGGCAATTTATATTCAAAACATTATGTACAGTTTAAATTGACCAGCTATGCTTGAAATTAAATTACATATTATTATAAAATTGTATGTGTATTTCCTGTATGACACCCAGATATATCTGTCAATAATTTTGGTATAAATACTGTAAAGAACTTTGTGTCAGCAGTCACATACAAACCTGCTTGACCAGTATAACATTCTTGTCTTTAAGGTAAGAAATTCTTTACTTGAAAGACATGTTTTTATGTTGCTTCTCTTTCAGATGTAAAGCTTTTACTTTTGTATAGTTTATTAACAACCATGCATCTAACTTAATTTTCAAGTTGTTGAAAAGTTCCCTTTTCTTTTTTTATTTACGCAATGTTCTTTCACTTCAGAGTAGTAATTTTTTTACATGTCCAATTAATGTACCTATGTTACTCTGATTACATGTTTGATTATTTCATGTTTGCTACTCATGACATGGTAATTTGATCATTTGTTCATCTTAACTATTATGTTTGTTTATATCATAGACAACTTTCTGCATGTGTGAAATTACAGATATCCAACACCTAATATGTCTTCTGAATTTTTTGTGCCAACTTGTAGCTGTTCATTAGTGTTTTTCTTGTCTGTGCCTAATGTTCCAGGCCATTCTGAATAAAATTGTTTAACTTATGTGGATATTATGAAACATATTGATAAACAAGCCAGAGATTAATAACTGCACAAAGGTCATGAAGGAAAAGTATGGAAAATTGTTACATTCTTTTCTTGTAAACAGGATCTTAGATATTTGTTGGAGAAACTTTGTATTGAAGATCTAGTTATTTTTGTCTGCAAATAAGAGATAATTATCATATTTCATGATTTTTTATGCAATCAAGAGTTCTATCAGAAACAGTTAATCTCCAAACTGGGCAAGATTGACAAGTAAGCCTTAGGATATTACATATTGATTGTTCTTGATGGTTTTATCCAATCATTTATAGAAATGTAAACAGAATTTTTAACAAAAATTTATAGAGAAAATGGTACTGAAAACAAGATAACAATTTACATGTGCCTGACCTAATTATAAATGATTAAATCTAGGGATAGCAAAATTTGTTCATTTTAGCATTCAAATGTTCAGGTCTTTTTGCATTCGAATGTTCGAGTAATTCATACTCAAAATCTTTATGTGTTATACCTTATTCCGAGTGTTTCCAATTCACAGGATAATGTGTATTTCTCAATATCTGGTATAAGTATTGAGTAATTCCGTTCTCAATTTAAATTTATAGTTAGTAGATCAAAAAGAACAAGAAATTAAGATTAAGACCAAGCACAAAATTTTGCTAGAATTATCTATTTGTCACATTTTTGTTAGCACTATGTGCTCAAGGTGAGCTTTTGTGATCCCCAGTGTTCACCATGCAATAAGAGAAATATGATAAAACTTTGAGGAATGTTCCTTGCATGAAGCTCTACCAAAGTTGTTCAAAAATTGTATTCCATGAAGAACTTATGTCCCAAGGTTCACGATAAGCCCCGCCTGAGGGGTCACATGTTTTACATAGAAAATTAATATAGAAGAATATCTTTAAAAATCTTCTTGTCTGAAACCACATGCTCTGAAATTTAGCATGAAGCTTTGAATAGTGGACCTCTATCAAGTTTGTTCAAATTATGTCCCTGGGGTCTAGATTAGCCCTACCCAGGGGGTCCTTTTTATGTAAAATCTTTGAAATACTTCTAATGAGAAACCGTAAGCTATAGATCTTAGATATTTTACATGGAGCTTCATCTAAATGTTCTCTATCAAGATTGTTTCAATTATGCCCCTGGGTCATTAATGGCACTGCTGCAGGGTCACATAATTTTATATAGGGTTATATAGAAAAGATTTTAAAAAATCTTGTCTAAATCCATATGCCTTAGAGCTAAAATATTTTGTATGTTGCATAGTCTTAATACCTCTACCAAGTTTGTTTGAATTATGTCCCTGGGTCAAAAATGGCCCTACTCCAATGGTCGTATTTGTGTGAAATATTTGATCTTTGAAAATCTTCTTTTGAAAAACCGTAAGCTATAGACCTTAGATATTTTGCATGGAGCATCATCTTGAGGTCCTCTGCCAAGATAGTTCAAATTATTAGCCATAGTACTCAGGTGAGCGACCCATGGCCCTCTTGTTGCATAATTCATGAATGGGATGATGTCTATGAAGGTGATTGCAAAAGTTACTGGTTGTTCTGGAGTACAAGAATGTAACCTTGACACTCTTTCAGACAAGATTATATTGGAAATGCTCCTAAACATTTAAAGGAACTGAATCTAGCATGATTTATTGCGATACAGATGTAAATTGTTAGAGAATTAATCAAACTAAAACTAGGGTCAATAAATGTAAAGTCAGAGTTATTGCCAATAATGACTGATACATTCATGTATTTAGTTTCTTCCTGCAGTGCAGTCATTCTGTTTGATCCCTGTCTGGACACTCTTTTAGACACTGACATACCACTATCCAAAGTGGGAAAATAGCCCACTGGACAATATCCCACTGGAAAATAGCCCACTGCTATATTTGGAATACCGGCTGATTCGGACCTTGGCTGATTCAGACCAAGGCTGATTCGGACCCTCCTTGGCTGATTCGGACCACTTTCTTGGCCGATTCGGACCACTTTCTTGGCTGATTCGGACCACGTTACTGAAAAATATCCCTCATCTATCCAACATTTTTTTAAGTGAGTAACTCCCTATTTTTGATACTTATCTGGCGTGATTTGATTGTATATGATGCGGGTTACGCTGAAAATCTGAACGATAGAGAATTGTCTTCGACTTTTTTTTCACTTTTATTTTAAACGGTGTGTTCATCACAAAGATATCTTCTATGTAGTCTCACAATTCTATATACGTAGATGAACTTAATGTAATAATACCAAATATCGAATAATTTAAAACCAAATTATTTTACCATTTTATTTATCAAACTATTACCGTGATTTAACGGCAGGCCGGATCAAAGTCGGGCATTTACACTTACTTTATAATGTGTGGATTAAAGTGCATATAACTAATTATTTTTTTACACTATTATCGTGATTAAACGACGGCCGGATCAAAGTCGAGCATTTACAAATTTTCTTTAATTTTGATGACTTCCATTTTTTAAATTTTCCATATTGTCCTTCATGTAGAGGTTATTATTATATTTATTATTATTTGTTTTATTGTGAAGTTAACGAAATGAACGCAATAAATATGACCACAAATTTTCAGCGTAACTCATGGCCCTAATACCCCGGGCCTAATACAATCAAATTAAGCCAGTTTAGTATAAAAAATAGGAAGTTACTCACTTAAAAAAATGTTAAAGATGAGGAATATTTTTCAGTAACGTTGTCCGAATCAGCCAAGAGAGTGGTCCGAATCGGCCAAGAAAGTGGTCCGAATCAGCCAAGGAGGGTCCGAATCAGCCTGGGCCGAATCAGCCAAGGTCCGAATCAGCCAGGTTCCCTATATTTGGCAGGGAGGACAATATCCCACTGCTTATCAAAAATGGTTAAAAAATCAAATTTGACATTTATCTTATCTTTGTCTTATTTACATTTACATTTTTAAATACAAATTCAGTCCTTTGTTTTATAGTCAAAACATTAATTTTCATATTCAATTATACAGTGTGCTTTCATTTATACCCTGTGTCTACCAAATAAAACATGAGTAAAAAGTATAGAGCTGGTAAATAACCCATTGGATCTGGATCTGCTGTTGTTAAAATGGAGATTTCTGCATTAAGAAAAAACAGTCTACACTGTTTTCTTATCAATACTGATATTTTAAACTCATTACATACTTAATTTTTTATTTAAATGCATTAGTTTTTTTAGACTCTTGCTAGATACACAGGCCACCAACATTAGATGACACATGTTTCAGGTCTGCTAGCGACAGGTGTAAAAATAATTGTTAAAGCAACAATAAGTGTGAATGGACCACCTGCTTACAGTTTCAACACTTAATGATATCATTTCTTATGAAAACAAAATAGATAAAAAATTCAAAATGTATCTGATCATTTTTTTCTGAACATTCGAATGGCCAAAATACATTCGAACGTTCGTCATCAGGTCCCTAATTAAATCTTAGAAGACTTCCTTACTGAAGAGTGTTTGTAAATACTACTAGGTCAGATAATGGGGATGCACTGCATTGCAAGAACTGTCCAATCAGAGTCTTTCTTAGAAGTTATGGTTACATCATTTTTCTTCTAGTTTAATTTATTTTTAGCTCACCTGAGCACAAAGTGCTCAGGGTGAGCTTTTCTGATCGGTCTTTGTCCGTCGTCCGTCGTCCGTCGTCAACTTTTCATTCAAACGACATCTCCTCTGAAACCAATGGGGCAAATTTAATGAAACTTGCCTGGGATGTTCCTTGCATGAAGCTCTACCAAGATTGTTCAAATGGTTCTGGTCCATTGCATTTCTGGTTCACTGGAGCTGAAAATAGATTTTATAAGTTGGATCTTTAAAAATCTTCTTCTCCGAAACCACAAGGCCTGGAGCTTTGATATTTGGTATGAAGCATCATCTAGTGGACCTCTACCAAGTTTGTTCAAATTATGTCCCTGGGGACAAAACTGACCCCACCCCAGGGGTCAGTTGATTTTACATAGAGTTATATAGGGAAAACTTGAAAATCTTCTTGTCAGAAACCACAAGGCCTAGAGTTAAGATATTTGGTATGTAGCATTGTCTAGTGGACCTCTACCAAGTTTGTTCAAATCATGGCCTCTGGGTCAAAAATGGCCCCGCCCCGGGGGTCACTTGTTTTACATAGAGTTATATAGGAAAATCTTTAAAAAAATTTCTTGTCAGAAACCGTAAGTTATAGAGCTTAGATATTTGGTGTGTAGCATTGTCTAGTGGACCTCTACCAAGTTTGTTCAAATCCTGGCCTCTGGGTCAAAAATGGCCCCGCATTAGGGGCCACTAGTTTTACATACAGTTATATAAGAAAATCTTAAAAAATCTTCTTGTCAGAAACCTTAAGTTATAGAGCTTAGATATTTGGTGTGTAGCATTGTCTAGTGGACCTCTACCAAGTTTATTCAAATCCTGGCCTCTGGGTCAAAAATGGCCCCGCCCCGGGGGTCACTTGTTTTACATAGAGTTATATAGGAAAAACTAAAAAATCTTCTTGTCAGAAACAAGAAGGCCTACAGTTAAGATATTTGGTATGTAGCATTGTCTAGTGGACCTCTACCAAGTTTGTTCAAATCCTGGCCTCTGGGTCAAAAATGGCCCCGCCCCGGGGGTCACTTGTTTTACATAGAGTTATATAGGAAAATCTTAAAAAAATCTTCTTATCAGAAACCGTAAGTTATAGAGCTTAGATACTTGGTGTGTAGCATTGTCTAGTGGACCTCTACCAAGTTTGTTCAAATCCTGGCCTCTGGGTCAAAAATGGCCCCGCCCCAGGGGCCACTAGTTTTACATAGAGTTATATAAGAAAATCTAAAAAAAATCTTCTTGTCAGAAACCGTAAGTTATAGAGCTTAGATATTTGGTGTGTAGCATTGTCTAGTGGACCTCTACCAAGTTTGTTAGAAAAATGTCCCTGGGGTCACTATTGGCCGCGCCCAAGGGGTCACAAGTTTTAAATAACAATATGGAAGAAAATCTTTAAAAATCTTCTTGTCTGAAACCACAAGACCTAGAATTTTAAAATTTGGCATGAAGCAAGCTTTATCAAGCTTTTTCAAATTATTGGATTAGGTTTAAGGTCACAGAGGCTAAAAGTAGATTTATCTACTGTACCGCATAGAGCCTTCATTTATAGTTCAATATCTTTGATATTCAGTATAGAGGTTCCTTGCATGGACCTCTACCCATGGGTAGGGTTTGAGGTCACTGGGTCAAGGTCAAGGTCACCATAGCTTATAATAGATATTTCTACTTTCTGTCATAGAGCCTTTATTTATTGACTGATATTTTACATATTTGGTTTGTAGGCACTTACATATTTTCAATTAAAAAATGAAATACTGCTTAACAGCAAACCTACAGCCAAAGTACTCAGGTGAGCGATCCAGGGCCATCATGGCCCTCTTGTTTTCAGTTCATAGTGATTTGATCATTACACTTTCATATGCCATGTATACCATCCAATTGCTCCCTACAGGCATGCTCAACAAATAACTTTCTTCCTGGAAATTCTTTTTGCATAATTTTCCAGTAAATTCCGTGGAATAAGTGAGTAAAATGTAGTTCATGTGCATGTGCAGTTTGAGTGGAATTTTCTATGATGTCACTAAACACTAAGCTACAGTACATTATTGACTGTTTCTAGACAGACCCATAGCTTGTTTTCATTGACCTTAAAGCCATTAGACAGAGTGAAAGGAAATTTATATCAGTGTCTTAATCTGTCTGTTTAATATGTGTAAATTTGAAATGTCTGTTCTTCTATTAGTCATGATCTAACCCTTTTTTTCTTATTTTTGAAAGAGCACTTCATTTGATCCTGATGTTTACTGTCTCTTTATTAAAAATTAAAAAAAGCTGTCAGTTTCTTCATAATGCTGTGTTCATATTCATACTTCTATTGACAGCATCTGGACATAGACATTCTGTGATATTGACCTTAAAGTGACTTTGACCTTGAATTTAGAGAACAATAATTGTTACATGCCTGAAGGGATATATTATGTTATGGCCCTGGTCATCCATCTGTCTGCATTTTTAGCAGTATAGCATCTGCTCTGTATCTCTACAGAGTGCTCATTTCAGCTTGCTTGGATCAAGGTCAAGGTCACACTTAGTCATTATGATTTAAAATGGGATATTTGGTGTCTGCTGTGTATGTCTGCTCTGTATCTCTTGAACCAGTTCAAGGTAATTGAAACTACTTAGCAGAAGTGTTAAACATATGAGATATAGTGCAGAAGCAGGTTCTAGGTGGCTTTGATCAAGGTCAAGCTCACACTTAGTCATTATGATTTTAATATGTGATATTTTTTATAGTCTTGCTGATGTGAAATACTTTGATCGCCATTAGCATTTCACACTGAACCTTTGTTTTAAAAAAATCAAAATCATCATAGTCAGAAGTGCTCAGATATGAATATTTGCATTACCTAAATTGCTTATTTACAGTTCCTGTACTGATTTTCTTTTCAGGCAATCTCTTCATCCTTACTCTGCTCTTTATTAAGGTTCATGATGGGGGTACGACTCACCTTCAGTGCTATCACAATTTATGTAAAAGATATTGGCACAAAGACCATTGTTTACAAACTCGTTTACAAACTATCAAGCCTACTATTGTGTTGTTAAGAGAGATGTAATAGTTTATCAAAGTGGAGGTAATGGCAGTTATAATGCTGCCAAGAAGAAATGGCAAACTTACCTGTCTGAAGCATTTGGTGCTAAGCTATTGCATGTTGATCTTAATATAAATTAGGTATAGTTGTTTGGCACCAAAACCATAAATTTCTATAGAAATTTTGTATATGAAGCAATCCATGTAGAAAAAGTCTTTAAGGTTGTGAATTCAAAACTCATAAAGTTAAACTTCCTCTCAGCATAGCAAGAAAAGGATATTTCAGGGAAAGTTTTCGAGCTTTTGCTCTAGCTTACACAGCTTCCAGCAAGAAGCCAGTTTCAAAGAGAAAGGACCTACTCAGGTTTATCAGAATCACTGGACTCTAGAAGAAAGATCTAAATGCTTTCAGATATTTTTTATTTTGAAAGTCTTTGCTTAACCCTGAACATGCTGAAATTTTGTAATGGATTTGCCCAGCTTTGAATTTGGAACAGTCCATTCAAAGTTTAAGGGATTTCAATATCAAAATTCAAAAATGGAGCTACCAACAGTATAGAGCCTGGTCAGACTGCACGGATGTGCAGGCTGACCTGGCTCTATACTGGTGGCAAAGGCTAATCACTTTCGGTTCCAGCACGTTAAGGGTTAAATTCCCCTTTTATAAGTCTTGATCTTCATTCCTGAAACTAGATTTGTATTAAAAGATTTTAAAGGCTGTAACACTGGTTAACTGTAAACGTGTTTTAAAGCTTTGGAATTCTCAGAGCAGTTTGGATTTCTGTAGCAATTCTAGCACTAAATCTACTTTTGTTACCAACTGATGCATATCTTTGTACCAGCAATTTGTCGGTGATGGTAAAAGCTTTTTGCTGCTATCACTTCAGTCACATTATTATCATCACCAGTGAAAGCCTAATGCATTCCTTATCTGTTATCATGTGATGTAGTGGTAATATGTGTTACCTGTACTGTATTATATTAGGGACAACTTCAGCTTAATGATTATTTATTATGCCTGGTAAATACAGAGAATGTCTTAATCACTTGACATTACCAGTGCTGATCAATAAAATGTTGAACTTGTTGTTGAGAACAAAAATTTACTTGTCTAGATGGAGTGACAACTTGATTTTGATTGTTTTTTTCTGAATTACAGGTAGAATGATTTTTCTGAATTACAGGTAGAAAGATTGTATCAAAGCTATATTTAAAATAATGTTATCAAAAGGGGCTGGCACAGTCCTACGATCAGTTGTGGTCAGGATCTTTTGGATATCACAAAATCACATTTTCATGTAGTATGATTGAGTCCTCTAGATAATTCAGGTATCTGTAACTTATGATGTAGGATGATGGAGTCCTTCTTTTGATGGTTTCAAACTTGTTTAGTTCGATTTTGATCACTAAGAGCAAACTAAGCCTGCAGTCACACAAAGAACTCAAACAACCTTATAATGCTATATTTTACAGAAATACTAACCCTGTAGATCTTGTAATGTCAGATAGATAGATGGATGGTAGGGTGAATAGGGGGACAGACAAGTCTAAGGATCTGATAGACAGAATGGAAGGGCAGTTGTTAAATGATTCAATTTTACTATTAAATACTAAGGAAATTAAAGTATTTGTTTTCTGTCCCATGTTTTACCGGAATCGACCATTTTTACCTGAATCTACCGGAATCAACTTTGCATTACTGGAATCGACCTATATATCATACATAAGCCATTTTTTTCAAGATATACAACATAATTTATTAAGATATAATATAATTAACGTAATAACAAAAGGAATTTGAAGTATCTTCGAGTGGAAAGATTTTACAAGAGAATGAAAATTGGCGAGTTGCAGAAAATTTGCGCATACGGATATACGCCGGAATCGGCCTGTATTTCATACATTAATTTTATTTAAGTCATACAAAAGTTATTTTTCATTACTCTACATCAGAAATAACACATTTACCCAAGGATTTTAAAGTATCTTCGAGTGGAAAGATTTTATAAGAGGAAGAAAATCGGCTAGTTGCGGACGATTTGCGCGTAAGGATATACACTGGAATTGACCTGTATTTCATAAATGAATTGAAATTAAGTCATACAAAAGTTATTTCTCATTACTTAACATCAGAAATAAAATATCTACCAAAGGAATTTGAAGTTTCTTCGAGTGGAAAGATGTTGCAAGAGAAAGAAAATCGACGAGTTGCGGAAAATTTGCGCGTACGGATATACACCAGAATCGGCCTGTATTTCTTACATAAATTGAATTTAGGTTATACATATAGATATTTTATTTCTGATGTTAAGTAATCAAAAATATTTTTGAATGACTAAAATTCAATTAATTTATGAAATACAGCCCGATTCCGGCGTAATCTTATGCGCAAATTTTCCGCAACTCGCCGATTTTCTTTCTCTTGTCAAATCTTTCCACTCGAAGATACTTCAAATTCTTTGGGTAAATATGTTATTTCTGATGTAGAGTAATGAAAAATAACTTCTGTATGACTTAATTTCGATTTATTTATGAAATACAGGCCGATTCCGGCGTATATCCGTATGCGCTAATATTCCACAGATCGCCGATTTTCTTTCTCTTGCAACATCTTTCCACTCGAAGAAACTTCAAATTTCTTTGGTAAATATTCTATATCTGATGTAAAGAAATGAAAAATAACTTCGTACGACTTAAATACAATTCATGTATGAATTACAGGCCGATTCTGGTGTTTATACGTATGCGCAAATTTTCTGCAACTCGCCGATTTTCTTTCTCATGTAAAATCTTTCCACTCGAAGATACTTCAAATTCCTTTTGTAATTACGTTAATTATATAATATATTAATAAACAATGTTGTTTACCTTGAAAAAAATTGGCTTATGTATGAAATATAGGTCGATTCCGGTAATGCAAAGTCGATTCCGGTCGATTCCGGTAAAAATGGTCGATTCCGGTAAAACGTGGGACCCTTTGTTTTTAGTGTTTGAAATATAAGGAAGAGTAGCAAGTATTTGTTGAAGAATGTATATTCCTTTTATCTGAGGCTTGCAAAAATCTTAAGGACAAATCAAGTTCGATCCCTTTGAGGGTAAATATTGATGAGGCATATTATTGGTTGTCTTTAAAGCCCAGATACCAGCATATGGTTATCAGTATAATATATTCATTAAAGTATGTTGTAAAACATTGAAATGAAAAGGCAAACTTAACTGATGTTCAACTGAAATTGGACTTCTTACTAGAGGTACATAGATGTAAAATGCCTGTTTTGCTACTTTGAGGGTTTAAAAGCAGAATCAGGGCTTACTAGTACCTTTCTAACTAACTCAGTTGGCTTATGCCTAAAATTTTCACAGTGTAACATATAGTTATTAAATGTTATACCAATTGAATTTTCTGTAAGATGAACAAAGAAAGGTTTGTTTGACAACTGAATACATCATGTCCCCAGTGTCCTTTATCAGAACCAGTGGTATTAACTATTCTTCAATAGAAACAGTTAACATTGATTGTGTAGCAGTTAATATGCTAACTAATAATTGAAAATCTATAATGATTTTGACCTTATAGTAGTACAAGTAGCCCACTTGTAATTACTACATAATAAGTGGTAGGGTGATCACATATCACTGTTGTATCTGTCATTGTTAAACCTGGCCTGATCATATCACTACTGTGCTGTGATTGATATTGTGATTGATATTGATCCAACTGATCGTTGATGAATCTGTCACAGCTAGAAGCACACGTTGCTGAATCTGTCACAGCTAGAGGCGCACACGCAGGATTTAAATACATTAGCCACTGATTGCCTATTTGCTCTGGTGTTTTATAACTGATAGCAGAATTTCTATTTGGTCCATCGCTGTGTAGTAATATAACAGATGCCCGAGTGATAAAACTGATGCAAAACGGATAGTAACAAAATATTGTATTACTGCATGTTTATTGGGATTTTCTTGTTTTACTGTGAAATTGAGTAGTGTATTCACAGATGCTGGATATATGTAGGATATAACTGTTTTATACGGTAAGATTTTCTTTTATATTTTAAGATAGTATTTTTGTATATTTTTTTTGTTTCTGTATAATAATAAGGGAGAAAGTTACTTTTTCTGATCTTGAAAAGATAATGCAAATGGACTCTGGAAAATTTCTTTGACTGTTGATCATTGATGTATCTAACTGCATAAAAAAGATTTTAACCATTAGGTTGGTATGACACATCTGTTCATTTACTGGCAAGTTGCCTGCATGCTACATGCAGGTTTTGTTTTGAATTTCTACAGAAAACTTCATGACTTGCATTTGATATTATGATGTGTTGTGAATGTGTCAAAGCTGTTTTAAGTGATAGTATAGCAGTTAATCTTGCTATCCATTTTGTTGTAACTATAGTCACTATCTCTACTGATTGGTTGAATTAATTGCCTGTGATATCTCAAAGGAGAATTTTTAGGAATGAAAATAAACATTTAGTTACACATTTTGGGCCAAGTCCTCTCTATGAAACTTTTCTTTGCTGTTATTAACAAACTAGGATAATTCCTGTTTGAACTAGTAATAGGAAATTGAAGAGCTCCAGGAATAAACTTATGGCAAACAATTACAACCCCCAGGAAATGTAACCTTTTTTATTGGTAGAGAGTGTGATATAATGCTTGTTTTACGAAACATGAGACACATGGACATACATGCAAACATAGATTTCTGAGCCTGAGGTGTAGTGTTAAGTATTGATTCTAGCGTCAAGACAAGTTATGAGACCATTTCTCTGATGAACAGTAGGTTTAGTGCAGCCTTGTCTCATGTAAAAGTAAAGTGCTTGTTTATTTTAATGTCATCTCTACTGAAGGGGCCAGCCTTCTGGGCTCAAGAGATACCTTTATTATTGTACACATTTACTACACAATTCCTAGCAGGAGAGCAGGCTGTTTAGCTAGTGACCTATCAACTGACTTGATCATACCGAGGCCTGCTCCATATGCCTGTATATTAAACATCCTCTAAACATTTACCCTTTGCCTTAAGTCACTGGAAATAAACACCATTCATTGAGAGGTCAAGGTCACAGTTCTTGTTACAGTCCATATACCAACTTCAGATCCAGTCGGAACAATGTCTCTTCACCTTTTTATTTATCATCAGTACCAGTTTCTCATGTGGCTAACACCTCCTGAAGAGTTTTAAAGTTCTCTTTGTCTTTTAACATGTTCAGTGTCTATAGCATTGGCATGGTACCTCAGTTAAAGCGACTGACTCACAGAATTTAGCCTTAAAAATCATTTTCTTTAAAATTAAAGAGAAGTTAATATAGTGTCGAAAAAACACAATTTTGTGCTTCTAAACATCATAAAAACTGAAGAAAATAGAATTTGGTTCCAACCAGATTCGAACCCAAACCCTTTCAGTCAGAAAAATAAAGAGCTGCGAGCTTAACTCACTGAGCCACATACACTTGTTTCTTCCAAAATGCAAAATCAACAATATAAACTACCCCATGACTAACGGGGTAAAAATTTTCTGATTAAATCGTATAAAACTTTATGTTATGATGTGTTTTTGTAACAAAAAACGAGACAGTAACTTAGTTTAGATATGTTCTTCACAATTACAACTAAATTTTCTGTATGTGGAACCATTTTCTTTTTTATGCATGGTCAACCCATCTGTGAGACAGTGCTTTAAATGTCTGATTTAAGATTTGTAGTGTTAATTGAGGAGTGGGTGATTTCTATGATATGGGGGAAAAAACTGAATTGGATTCATATAAAATAATTTTACTTCTTTATTCTCAACCCGCCCCCCAAAATAAAATAAACAAAAAAAAACAAACAAATTCAAGAGTTTGCAAAATACAACATAGAAGTCAGCCTGAGACAGATGTAGAATTAATTGACTGACAAAATCTATGGCTGCTGACATTTGTCCTACCAAGTAAAAGAACCCAGCTGTATTTAAATAATTGCTATTGGTGATAGCTTGATCATGCAACATATTGCTGTATTGATATCGCATGTTCATTTGTATGTTAAGAAAAATAGGGCTTGGGTTACTTAGGTGAAAGGTATTGTCACTGGAGCATGTGCACTCTTACAAGACTCTTTTCAATAAGTGTACTGAAACTGCACCTTTGTGATGTTTTGTTTATTTTGCCTCACAGACGGGTTGACCATGCTTAAAAAAGAAAATGTTTTTACATATAGAAAATCTAACTGTAATTGTGAAGAACATATCTAAACTAAGTTACTATCTCATTTTGGGTTACAAAAACACATCCTAATACATTTCACATGATTTAATAATCGATAAAAAAAATCTTTTCTATCGTAATTATGTCAATTTCTCCTTAATTTTAAAGAAAAACATTTTTCAGTGAAAAATTCTGTGAGTCAGTCGCTTTAGAATCATGGAATATTTAGAACATTTAGGTTTTAGCTTACCCATATACCTGTATATATTTTCAAAACTTCATTGAGAATTGTAAAGAATAGCACATATATAAGATCTGTCGCACTTATTTCCCTTTTCCAAATACATAATATTTTTGATAAGACTTCAGTTCAGAGTGTTTAAAGCACTTTGTTTGCATGGTAATTTCAAGAGATAATGATAGTCATTTAGTCTTTAGGCAAACATGTAACTAACCATTAAAATTTTTTGTGATTTTTATGCCCGAAGGGAGGCATATAGTTTTCAATTGTACATCCATCAGTCCATCCATCATTCTGTCCAAAAACTTTAACATTGGCCATTATACTTCCTTATTAATAAGTGGATATACTTCATACTTGGACACAAAACCCTTTTGGACAAGACCTTCTCATTGACCTATATTTATTTGACCTTGACCCCTGAATGACTTGTCATCAGCTCAAAGGTCAAAGCACCAGAGGGAAACTTTAACATTGGCCATTATACTTCCTTATTAGTAAGTGGATATACTTCAAACTTGGACACAAAATCCCTTTGGACAAGCCTTCCCATTGACCTATATCTATTTGACCTTGACTCCAGAATGACTTGTCATCAGCTCAAAGGTCAAAGCACCACTTCAAGGGCATTGTCATCTTACAGTGACAGTTCTTGTTTTTTTTCTCAGAGGCTTCTCTTTTGGAATGCAAGGAGCTGTTTTTAAGAAACAAGAGGGCCATGGTGGCCCTGTGTTGCTTACCTGAGTACTTTGGCTAAGGGGCTGCTGTTGAGCAAACATCAGTAGCAAAATAACAGGTTCTGTTTGAAAATTTTCGAAGACCTTTATACAAATACACCCTTGGGAAGAACTAGTTTTGAGCCAAGGGACATAATTTGAACAAATTTGGTAGAGGTCCACTAGACTATGCAACATACAAAATATCTGACTTCTAAGGAACACAGTTTCAGACAAGAAGTTTTTATTTTTAAGTCTTTCCTATATAAGCCTATGTAAAATGAAGTGACACTTGGGCAGGGCCATTAATGACCTCAGAGACATTTTTTGAACAAACTTGGTTAAGTCCACTAGACAATGCAACCTACAAAATATCTAACCTCTATAAGGCATACAGTTTCAGACAAGAAGATTTTCAAATATTAAACATTTTACATAAACAGGACCCCCACAGGACAGGGACATAATTTGAATAAATTTGGTAGAGGTCCACTGGACAATGCAACACCCAAATTATCTATCCTCTAAGGCGTAGATTTCAGATAGATGATTTTATAAAGCCTATTAAAATCATGTGACCTCAGGGCAGAGCCAAAAATGACCACAAGGGCATAATTTGAACTATCTTGGTAGAGGACCTCAAGATTATGCTCAATGCAAAATATCGAAGGTCTATAGCTTACGGTTTTTCACAACAAGATTTTCAAAGTTCAAATATCTTACAAAAATAGGACTCCCTGAGTTGGGCCAATTTTGACCTCAAGTACATAATTTGAACAAACTTGGTAGAGGTCTTCTAGACTATGCAACATACAAAATGTTTTAGCTCTGAGTTATGTGGTTTCAGAAGAGTCTTAAAATCTTTTCAATATAAGCCTATGACTTGTAAAGTCATGTGACCTTGGGGCAGGGCCATTAATGACCCCAGTGGCATAATTTAAACAATCTTGGTAGAGAACATTTAGATGAAGCTCCATGAAAAATATCTACAGTCTATAATCTATGGTTTCTCACAAGAAATTTTCAAAGATTTTATATAAATAGGTATCCCAGGGCGGGGGCCAATGTTTCTAGGTAAAACATGTGACCCCTCAGGTGGGGCCAACAGTGACCCTAGTGACATAATTTGAACAAGTTTGGTAGAGGTCCACTAGACAATGCATCATGCCAAATTTTAAAACTCGAGGCCTTGTGGTTTCATACAAGATTTTTTTTAAAGAATTGCTATGTCAAACTTGTGACCCCTCAGGTTGGGCCAGTAGTGGCCCCAAGGACATTATTTGAACAAACAAGGTAGAGGTCCACTAGACAATGCTACACACCAAATTTCAGACCTCTGGGCTCGGCAGTTTTAGAGGAGAAGATTTTTAAAGTTTTTCATTCTTGTTGCCATAACAGCCAGAGTTCTTCATGGAATGGAATTCTTTGAACAACTTTGGTAAAGCTTCATGCAAGGAACATTCCTGTAAAGTTTTATCATCTTTCAGATAATGGTTTAAGAGGAGACTTTGTTTAAAGTAAAAAGTTGACGGTGCACAATGCATGACTCATGACGGACACAGGGCAATCGCAAAAGCTCACCTTAAGCAAACAGTGCTCAGATGAGCTAAAAATCAAACAAGTTTCTTCTAGGCTTTGTTGTGTATATTTATGTTAAAAGGACCAGTCCTGTCTTTGTCATTTTTCTTTAGCTGATCTATCCATATTACTGTGCAGAAGATTATGTGCAATTAAACTTCCTATATAATCATTTTAATCACAGGAGAGGCAGCAGAATTGTTTCAGTGCCTTTAATCTCTCTGACACATTCTAAAAGAGTGAAAGTCTTTGCTCATGCTTCAGTCATCTGAGCATTGGCTAAAAAAACACAGAAAAAATAGTTATTTGAATTTGTTTTTTTTGTCTTTTTTTTGTACAAAAGAAAAGTTGAAATAGTAAAAGCTCATAGCATTGTGGGATTGTAAATTTCTTTAATGACTGTAGAATTCTCTGTTTCAAAAATCAAGAGGATACTTTTTATTGTGCCCGATTATAGTTTTATAATAAAGTTTTATACAATGGCTCACTGCAATACCATTGTAAAACTCTCTTTACTTATGACACAAGTTATGCTCACTTACCATTTTCATATTGCACTTGTCATTTTATACACTGTAGGCTTAATAGATCTTTCTAAGATACACTGGTATCATGGCACTAAATGGTAAAAGTTCATGTGATGGTTATAAGTCTCTAAATTGCTCTATTCAGATTGTTTTATGAGACATTCTCCTAATTTCAAAATTAGGTGCATTCCAAGAATCCATTTAAGTTAAACTTCTGATATTTAAAACCCCTGGTAAAGGTCACAGAGAAGTGTAAGTTACAGCTCATTTTGTTAACTTTTATAAAGTTTTCCTTAAGTGATGTCCTCTGAGAGGGTTGTAAATCCTAAAAATAGTGACAGCTCAACTTGATTTATGGTATAAAGAATATTTAAAGCTTTAATTAAGAACCTATATCTCTCGGTTCATAAAGAATAGGCTCATTGGACGTGAACCCATATGGCTGTCTGATGCAGTAGTTGTAAAATGCTTCATTAGCTGTTCAAGAAAATTATGCTGAATAAGCTCTTAGAGCATTCAAAAGATAAAAGAATTAAGACTGAAAATGTGTCTAAGACTTCGTAGGAAACTTGTTGGCTGTATTTAGTAGTCTGACACCTTAAGGAGTAAAATGTCTAAAAACAGATATACATTATTCATAAACATTCTAGCCTTGTGAATATAATCAGGATAACTTGAACTGTGAAACTTGAAGTAAAGTAAAAAAATTATATATCAGGTAAAACTTGTACACTGCCTTGGAAGCCAGATAAAAATTATTATCGAAGGGTCAAGAAATTGATTACTTCCCCATTTAGATTTAAGATTTTAGTTTTGCTGCTTCTTACAAGGAAAAGAAATATTGAAAAAGAAACTAAATAAGAGAATGTTATTGTGTATCTCTAATTATTATGATGATAATGAATTAAAGTTTCTGGTTGTTTCAGGTGCTTTCAGTGCTCTGATTACTGGTGCAGCACTTCGGTTATTCATGATCTGTTAGAAATAGCAGATAGAACAATGTGTCTTAATTTGCATGTTGTGTGTTCATTGATCAATGCAGTTTGCATGTTAAATTTCATTTACTCACAAATAAGATGAGTCAAACCTGAGATGAGCAAGTTGTTGAAAAAAGGGCAAATTGTATGAGTTATTGGAGGATTTTAGTGTTTAATTGTTAACAGTACGGGGAGACTCAAATTTTATTTACCAAGTAAATCTTCATCTAGTATTATCATTAGGTATTTTACCTAAGTATATGTAGAAATCTTTTCTTTGAATATAGCTGCAACACACTTCCTGTTATATATAATTAATGTTATGTCTCTTGTTGAAGTCTTTCCTGAATTTCAAGCATTTAACTGGTGGCAATTCAAAGTCTTAACTTATTATGATTAATAATCCACTGAAAAACATTTCTACTAGTTCTTTTACAGCCAATTAATTTGTATGTTAAAGCAACTGACTCGCAGAATTAAGCTTAAAACTATTATTTCTTTAAAATTAAAGATAAGTTAATATACTATGAAAAATTTTATGCTTCAATACATTATGAAAACTGAAAAAATAGAAATACAGGATTTGAACCCATACTCTTCAGGTCAGTAAAATTAGGAGCAGTGACCTAGACCACTGAGCCACTGTGGAATGTTCATTATGAATTGTCCAAACAATATAAGAAAAAGTATCTACCCCTTAACTAATGGGGTAAATATTTTACCAATAAAATTGTGAAAAATTATGATGTGTTTCTGTTACAAAAAATGAGACAGTAACTTAGTTTAGATACTACCGCTTGCAAATCTGATTAGAGTTTACACTGTTAGGTAAAGAACAAGACTCCTCGGTACACCTGTCAAATATCAGTTAAAGCGCCTTTCAATGTATTTCTTTCAAACTTAGCCTTTTACCTGTCAGTAGTGTCATTCTTGTGTACGAAATGGAAAAGCGAATAGGAAAAAAATATTGAGTGAAGATTTCCGGTAGCAACGCAGCGACAATTATGACATAGCAACTTTGGTGCCACCCAGGCACATTTTTCTGGCTGCGGGTAGATTGCAAGACACAGTTTTATTGACAGGTATACCTGAGAAAACTTCCTCGCTGTGACTGGATGATCAGTAAAGTGACAGTTTAAGCTACTGAAATAAACTTCGTAACATCACTTTCTACAGCGTTCCGATTACATGAAACTCTAATCAGTTTTGCAAGCGGTAGTATGTTCTTCACAACTAAACTATAATTTTTATAAGTATAAACATTTTCTTTTTTATGCATCATCAACCTATCTGTGAGTCAGTTGCTTTAAGCTGATAAAACCATTCAGACATGCAATTGGTGTCTCAAGAGACCCAAATATTTTACCTAGTAACCTGCCTGAAACAGAGTCCACCATTGTGAGGTCAAAGAAAGACATTTAAAATGAATCTTTCTCAGTGATTTATGATGCTCATAAAACACTTGAAATAATGCAGAAAAAACTTAAGTTTTTCCAATTTTGATATTGAAATTGAAGAATGATATTAATGGTATTTGACTTTACCACCTTTACCCCTGTTAGAAGATTATGTAAGTAGGCAATATCAATAAATTTCTGTTTAGAATCTCAGTAATATTGTTCATTATTGCTCTTGTGAAAATCAATTTCATCTAAATATAGTTCTAATTTTGCAATATGCTACATCTTTTTCTGGTTTCAGTGGTAGTGATATTTAAGTATTTTCATTTTCCTCATTTGCTGATATTTAAACCACTCTAATTACTTCAGATTCACACAGAGATATTAAGACTGATTCATTAACAAGACCACTTTTTGACTGATTTAATATGCCTGTTTTTGGAGATGTTTTGCAGATGTTAGTCGGTTAGTAGACCACTTTGTTTCAAATCAATAACTTGAGGACACACAGGCTCAGAGATTTGAGATTTGGTTTGTAGATTAGATGAAACCTATTACTTTTTGGCCCATTGAGTCAAAGCCCGAGCTCACAGGGGCTTGCAATTTGAAAACGGTTTCCAATCAGCAACTCAGTATTTTCACCCAGAACCTTGGAACTTCATAGGATGGTTGGGCAGAATGAGTAGATGAGTTCTATTGTTTTTGGGCTTACAGGGTCACAGGTCAAGCTCACAGATAGCTCAAGAGCAAATGCAGTCTGACCTTCATACTTTACAGGATAGTTGGGCAGGATGAGTAGATGCCCCTATTGTTTTTAGGCCCACAGGGTAAAGGTTAAATCCCTCAGGGGCCTGCAGTTTGAAAATGGTTTCCAATGAATACCTCAAGAACATCTGCTCCCAGGACCTTCTGACTTTACAGGATTGTTTGGTATGATGAGTAGAGATGAACTCTATTGCTCATTTTAGGCTCACAGGGTCAAAGGTTAAGCTCTATTCTTAGAAAATGGTCTTCTGTTCCATTCTGGTCTTCCAGATCCCTTTACAGGATGGTTCTGCATGTGTGGATATATCCTATTGATTATCAAATGTCAGCTTCACAGGGGCTGGTACTTCATAAGTGGTCTTCAATCAACTACTCAAGCATGAGTGAATCCAGGAATTCAAAACTAAGTTCATTCAGGATTTACCATATTGAATCTCAAGTTTCTTGATAGATCTTGGGTATTTTGATGTGCAGATTGGGGGCATTACTATCATTCTGACAACTCTTGTTCATCAGTTGACTGGCTGTTTGCTTATTTTACACCCCTTCCTACCTTGTTTTCTTCTCTTTTTTGCCACTTTATAATTTACACAATCCTGTTTAATTCCTGATACATGTAAACAAATGTGTTGTTTTTTATGCCTTCTCCCAAATAAATGTTGGCACCATTTTAGGGGATCATTCTGCAGATGTTTTAAAATACAGTCTATAAACAGTCTACATATAGCATCACACAGGCCTAGACTAAGGCAGGAATTTACAACCTAAGAATAATTTCGTTAGCAGGAGAGAAATGATAATACAAATGTTAGAAGCATGATACTTCATGCCATAGGTTGCAAAATTTACTCCCCTGATCAGACAGTTTATGTGAAAGAACTTCAAAATTACTGAACAGTTCACAAAACCAGCCAGGACAGTTAAGTCAGATACAGTATATTTGGTCAGCATATGAATGATCATACTGAGCCTCCATCCTTAACTCATTTTACTGGAAGGAAATGCTAAATATTGTAAATTTTGTATCATTTAAAAGAAATTAAATAACAGCATTGCAAGATATCAAGAAACAAAATAATAGGTTCAAGTTGCTCATCAGAACAAAAAAATCATGAAGGGACTTTCAGTTCTTTGATTTGGTGATTAGAGAATAAAAACCTTTACTTATAATGAACTGGTGAGTATTTTTCCTTAGGTGAGTTTAAATTAATCCTCAGTGTTAAAATGTCAGGGTTCAAACTGAGCTAATCAGCATTGTCTGATATCTAGAACTAATGTATATGTAAGCATTTAAGGTATTGCTGTTGTGTACATGTATTTATCTGGATAATTTGAATAACAGAATTGCAGGATTCCTGTTGGTGCATTGTACAGAAACAGAGGGTTGTAATTTAGCACATCTGTGTTTTATCTCATGCTGTTGACAGTCAGGTGACTGGTGTGATTAAACCAGAAATAGATTGATGCCAGTGTTACATTTTGTGTTACCTGTTCTTTTTAAATGTGCAAGACATGCAACGCTGTGGATGCCATTAAAATGGCAAAACCCTGTTGCTATTCTATGAAATGCTAAACAAGCAAGGAACCAAAAACATGTGAGCTTGTTTGTTTTAATGTTTTTTATTGAATAATGTTCCAGAATGTTTCATTTAGCCGACTACAGGAGATAGAAAGCCTGTTTTGTAATTTTTGTTTGTAGAAAAACAGATTATATAAAATATTTTAGATTACAGAAGTTGATTTTGCAGCATACTATTACTTTTTTAGTAACCTAACATAAGAGGTTTTATGTTTGTTGTCAAAATGTTTTCATTTGCCATAACATTGAAGAAGTGAAGCCAAGTGATTTTTCTTCTAAATATAGACAGACTGGCAAAGATTGATGTTTGTCTTTGAAATGAAATACAGATATGTCAGAAGAACAAATATTAGATCTGTAAGAGTTTTTTAGAGGTCACCGTTGCAGGTTAATAGCTACAGCTATTTGCTAGAACAAATTTTGGGTGGAAATTAACAGACAATTGTTTTGAATGTGGCATGAAGTAAGATACATGTAGATAATTGTGATAAAAACAAAACAGCTAAGTATGATATAATGAAACAAAATTCTCAGCAATCAGTTGTATGGATTTTTATAACATTTTGAATTATATGGCATTAACATGCAGGTGAAGACAAGGACTAACAATAGAGGTCTTTCAGTGTACTCATGTGAGAAGTATTGAATTAAAATTTTAGTGGTTCTTATACTGAAGGGCAACACAGATTAGAAAAAACATATACATCATAGTTCACACTTGATGAGATTATCAAAATAGTGATTTTATATTTTCAGTTATGAATCTCTGCTCGAACAAAGGATTTGTCTGGAATTGCCTAAAGTTGTCATGAAATCTGGTAATTCACAGTTACTTATTTGTTACTAAGAATTTCCTGTTTGCTGTGGGTGTGACATTATAGGATGGAGTATTCATGGAGTATAGATTTTAAATATGTAATATAAATGCGTCATACCAAGAGTGACTGATTCAGAAAAGAGTAACCACTTAGTTTTACTTCATATGATATTTCCAAAAAATATTAAAATCAAATAAAATGCATTTCATGGACTTGAAAGAAAATACAGCTATGATGAATCAAAATTGTATTTTACTTCATGCCACATTAAAAAAAAAAACTAAAGTCTAATGAAATGCATTTCATGGACTTGAAAGAAAATACAGCTATGATGAATCAAAATTGGAAAAAGACAGTTATGTTCCAGTTAAAGATAATTTTAAAGAGCTTTGAAGTTGACTAATCTAAGTGTGTGTGTTTGTTTTTGTAAGGACAACATTAAAATGGGTTTAGAATGTGCTCCTTTCAAAGGCCATTTCTTTAAAATTACTGTTACATTTTGTATATCTATTACTTTTTGAATTGATTGTCACACAATCAACCCAATGTTAAAAAGGACACCGAGCTTACTGCAAATCACCTATCAACGACCAGAATTTCTACCTACCACTAAAACAAAAACTAAATAGTTCTATCTTTTCAAATATTTAAAATAACATTAACATCATTAGATGTTCAGTGATCATTTAGGAATACGTTTTCAACTACTGTGATATATTGATTTTAACTCACCTGAGCACAAAGTGCTCAAGGGTGAGCTTTTGGGATCATTGATTGTCAGGCGTGCATCAGCGTGCATTGTGTGTCATCAACAATTTGACTTGAATGATTTCTTCTCCTATACCACTAAGCCAACTTAAACAAAACATGTCTGGGATACTTCTTAAATAAAGCTCTACCAAAGTTGTTAAAAGATTTAAATTCCATCAAGAACTTTGGTTACCATGGCAACAGAAAGGAATAACTTAGAAAATATTTTTGTCTGAAACTACAAGGCCCTGAGCCTTAAGATTTGGTATGTAGAATAGTCTAGTGGACCTCTTCCAAATTTGTTCAAATTATACCCCTTGAGTCAAAATTGGCCCTGCCCTGGGGGACAATTGAATTTACATAAGGTTTATATTTAAGGAAAACGTTAAAAATCTTCTTGTCTAAAACCATAAAACCAAGAACTTAGATATTTTTAATGGAGCATCATCTAGAGGCCCTCTACTAGGTTTGTTCAAGTTATGCCACTTCGGTCAAAATTGGCCCTTCCCCACCGGTCACTTGATTTTAATAGACTTATATAGCAAAAACCTTAAAAAAAATCTTCTTGTCTGAAGCATAAAGCCAAGAGCTAAGATTTTTAACATGGAGCATCAGCTCAAGGTCCTCTGCCAAGGTTGTTCAAATTATGCTCCAGGGGTCATTGATGGCGCTGCCCCAGGGTCACTTAATTTTACATTGGCTTACATGTATATAGGGAAGACTTAAAAAATCTTCTTGCTTGAAACCACAAGACCTACAATTTAGACATTTTGGAGCATCAGCCAGAGGTCCTCTACCAAGTTTGTTCAAATTTTGTTCCTGGGGTCAAAATTGGCCCTACCCAGGGGTTCCTATTTGTGCAAAGTATTTAATCTTTAAAAATCTTCTTGTGAGAAACCATTAATTTTAGACCTAAGATTTTTTGCATTGAGAATCTTCTGGAGGTCTTTTACTAAGATTGTTCAAATTAAGCCCTTGGATCATCAATAGCCGTTCCTCAGGGGGTCACTTGATTTAACATGGGCTTATATAGGGAAGACTTTGAAAAAATCTTCTAGTCTAAAACCACAAGGCCTGGAACTTAGACATTTTGCATAGAGCATCAGCTACAGGTCCTCTACCAAATTTGTTCAAATTATGTCTCTGGGGTCAGAATTAGCCCCACCCCGGGGGTCCTATTTGTACAAAAAAATATCTTCTCGTGAGAAACCATAAATTTTAGACCTAAGTTTTTTCGCATGGAGGATCATCTGGAGGTCCTCTACTAAGATGGTTCAGATAATGCCCCTTGGATCATTAATAGCCTTGCCCCAGGGGTCACTTGATTTTATATGGGCTTATATAGGGAAGACTTTAAAAAAAGTCTTTTTGTCTGAAACCACAAGGCCTAGAACTTAGATATTTTGCATAGAGCATCAGCTAATGGTCCTCTACCAAGTTTTTTCAAATTATGCCCCTTGGGTGAATATTGGCTCTAGTCTGGCGGTCACTTGAATTCATATGACATATTTATATTATAGGGAGAACCATAAAAAAAAGCTTCTGATGTTTGCTCAACAGCAGATTCAAAGGCAAAGTATCCAGGTGAGCAATCCAGGGCCATCATGGCCCTCTTGTTTGTTTTCAAAATTGTCTGTCTAATGTTCTATGTAGTCAAAGCCATTGCTAGTTTTAGAATTTTATACATCATTCATGGTCTGCTAGCCTACTTACTACCGCTTGCAAAACTGATTCGAGTTTACACTGTTAGGTAAAGAACGAGACTCCTCATTACACCTGTCAAAAATCAATTAAAGCGCCGCCCAGTCTGTTTCTTTCAAACTCTGCCTTTTACCTGTCAAAAGTGTCATTCTAGTGTCACTCGGTGTAAGAAATGGAAAAGCGGTTAGGAAAAAATATATTGAGTGAAGATTTCCGGTAGCAACGCAGTGACAATTACGACACAGCAACATCGTTACGCCCATACACATTTTTCTGGCTGTGGGTAGATTGCATGACGCAGTTTTATTGACAGGTATGCCTGAGAAAACTGCCTCGCTTTGATTGGATGATCAGTAAAGTGACAGTTTACGCTTCAGAAATAAACATCGTAACATCACTTTTTACCGCATTCCGAATACGTGAAACTCTAGTCTGTTTTGCAAGTGGTAGTTTATGTTCCAGTCATGACTTGGCGTAATTGTAATAATGATTGAAAAAGAAAATAATATCAGTAATAGGTAATAAATAACTTCATCATTATCTCTTTATTCTATAAAAGTTACTAATAAGGATAATTCATCACAAGTGAAAAAAAATAGGCTATTTCTGTGGCATTGGGCTGGCAGGTTAGTGTTGGTTCTAGCCGGTGTTCTGTGCTATGTGCTTAGTGTTATGACTAAGGTACAAGCTTTTTCTTAATAGGTTTGATGTAATTACTGTGGATGCTTGTGGCAAATCTTAGTTCTGTATTTCTCGTGGTAATGTTATTGATCTTACAAGTGACGTGTGCCACAAATGAAACAATTATTTGTATGTTATTGTAAATGTTATGAAAACTAGTACTTAATTATTGTTATTACCATTCTATTATTTTTTTGGCCAAGAGCTAGCTAGCCCTTTCTCTAGAAAGTAGAAATGTTTGGATGAGTATCAGTTTCACCGAATGTGTTCATGTTTAATCTAGGGAATGTGAAAGTGTTGTAAACAGTCTGATTTTATGGCTCTTGGGTTGCTTTGTTTTCTCAGAAATGTGCCATTTCATTAGAGACATGACTCCTGAGATTTCTGTAGGCAAAAACTGCTGTTACAGTACCTGCATGTAGATGTCTGATTACCAGTACAGCCTTATGTGACAAAATACTTGAACATTTTGCTCTGTTTTCTGTAGTGCAGTAAACCAGAATAGAGCTAGTATTTAATATTAAAGTATGAACAGAGAAATTTATTGGTAAATTTTATTCATTTCAACACAGCTGTAGTGAAAGACATTGGTTATGTAGAAAAAGTTTGTTTTGGCTCATCTTTAGGCAGGCCTATTTGTTAGCTGTTTGCATAGGATATTAAACATTCATCCAACTCTTGATATTTAAATCTTCATAAAACTGTTTTCTACATTGTGAAATATCATAAAGGATTTTTTTTTTAATTTTTCAGGAAGATGACAAAGACATGACCTTGACCCATAATCTTTCACCTGGAACCAGGTTGAGTCATTAAACCAAAAGTGGATCCAGCCACATATAGAGACCTCAAGGATACTGGCATAGAACATGCTCTTGGCCTGATCTGGCGGCTCTTTCAGATGGTTGTTATGGAAACAGGATATGGATACCCTACTACTGGTCCCCCAAATGGCATTGCAAGTGGGGAACCAGACTTACTGGAAAGTGGGCACCAGAAATTCACAGATCCAGAGAGAAGATCTCAGGAATCTTTTGCTGAATTTGTCGCAAAAAGTAACCCACAGGTCAGCAAAGGTAGCTCTGTGGTTTCAAAGCGTGCTGACAGACATTACTCAAAACGCATGAGAAGACGTTTAGTTTATAAAAATGGTGAAGTGAATATAACTCAAGCAAATATTCGAAAAAGAAGGAGAAGGTATCTTGCAGATATTTTCACAACTTTAGTTGACATTCAGTGGAGATACAATTTGTTAGTTTTTACGTTAGCATTTATATTTAGTTGGCTTATATTTGCACTTATTTGGTGGCTCATATGTTTCTCACATGGTGATTTAGATGAAGAAAATCTTGCAAATTCACAATGGCAACCTTGTGTTAAAGAAATTAAGTCTTTCACTTCAGCAATTTTATTTTCCATAGAAACACAACATACGATAGGCTATGGTTCTAGACACACTACTGAACAGTGTACCGAAGCCATTATTTTGATGATGATACAGTCATGTTTTGGTGTGATATGTCAAGCCATGATGACAGGGATTGTTTTTGCGAAACTTTCACGGCCAAAAAAGCGTGCTGAGACACTAATGTTTAGCAAGAATGCTTGTATATGCAAACAGGATGGAGAAATGTGTTTATTGTTTCGGGTTGGTGATATGAGAAAATCACATATCGTTGAAGCTCATATACGAGGTGTAGTGATAAAGAAAAAAGTAACGAAAGAAGGAGAAGTGTTACCTTTGTATCAGTTTGATGTTGATGTTGGATTTAACGAAGGTCAGGATAGGTTATTTTTAGTCTGGCCTGTGATAATTGTTCATAAAATTACTGAAAACTCGCCATTTTGGGAAATGTCACCAGAAGACTTGCACAAGGAGCAGTTTGAGTTTATTGTGATTCTGGAAGGTATAGTGGAGTCAACGGGTATGACAACTCAGGCAAGGAGCTCTTACCTTCCTGGTGAGATTCTCTGGGGTCACAGGTTTGAGCGTCTTGTGACATTCCAGAAAGAAAACGGACAGTACCAGATTGACTATTCCCGCTTTAATAATACCATTCCAGTAGATACTCCACAATGTAGTGCCAGGGAATTGTCAGAAATGTGTGGAAATATTACAGATATTGACCGAGACTCAAACAATGAGGATGATTCTGTTCACAATTCAGCAAAAGCGTACACAAACCCATATATGTACAAACGTAATAATATTGCACAGACTGAGTTTGAATATGACAATGACTTTGATTCCCTGGATAGCAATTACTTGCCAAACAATGAAGACTCAGAGACTCTTCTATGACAGTAAGTATGACAAACAATGAGCTTAATTTGGTTGTTGGCACTAGAAACGTACTTTGAAGTGACGCCAGAGATCTTTCACTGACAATTAAGTGAAGGTAATTGCTAGAATCTGGGGTGGTGGTTTTTTTTTTTTAAACACATCTCTGTCTGAAATTTTTCTGTTTCACAGTTCTAGGGAACAAGATGTTGAAAATCATAAAGGTACCTACATTTCTGCCAAAGTTATCTACTGCATACAAAACCCATTGAAAAATTGTTTCCTTTTCTTCAACTTAACATTATACAGGTATAATGATTAGCTGATCAGCCTTTGTTACCCCAGCCTTTGTTACCCGTGGCTTTCTCATAGTTCTGATTATTTATGAATCTTATTCTAGTACAAAAAAAGTCCTGATCCAGTGGATTGAGAATGAATAAGCATAATCATTTAAAGATCTATAATCAATCCAAAGTAAGATGAAGGCTTTAGATAAATATTATAAGGCAGCAGTAAAGCTTTCGTCTTTACAGAATACTAATTACAGGCTGCAATAAAAAAAATACACTGGATTCAGTAACTTCTATTATGGCTAGACAGAATATGAATGACATAAGACATTTTTCAGACTGCTCCGCCAATAGTTATCAACAGCTTGCAAAAAAAGAAGAAATTAATCTTGAAAATGTTTACAAGGTCACCCATTACAATGAAGTTAATTGATGCCTGTGCACTAAAAACCTGGCAAAACATTGTTTGGCATCGTTAAAGGTTATTAAAATATTGATTGTACAATACTTGAGGAAGATTCCAGCTTGTGATTAAAGCAGCTGAGGGCTTTCAGGCGTACATATTGTAGTGATTCGTACTGCATATCTTCTTTGAACTTACAGGTTTTGAGTAGTTTGTCTAATGTCTCTATTTAAGATTTGATGGCTAACAGATAGGACTATCATTATTTAAGACATTGTTTGTTTGCATTACAAGTGTCATATCCTGTTTTGTGGAAAGAAACATTGATCAGACTGCCTTTTATTATCTATTATGAGCCTGTTTTATTTAATGTAAATAATGTTTGTAGAAATTTTCATCAGACATCTTGGGCTTTTCTTTCATTATCCTTCTCATACCACTAAACTTTGGACTTCATTTAATTTCATTCTATTGGTACCTGGCCAATACTTTCAGCCATCCCTTTCTGTTTCTACTTGGCAAATCATTTCAGCCATCTATTTCTGTTACTGCTTGGCCAATAGTTTCAGCCATCTCTTTCTGTTACTGCTTGGCCAATAGTTTCAGCAATCTATTTCTGTTACTACTAGGCCAATACTTTCAGCCATCCCTTTCTGTTTCTACTTGACCAATAGTTTCAACAATTTCTTTCTGTTACTACTTGGTCAATACTTTTAGCCATCTCATTCTGTTTCTACTTGACCAATACCTTCAGCCATCTCTTTCTGTTACTACTTGGCCAATACTTTCAGCCATCTCTTTCTGTTACTACCTGGGCAATACTTTCAGCCATCCCTTTCTGTTACTACTTGGCCAGTTCTTTCAGCCATCTCTTTCTTTATTCATTTGGCTAATACTTTAATCCATCTCTTTCTGTTACTACTTAGCCAATAAATTCAGCTGTCTCATTCTGTTACTATCTGGCAAATACTTTCAGCCATCCCTTTTTGATAATACTTGGCCAATACCTTCAGTCATCTTGCTCGTTTTGTTACTATCTGGCCAATACTTTCAGCCATCCCTTTCTGTTACTACCTGGCCAGTATATTCAGCCATCTCTTTCTGTTACTACTTGGCCAATACTTTCAGCCATCTCTTTCTGTTACTACTTGGCCAATACTTTCAGCCATCTCTTTCTGTTACTACCTGACCAATACTTTCAGCCATCTCTTTCTGTTACTACTTGGCCAATACTTTCAGCCATCCCTTTCTGTTACTACCTGACCAATACTTTCAGCCATCTCTTTCTGTTACTACTTGGCCAATACTTTCAGCCATCTCTTTCTGTTACTACCTGACCAATACTTTCAGCCATCTCTTTCTGTTACTACTTGGCCAATACTTTCAGCCATCCCTTTCTGTTACTACCTGACCAATACTTTCAGCCATCCCTTTCTGTTACTACCTGGCCAGTATATTCAGCCATCTCTTTCTGTTACTACTTGGCCAATACTTTCAGCCATCTCTTTCTGTTACTGCTTGGCCAATACTTTCAGCCATCTCTTTCTGTTACTGCTTGGCCAATACTTTCAGCCATCTCTTTCTGTTACTGCTTGGCCAATACTTTCAGCCATCTCATTCTGTTTCTACTTGACCAATACTTTCAGCCATCTCTTTCTGTTATCATTTAGCCAGTACTTTTTAAGCCATCTCTTTCTGTAACTACTTGTCCAATATTTTTTTATTTCTCATTGGATCTTGCATACCCCAGTCATTACTATCTGTTTCTCCAAATGCTATACCTTTTTAGCCATCTTCTATCTTCTCTTATAAAATAGTACTGCTTTTAATTTTTATGATTTCCTAAATAACCTTCCCAAGACCATCCTGTGTGTGAATGTTTAGTTTGACTAAGACAGATTGACAAGAAATATCAGTCAGCAAAAATATGGAAAAGATATATTTGTACTTTGCTTCAGTGGAGATTGTACGAAAGCCAATTTGAAGGTATTAAAACTCCCACATAACTAAACACCAGTGTATAAACAAAATGTATGCAATTAAATGTTACACTGTGACTGATTCATTTTTCACCTTGTAGAAAATCACTGTTATTTAGAGAAAGGTGATTAGTTTCCACTCTTGCAAGTATTAAATTGGCTGGGAGATGAAAAAAAACTCATCATAAAATTGCATCATTGTTTTTAGCTTCGAGACATGTTGCTTTTTTCATTATCACCAAAAACTGATAAGGTTTCTTGCAAAGTTTGTTTATGATTGATGTATGAAATGGAGTTTAGGTTAAAGGATGTTGGAGCAAGTTTTGAGAAACATTATCAGTGTTATATACTATTTAAAAAATAAAAGCAAGTTTTCTAGAGTTTGTGAAAAGTAGAAATATCTTATCGTGTCTTTTTGGCTCACCTGAGCTGGCTCATGATGAGCTATTAGGATCGATCAGTGTCCGTCGTCTGTCGTCCGTCCACACTTAGTTTGTTAACACTCTAGTGGTCACATTTTTGCCTCAATTGTCATGAAACTTAGTCAGGATGTTTGTCCCAGTGATTACTTGGACGAGTTTGAACATGGGTTATCTGGAATGAAAAACTAGGTCACAAAGCCCAAAAAATAGAAAAACCTTGTTAACAATCTAGAGGCTACATTTTCAGTCCAAATAACCTGGAAATTTGTCAGAAAGGTTGTTTCAATAATTTCTAGCTCAAGTTGGAATATGGGTCATCTGGGGTCAAAAACTAGGTCACAAAGCCCAAATGTGGAAAAACCTTGTTAACACTCTGGAGGCTACTTTTTCAGTTCAAATATCCTGGAAATTTGTTAAAAAGGTTGTATTGATGATTTCTAGCTCAAGTTCGAATGTTGATCATCTTGGATCAAAAAATAGGTCACAGAGTCCAAAAATAGAAAAACGTTGTTAACACTCTAGAAACTACTTTTTCAGTTAAAATATCTTGGAAATTTGTCAGAAAGGTTGTTTCCATGACATATAGCACGAGTTTGAATATGGGTCATCTGGGGTCAAAAACTAGGTCACAGAGCCCAAATATGGAAAAACCTTGTTAACATGCCAGAGGTTACATTTTCAGTCCAAATATCCTGAAAATTTGTCAGAAAGGTTGTATTGATGATTTCTAGCTAAAATTTGAATATGGGTCATCTGGGTTCAAGAACTAAGTGACAGAACCGAAATATGGGAAAACCTTGTTAAAACTCAAGAGGTATTATTTTCAGTCCAAATAACCTGGAAATTTGTCAGAAAAGTTGTTTCGGTAATTTCTAGGTCAAGTTCGAATATGGGTCATCTGGGGTCAATTAATCTGATACATAACAATTTTGTTAAAAGGAGTCATACTCAGGTGAGCGATCAAGGGCCATCATGGCCCTATTGTAATACTGATTATATCCTTTGTCTGTTACTATCATCCTTGATATTTATTACTTATAAGACATTGATTGTGTAACTTACAGTGACCTCTCACTGTAAGTTGACTACTCCCTTGTGGTTTTTTATAGAGAAAGGGAGTCTAGTGTTGGTCCTACCCAGGAAAGGATGGTTAGGTATACTACCCCACCTGATGTGACTTTGACTGTTACAGAGTGTTAAATTCAGTTAAGCCAAACCCTATCTATGAGTGCATTATGCTAGTTCATGAGCTGCATGATGTTTGATTTCTCCTAGTATACAATGTATGCATTTCTGTTTTAACAGGTGATTGAGAAATAAGGTGAAAGACTGGTAGAGTTTCAAATTTAGTTGAAGTGAGCATTTTGGTTTACTTCAATGACATTTAAGTTAGAATGCCATGGAAATGAAAATCAATTTCTGATGAGTAAAGGGGCATAACTCTGGTGCAACTCAGAAAATCAAAAAGATTTATCATAATCTGACTATGATAGAGAAGACAAGTTAGTGTAATGTGCCTACAACTGCAGGTGTTTGTCATTGAAATGTGGAAACAATAAAACATGGCCATTCAGTAAGACAAATTACAAAAAAAATTCTGCAAAAAAGTAAGTTATCAGTACATGACTACTTGAAAAAAAGAAAACTGGAGAAAACGTTGATGTGAAATTGAACTGTATTTCAAACCAAAAAAAAAAGGCTAAAAGTTACAGAGAGGTGAGGGTCAATTCAGGCAGTTACTTGATTACTCAATATAAAGTTTAGTTGTTTGAAAAATAGAGAAGTTAATTATGTACTGTATGAGAGAAGATTTTAGCCACATAGGATACCACTTTTAAACAACTGATTAGTTCAAAGACAAGAAGTAAATTAGAAATGCTCACTGCACTGATACAGGCCATTTCACGATCTCTCTGAAAGCCATTTTAAGATCTCACTGACACAGGCCATTTCAAGATCTCACTGATACAGGCCATTTCAAGATCTCTGTGAAGGCCATTTCAATATCTCACTGATATAGACCATATCAAGATCTCTGCAAAGGCCATTTCAAGATCTCACTGTTACTGGCTATTAAAAGATCCCACTGATACAGGCCATTTCAAGATCTCACTGATACAGGCAATTTCAAGATCTCACTGATACAGGCCATTTCAAGATCTCTCTGAAGGCCATTTCAATATATCTCTGAAGGCCGTTTCAAGATCTCACTGATACTGGCCATTTCAAGATCTCACTTAAGCCATTTCAAGATCTCTCTGAAAGCCATTTCAAGATCTCACTGATACAGGCCATTTCAAGATCTCACTGATACAGGCCATTTCAAGATATCTCTGAAGGCCATTTCAAGATCTCACTGGTACAGGCCATTTCAAAATCTCACTTAAGCCATTTCAAGATCTCTCTGAAGGCCATTTCAAGATCTCACTGATACAAGCCATTTCAAGATCTCACTGATACAGGCCATTTCAAGATCTCACTGATACAGGCCATTATAAGATCTCTCTGAAGGCCATTTCAAGATCTCACTGATACAGGCTTTTTACAGATGTGCAATAGATGCAAACCAAGGAAGGTTAGATCATTTTGCCTTACAGCCATACTGTTTGCTTAGATGTTAGTAAGAGAGTCTATTCCGTATTGTTGCATGATGTAAAATATCCAATCAATAATTAATGGCAACTAAAGATCGGTTGAGTAGTTGTTGAGATTATCTTAACCGCATTTTGGGCGCATTCCAGACTGTCAATAAAAAACGTCAGTCTGTGAAGAGTTTGTTGGCCGTTAATAGTCCACTACTTCTAGACAGAGTTTTAGTGTCATAAGAAACCTGATGGTGTTCTGTAATGTTAGGAACTTTATGTTTACTGATAAATGTCAAAATGTATACAATAAAATGCTATGAATGTCAAGGAGGTAAATAAACATGTTGTCTTCAGAAATTAGAATCAGTAGAAAAATGTGGGATACCTTGGCAAGCTGTTCTGCTCATTTTCATGTACACAAACTTGATTATGAGAATTGGTAGTGTTATTGTAGCAAATCTGGCTCATATTCTTTGTTTTTCCACTTTGTTCAGTATGTACATGTATAGTATACACTTGCTCAGAAAGAATGGCTAGATATTAGTGAAGAGATAAAAAGTTTTCAGCCATTGACTTGCAGCAAATAAAAAAACAACAACAAAAAAACATGATATAGTTCAAACCTTACAGGGAGGTGGGTCTGTTTGAATTACAAGAAGCTTCAAAATTGCAGTATAAAAAAGTATAATGGTTCACTCTCCTTAGGTAGGAAGAAAATCTCAGAGTTGATGTTTCATTTAGACAAGTTATTATAAAAGGCACAATTCATTTCATAATGTAGAGCAGATTTACTGCAGAAAAGTTGACTGACTTTTGTATGCTCCATTTTTGTCAAGGTATTGTGTACTTTATTGCACATTCATAGCATGTTGATTCTACTTCTAGTTTTCACTAGATGAGACCAATCAAGCTGTGAACCTTTGTCATCTAACCAGTAACAGCTAGTTACAGAACAGATAACTTAAAACAAGAATGACAAGGTATCTTAAACAAAAATGTGCCCTACAGAATATCTGTCAAGATGATCTATCAGAATGAGATTCTTGGCTATTATCTAGGCATTTAGGTGTTATTCCCACTTCCTGGAAGAATTCTGAGGACATATACCCCCTGCTGAGGCAGAGGCAACAGAACATTTGCACTTGTAAATGGACAATTAGGTGATCGATAGTCAATAGGCAGTCAATACTACAAACATCTTTCTCTGTAAAGAGTGTTTTGTAAATCTGTTACAACTGAGAATTGTTAAAAGCAATATCTTGCATGCTTGGTAAAGTGCATTTTGAACAATATACCATAACAAAAAGTAATCAGAACAGATTAAATCTAGTAATGGATTTCCTAATTATGTCTCCCTCTACCAAGTGGGATGGGAGACATATTGTTCTTGTACTTTCTGTCTGTCTGTATGTCACAAAGTTTGTTTGGGCTTCTTCTCTATAACTTCTGGTTCTATTTCAGTGGAACTTGCTATGATTATTGGTATCAAGTCATATTGGCAGCATTTTCCAGTTCAGTGATTTTCATCAAACTTACGGACTTTGATTTGTCCAAATTGGAACTCAGATGGGTATATCTCCATGACTGCTTGTCGGATTTTAAGGACACTTCACAAGATTGATTGTTAGCAAGTGCAGTAATGTGTGTTATTGATTCGTTCCAGTCGGCTGATTTTTATGCCCCTATCAAAGATGATAGGGCATATTGTTTTGCAAATGTCAGTCAGTATGTTGTTCGTCATGTCTGTTGGTTGGTTGACAGTTTCCAATCAATATCTAGAGAACACTTAGACCCACCTTCCTCAGACTTGGTGTGTAGGTTGGTCATGACCAGTAGATGACCCCTAGAGCTTTTCAGGTCAATAAGTCAAAGGCCAAGGTCACAGTGACCCCAGGTTCCTCAAACTTGGTTTGTAGGTTGGTCATGACCAGAATATGACCTCTATAGTTTTTCAGGTCACCAGGTCAAAGGCAAAGGTCACAGTGACCTTGAAAACAAAATGGTTTCTGATCAATAAGTATAGAATGCTTGGGCTCAGGCTCTTCAAACTTAATATGAAGGTTTCCAATCAATAACTATTGAACCCTTGGACCCACCTTCCTAAAACTTGTTTTCATAGGCAGGCTGGTCATGGCCAGAATATCACCCCTAGAGATTTTAGGGTCACTAGGTTAAAGGTCAAGGTCATATTAACCACTAACAGAAAAATAGTTTTCAATCAATAACTAGAGAACCCTCGGGCATTGGCTTCACAGACTTGCTATGCAGGTTGGTCTGCTCAGGATATGACCCCTATACCTTCCTATACATTCATGGCTGCCTCTAGGGATAAGGCCCTAGTGGGGGGGGAGCATATATGTTTTAGAAAGATCTCTTGTGAGCAGAGTTGTGGCCCATGATTTGTCCAAATTCGAATGCATTTAGGCCATAACTGCTGAACAGATTTGAGCGAACTTCACAGGAATGATTATAAGCAAGACGAGTTATGCAAGAGAAGTTTTGTTCTGGTTGGATGATTTTTAGTGAATTTACAGCCCTTGATTTGTCAATTTGAATTCATTTGGGCATATCTCAATTACTGCTGGTAAGATTATGATGAAACTTACAGCAATGATTATTAGCAAGTATAGTTATGCATATTATTGGTTTATACTAAGTGAATGATATTTAGAAGAGTTGCAGCCCTTGATTTGTCCAAATTTGAATACAGTGGGCATATCTTACCGTAACAGCTGGTTGGATTTTGAGGACACTTCACAGCAATGATCGTGACCAAGTGTAGTTATGCATGTTATATTATCTGGGTGTTCCTGTCGAATGATTTTTATATCCTTCATGGTAATTTACATGTGGGGGGAGACATATGTTTTTCTCAGAAACAAGCTCTAGTTTGTCATTTGTACATGTATTTGTTTAGGGAAGTTGAAATGATTTAATGTTTTTATGACATTTTACTTTCTTAAGGGATTTCTAATGAAATGTTGGACTGATTGTTTTATACTGCCAAGCACTAAGGTCATAGCTAGCCTTAAAAACATCACCTGATTTGTGAGGCATAATCATTCTATAATCCTTCTATTAAGTTTATTTTTTGTTGGTAGTTCATAATGCCCAGACCAAAGTCCCCTGCAGAGCTTAGTTAATTTTAATAGATGAGGGGATACTGCAAGATACAGAAAGTATCCCATTCTGGAGATAACTGGTTCTTTTCCAAGTTCAGTGTAAAGCACTAATACATGGGACCTTGGTTTAACGTCTCATCCAAAAGAAAATTAGTAATATAAGTGGAGGAGTCGGGGATCGAACCAGTCCATGACGTTACCACTGGACCACTGATCCATCACTTAAGTTATTTGTTCAAACCATTCATGTACCCTAATCTTATATAATTTAGTACATGTATTCTTGTCTATTAGAAAATACTTTAATGTTAAAACTGGGGGTGCGAGTACAAGCCAGCCGGAAATATTAAACAGATAAATAACAACAAGAAATGCATTATATCTCTAACTGCATGTATTTTAATCTTCCTCTTGGGAAAGGATAACCATGATTAAATATCAAATAGTTACTGTGGACAAAAATAGGTAATCTCATACATGTAAGTACTTTCTATAGTTGACTTGCAAAAGACAAAGTTTTAACATAGAAACAGTTGAGTAGTTTCATCTCTGAAAGAGACAAATATTTGGTTGAAGTTATCAAATAACTAATCAAACTGGAGCTTACTTACTTTTATCCAATCATGTTAGAGTTTAGTTTCATTTGAAACTTGAGGCACTCTTGTATAGAAAGGGAAGATGGAGCTATTAATGAGATTTCGAATAAGACAAAAATTATGTCTAGAAATGGTTAGGGATAAGGAGTGGAACAAGAGAAAAAACTATAATTATCTTCAGAGGAGGAAAGGGGAGAGGGTTTTCAATGAGGAAATGAAGGATGAAAAAGAAATTGTTTACACAGCAAAAGTCTGTTAAAGGAGTGAATTAAGGTTGGGATAAGTTAAAGTGAAAATCAAACAAGGTTATGATGGTCTGTCATTGTTAACCGTGAGGATTCAGATCCATTATACAAGGGTCAGGGTCATGAATTCCATAGTTACTTTATAGGTAATCTGTACTCAGACCCTATATGGGCAGTTCTTGCTTCTGCTGTCAGGGCTAAAACCATAATTATTACGTTGGAATTTTGAATTGTTTCAAAAAAATGTTTCTTTTGACCAGAAAATTTACTGAACAAATTAGGTTACTTCTTCAAAAGTCAAGGTCATCAAAGCGACCATAAATTTGAATAAAACCTTTTTTGCTATGGTGTTTATTTATCGCATATCAAAAATTTTCCAATTAACAAGAAAATTGCAATGCAATGGCAGGGACCATTCTAATGTATTAACAATTTGCAACAGGTGTAAATGTGATATCTTTTTATCTGTTATTCATTTTAATTGGTACATTTTTTTTGGTTTGTTTTGGGGTTTAACGCCGATTTCAATATTTGTTACATCTCGGCGGTCAGTCCACCTAACCGGTTTTCCTGGATAACTAACCAGTAATTGCCAATTTCTCCACAAAGGACTGACTACTATTCCCACATGATCTACTCTGAATCAGCGGTGAGAGACAAATGAACAGAAGACACAATGTCTGAGAACAATTGTCATGGAGAAATTTTGCCCTGCCCAGGGGTCGAACCAACGACCGATGGATTACTAATCCAGTGCTCTACCTATTGAGCTAAGCGGGCGGGCTAAATAATTGGTACATGTTTTATGTAACAAATTTTAAAAGTTGTTTGTCTCACAATGATTCATGAACAACCAATCACTCTTTTGACTAGATACTAATAAAACAGTTTTATTGTCCAGTCAAACAGAATAACTCTAATAAATATGTTTGAAAGTATTAACATCCCTGCTTTAAGATACTGATTCTGGCATTATCTTTTTGCCCCTTGGCCAGTCCCACTGCTGAGGACTAGATGTACAGGCAGGTTGCCTTGGTGTTTCTTTCAGGCTCTTCAGTATCCAGTGTGTCAGTTAGAATGATGGCCAGTTCATGTGCACATTCCCCAGAAACTCTGAAAAAAATAAACATTTGTAATAGTATTAATATGTATTTCCTTACTCACTAATGTTAGACTCATTTTTAAATCTCTTGGTCTTCCACTTAATGTTAATTGCTAACATTTTTTATGGTTTACTTTCTTAAACTAAAAGTGAACACTAGAATATATGTGGATGTTAAAATCGAGGCCTTTGTTAGCAGTATAAATACTGACTGTGGTACAGCCAGTTAGTTCACTTGCCAAGATGCATTGTACTCACACATGTTGCTAATGGCAACACTGGTCTGTTATTCCATTCAGTTCAGCAAGTTTAATAGAATGACAGTATAAATTTAATGTTTGGAAGTGAAGCTAACATGGTTTACTGAAAATTTTAAGTGTACTTTAGAATGACATTTATTAGACTTTTTATTAGACTGACATTTTTTCAGATAATTAGTCTGATGTTTCGTTCCATACCTGAGCTTCCTGTTGTTACAGACTCTGACCATATCAGATTATTATTGATCCAGTCTGGTTTTCTAACTTGTTCATCATATAACCTTGTTAATGGAGGGACTCTCGACCAAATGTCAAAAGACTTAAAGCCAGATTGCATTGACTTAACTAAAAATAAAACAGACTTACCCTGTGTAAAAAGATATGTTCAAAAGGCAGTTGTTACAGTATTGTGGGTCTGTTGTTAGCTGAAGCATCTTTTCTTGGAAGACTAGGCCTTTGCCAAAAATTTTTAATTTCTTGCACTGTGAAAGAAAATGACAGTTTTGCTGGAATAAATGGTGTCCAGTCACAGTGAAGTTAGGTAACCACAAGCTTTCTTTCATTGGCCCATAACCAAAGAAATTGTTTTAGGGTTTTAATCTGATTGACATAGTTTGGAAGATTCAAGTTGAACCAAAATAAATTCTTTCATGGCAGGGTGAATAGTTGTGCCAGAAAAGCATGTAATGGACATATTTGGCTCTCACTCTTTGATTTAGAGTTATACATTCTGAAATGAAAAAATAGCTGTAATAGCATTGTAAAATTAATATTTTCTATTGATATTTTAGAAGCCTTTCCATAAAAATCTGTTACATTTAATTTTTGTATTCAATGGTCGTAGAATTTTTTCACCTTAAACCATTATCTTTCCAGCATCATCCCTTGTTTCTATAAATGGATCAAAGTCACTTAAGAGATAATCAACCATAATTATTCACCTGGGAAATCATTCCAGTCCTGCATTCTTCCAGGTGATTGTGTTTAAGGCATGAACCTGTTATTGTCACTGCTGTATTTCTAGTAGCAGCATTTATTTAGATGGTTTTATTCCATTGAGTTCATAGGTAGTGACATTTAGAAACAAGTTGATTTTAACCATTTAAAGATTATGTAATGGATGCAGTCTGTTAATGTAATAATTTTTGTAAGCATTTGTATATGCTGTCTGTTAGTGGTTTTTTCTTTGGAGTATCAGAAATAGACCATAACTATGGTAATGGTCACACATTTGCTATAATGTTCAAAGTTGGGCTTGGACACTTCTCTAACAGTCAGTGAGGTGCAAATCATTGTTCAGGTATTTAGTGTCCTGTCTTCTTGTTTGTTTTGCTTAGTGTTTTTGGTATAATATGTTTGTCTTTAAGATTTAGATATTGAATATCTAACTATTTAAATTATTGAACTAGATCCTGAGGAAAAAATCAGTTGGTTGCTATGGTATAGTAAGGTTGTCAGAGGCAACACCAATGGCAACAGAAAGGGAAAAAACTTTGAAAATCTTCTTGTCTGAAACCACAAGGCCCTGAGCCTTAAGATTTGGTGTGTGGCATTGTCTAGTGGACCTCTACCAATTTTGTTCAAATTATGCACCAGGGGTCAAAGTTGGCCCTACCCCTGGGGTCAATTGATTTTACATGGGCTTATATAGGGAAAACCTTAAAAATTCTTCTTGTCTGAAACCACAAAGCTTAGAACTTAGATATTTTCAATGGAGCATCAGCCAGTTTGTTCAAATTATACCCCTTCGGTTGATTTTAATAGACTTATTTAGGGAAAACCTTAAAAAATCTTCTTGTCTGTAACCACAAAGCCAAGGGCTAGATTTTTTCATGAGTCTCAGCTCAAGGTCCCATGCCAAGATTGTTCAAATTATGCCCCTGGGGTCATTAATGGCCTGGCCCTGGGGTCACTTGATTTTACATAAGCTTATATAGTGAAGACTTAAAAATCTTCTAGTCCAAAACCACAAGGCCTAAAACTTGGACATTTTGCATAGAGCATCAGCTAGGGGTCATCTATCAGGTTTGTTCAAAATATGCCCCTGTGTCATAGGCTTCTATATGGAAAACCTTTTAAAATATTCTTGTCTGAAACCACAAGGCCTAGAACTTAGATATTTTGCACTGAGCATCAGATACAGGTCCTCTACCAAGTTTGTTCAAATAATGTCCCTTGATCAAAATTAGCTCTACCCAGGGAGTCACTTAATTTTATATGGACATATAAAGGGAAGATTAAAAAATCTTCTTGTCTGAACCCACAAGGCCTAGAACTTAGGTATTTTGAAGAGCATCAGCGAGAGGTCCTCTACCAAGTTTGTTCAAGTTATGCCCCTTGAGTGAAAATTGACTCTACCCCAGGGGTAACTAAAAATGAATTCTTATAGATTTATATAAGGAGAACCTTAAAAAGCTTCTGATGTTTGTTCAACAGCAGACTCCAAGCCAAAGTATTTAGGTGAGCGATTAAGGGCCATTATGGCCCTCTTGTTGTATGCAACTGAGATAATAATACAAGTTGCTTTTTTACCACAAAAAAACATGACTGATGCATGAAAAACAGGATGTTATCATACAATATGCTGTAATTTTTTTAATGAAAATTACCAGCTAATCAACACTGATTGAATCATGTAGTTTGAAATGTTACATTATGTGTCATATATATTGATCATGCATCTCTCCCAAACATAATTATTTGTATGAGAAAGTTGGTACTTTCTTATGGAGGGTGGGAATCTAGTCCATCCTAGGAACAAATATAGTGAATCAAGTTCCACTGCACAAATTCAAAAAGTTGAAAACGGATCAAACTAAATCAGAAGTTTGTTGCCTGAATACTGAGTCTGAAATCATTACTATGATTTAAAACATTTTAAAGCACAGAAAGAGATTATTTTTGACAAAACAGTGGATTGGACTGTGATAACTACTGTATTGGATCATAAGTAAATGTGTTAAACTAGTCATTAGAACAAGATTTTTGTTTAGTTTGTTGGTTCAACAGTTAAACAGATTTAACCAAATAGACATGGTGATAGCATTGAGATATTCAAAGAAAGAAAAGAAATCATTAGCTGCTAGTATTGATGGTAAAATGTCAGAATCTGCAGACAGTTGTTAGGTCAAATTGATGGATCCCTGACCCCTCACATTTGCATGATTTAACAAAGAAGTACAGTTACATTTTGACCACAAACAAGTATATAACAAAGGAGCACATGGTAATGTTTGTGGGTAAATCCTATTGTTATAAGATTTAAGAGTCATGCTGTGGATCCATGAATTGCTTAGTAACAAAAGAAAATGTTGATGATAACATTTATTGTAGAAAGTATTTGCCTTGAAGGCTTTGAAGTTTCTCTCTAAATTTAGTCATATCACTTTAAATTCACTAGTGGCTGATTTGCTAAAGGTTTATATAGGAAACAGTCATTAATGGCAGTGATTGTTTTATTCATAATAATGAAAATAAATGTTGATAATCATCATTGCTTTAGAGAAATCTTGCTCATTATTTTGAGTGCTTAAGATAAATGAAACTTGAAATGTCAACCTCTCTGGTATTGATTTCTAAATACCATAAAATATTAGAAGCAGCTGATTTATATATGATATCAGTCTGTTAAATAAAGTGAAATTCATAATCATAGGTAACTGTTTACATTAAGTGAAATAGGTAAACGTTTACATTATTTTTAGCTCATATGAGCAAGATGTTCATGTGAGCTTTTGTGATAACATTCCATCTTGCATTGTTCATCAGGCATCAACCACTTAATTTGCACAACATCTCTTCTAAAGCCACTGGGCCAAAGTTGACTTACCAACTGACCTACCATCTGTTTCTGAAGCTGTATGTATGAAATTTGGAGTACAGTTACAATTTTGCATAGATTGTAGATTTCAGCTTCAACATTGAACTTTAACTTGACCTCCTACCTCATCTTCTAAACTATAGCATTAACATTTGAACTACATGCATGATTTTGCTCGCATATTTCTACTTTACTTTGGTTGACCATGACCTATTGATGTACTTTCTGTTTATAGAAATACATAAGTGAAATTTGAACCATAGTGTATCGTTTTGCAAGTAAATTTTAAATTTGATTATGGTCAACCTTTAACTGCTGATAGAATTTCTTGTTGAAGATACAGAAATCATGAGTATATACTTGCTGTGCACACAAAATATTGCAAGAGGGCAACCTGTACTAAAAGAGAATTTTTAACAAGTACTCACTTCATGCGATCTGTTTTGCACAAACATTCTGTATATCAGTAGGTGAAAGTAATTCTCAAGAACGATCAATACTTTGTAGGTAAAGATAGTTTTGAGTACTTGCAGTAATAAATGTATGCCTATGGTAGATGATAAGAATTCTCTAAGTTCTAGAAGTACTTCTGGAGGTAATCAAAAGTGATGTCACCTTAGTCATATAAAAAGGTGATGAAAATTTATTTTATGCCTACCAATGAAATATAAGGATATATCAGTGAGATAAAAGTGATAATCCACTGTTTTGAATCAGTGAAATTACCATTTTGATAATACACTGTTTGTGCCGGAACTACTGCTTGATGAAACTTCAGGAATTTCCATACCACGTAAATAAAAGAGAATCCGCTGTATTTCAGACTGTGACAGCGAGTGAAATTTATTTACCTTGTTAAATCCAATTATAATATTGAATTCCTGAGCCTAACTAGTTGTGAACAATGATGAAATTCGCCATAAATTATTTAAAATGTCTGATTTGTTTACATAACTCACATGGACAATATCCAATATGGCCGACTTTCAATTCAATTGATTGAATATTACTCGGTATTAATCCGCTTTTATAATTAAAGTATGTATGGCTAAAATTCAATAAATATTGATAAACTGTGTAGAGAAAAATAAATGTTATTTGATGAAAGTGTATTCAGTTTATTTCAGCAGAAGTAAAGTTATCATATGTATTGGAGATTCTCTGCACTTTTTTTTGTGCGGAGTAACCAAAGTACGCATTAACTGATTTGGGGCTCACCATGGGGAATTTATTGAAGGCCCTGATTAAAAATGTCATAAAATACCCATTTTTGACGTGTTGGCATAAAATAAAAAGAAAATTTGTTTGTTTTTTAGTGGAAGATGGGAATTTATTTCATCTCGTGAACACCATATGTTGATATTTTCACTCGTGGCTGTGCCACTCGTGAAAATATCACATATGGTGTTCACTCGATGAAATAAATTCTCATCTTCTACAAAAACAAACAAATATCCTCTATATAACTAAACTTTGTCCTCCATTTTTTCTCAAGATACAGGTATCAGCAGTGCTCATCAGTTCAGTAGCTTTTTCAGTGAACAGAAATAGGAGAAGTTTACACTGAAAATGCCATGAAAAAATTTACAGTAGGTCCCTTGATCAATTACCAGCTATATAGAAGTAGCAAAATATCTGTCCATTTTTTATTACTCTCCTGAAATCTAATTATATTTGGAATTGAATGTTGTCTTGGCAGTGAAATGAGACTTGTCTTGTAAGAAATTGATTGCAGCGAAACTTCAGACTCATGATGTAATATTATTGTATTATACAACAGAACAGGGAATTTGTATCTGTACATGTACTAACATGGTGGATGTGTTGAGCTTGTAGGTATTGGACATGATCATTTAACCCTTTACCACATGTTTAAGTGTTAAATCTCATATGCGACCAGTGCAGATCCAGATCAGCCTGCACATGTGTGCAGTCTGTTTAGGATCTCCACTGTTCACTTTTCAGTCGGAAGTTGTTTTATGGATATTTAAGCGAACAGTGGAGATCCTGATCAGAGACATTGTTCACAGTAACTCTTTAATATGACTTCATTTGATGACAAGTACCCATGCTGGAATCAAAATAATTTCCTGTATATGATGTAATAATAACAGAATATGTGAAATGGTATTGGTCCCTTCATTAAAATGTTTGTTTACTGAAATTGTACTTGTGATCCTATCTCGTATTTGATATGACACCTCTGTAATCATGTCTTGCTCATCATGTAAGTTTATGTCAGATCTTGTAAGTTGATGTCTTTACAGCTTTTTCTAAAGTTGTTCTATTCATAGCATTTGGTAAAAAAAAGTGGGGAGGTTCTTTCACTGGAGAACAACTTACCCTTACATGTGCTTGACTACCTTCCTTGTTATTTCCATTAAAAAGATACATCTTAATTATTGCTGCTAGACAGACAGCTAAGAAATGTGGTATTAGCAAGACTTTATTTTTTGGCAACAATAGATTTCATGCTTGGCTCGGTTCCTCTGAAACATGATGAAATAACACATCAGATCAGCATGGTGAAGTGGCATTTTATGCAGGAAGTTCTTTTTTTCTTTGTTGTTTTGGTTGTGATCTGGTATTACTAGACAAAATGGACATTTTTTACTTGATAAATTGGTAAGTCCTGTAAGTTGAAGTGTTTCTGAAATGTGAACAATAAACTTGATGAGAAAATACATATTTCAGTATGTTTTTGGTTACCTGAACCTTCAAAATGAAAGTAAAAGTATTAACTGAAAACAGATAAATCAATTAATGTAGAGACAGAAAATTCAAAAGCATTTACTAGTATATTTTGCATTGATTTCTTATTAAGAATTCCAATTTGTCTGAATTCCTTTGAAGATAATTATTTATTTTAATTTATCTTTTTCAGATTATCGAACGACAGTATTCAGCTTAGGAAAGGGACATAACAACTGAAGAAAGTAATTTTCAAGTATGGACTAGAGTTACCTCCCAGGGAAAATCTAACACAAGAGTAATAAATGTTACCACATATCATATTGGTTAAGATGGTTTGATCCTTTGTTTGAATACTGTTCTTGTTACTTGTTATGGTATTATGTGAAATCCACATTTTTATTGTGTGAAAGGACAGCATGCTATTTGATGTTTCCTTTCACTTAATGTTAAAGAAATCCATGTTGTAGTCCTGCAAATTTATTATTTTCTGTAAAAGAAAATCTCTGTTTGTTTTTATTTTTTCTACAAGATGATATTGAGGCTTGCTTTTGATGTAAAAATACATCACTTTAGAATAGTTCCCCCTGCCAAGTTTATTCATTATTGACATAATTACTATTGTAACAAGGGTGGAAGTTAGAAAAAGTGGATAAGAGTTTTAGGCCTAAATGCAGCATTCGAGAATAGTGGTTGAGGGCTACAGTTGCTCTTTTATAATAGTGTAGGGGATAGTTATTGGATAGGGAAAGTTGGAATTTTGAGATTTTCTTCCTGTAAAATCTGGATTCTTTGCACTAAATTCTGCACCCTTATGATAAACTAATATGCATGCTGAGGTACTGCATCTATTCAGATTTAACATTTATGGAAGTTTCACTTTTGGGATTAGATAACATGCTGTCTGTCACAAACAGTCAGATAAAAAAGCACCTAATTTATGTTGTGTACAGACCAATGGTCTGGGTGTCTGTTACATAATGTATGAAGACTGTACTGCAATGAAAGGCCAGTGGCACTTCTCTGTCTAAGCCAGTGAAAATACAAGGGATCAGTATTATTGTATCTCCATATGTCATATGTTGTTAAAAGAGTTTTACACTGACCCCTAGAATTAAATTTATGGTGCTAATTAAGTCCTGGGACTACATTCTGTTACAGGCTAAAAAGGAATTTTGATAAATCAGGAACAATTAAGCCTGAAAGGAATCATGTTATATTTAACATCTTTTCTCTGGAAGCAAACTAGCTAGTGTGCAGAAACTCAAATATGGAATTTAGTTAAAATCAATCACCATCCACATTTCTTGTGTTCTTTAATCTCAGTTCTCTTTCTGTCTTTAAACTTTGGTAGATGACTTAGCTGAATAACTCACTGCCTCATCAAAGTTAAATATCTATTTAAGTGGTGTTATTATGCTCCCCGAAGGGCGAGCATATAGTTGCCACTTTGTCCGTCCTGTCCGTCTGTTCGTTCGACATAATTTTGTCCGGAGCATAACACAAAAACTATGAGAGATATCAAGACCAAACTTCATAGGTAGTTAGATCTCATTAAGGAGCAGTGCAGTGCACAAGAACCTTAACTCTTGCTTTATTAACATTGAGTTATTGCCCTTGGAAATTTCTCATACTTATATTTTGTCCGGGGCATATCTCACAAAGTATAAGAGCTATCAAGTTGAAACTTTATAAGTAGATAGATCTCATTGATGAGCAGTGCAGTGCACAAGAACCATAACTCTTGCTTTATTAATTTTTGAGTTATTGCCTTTTTAAGTTTCTCATACTTATTTTTTGTCCGGGGCATATCTAACAAAGTATAAGAGATATTAACATGAAACTTTATTGGTAGATAGATCTCTATAAGAAGAAGTGAAGCGTGCAATAACCGTAACTCTATTTTGCATAATATAGGAGTTATTGTCCTTTGTTATTTTTCATACTTTAAAAAAAAAAACATATTAAACAATAGCCCTTTTGGAATTGGCATTTGTTCGGGGAGCATCCATCGGTTCTATCGATTTCTTGTTCATCAGGTGGATATTTGAAATGATGAAACATTATTTTAATCATCTTTCACTTTTTTAGCATTGTATTGCAGTGATGTAATTCATTCAAAATATTGCTATACTTATATTTAAACATACATTACCTGCTAGTGCAACTGATTTTTTTTAAACAAAAATGAACCAGTGTTTCAGTATCACTTTCATATCAATATGTAATCTTTTACATAAAAATGCTTGAAATATACATTTTTTAAATTCAATTTTGATATTTTTAAATTATCCTGTTTTAGAGGATATTAAAGAGGTTCTACCCTAAAAATAACCAAGTGTTTACAGCATACCTGTATAATTATGTTTTTATTGGTCCATACTGTAAGTGGATTAACCCTTAGCCTGCTAAATATCTTAAATGGACTTGCCCATGTTTCAATTTGGACAAATCCATTAATTGTTTACAGGGGTGCTTATTGAAAATTTACCAACTGAATGGTGAATAATGCAGACCATGATCAGACTGCGTGGATGTGCAGGCTGATCTTGGTCTGCACTGGTCACAAATGCAAACACAATTTCTGCCTGCAGGAGAAGGGTTAAATGAACAATAATATTAAGAAGAATATATGTTCGAAAAGGTTTCGTTAGGACATATAAGACTCTAAGAAAGAGTCCAGTTCATCTGAAACAAATTGCTGTCCAGCAAAATACTGTACATCATAAGCTCTCTATATTATAACTTAATGCATAACATTCAGTTCATGTGAAGAAGAATTTTTGACTGACACCTTGTCAGTGGGCCATGATTAGTTCAGTATCAATCACAATTGTTTATGTTTTGAAGAAAATGGAATGTTCCAATATTTTGGGTAATCCTTTTAAATGTGTGTATCTTGTACAACTTTCATAGGGGTTTATTTTGTCTGGTATTTTGACTTTGATATTTTTGTATTTCTGCATTATTTGCATCAGACAGATTTGAAAAAAAACTTTGATGCTTTAATATATCATTTTAGCTTGTATCCTCTGTTGGAATCTCATTTAATTAATTTTATGATCAAATGATGGAGTTTGTATATAGAAAAGGTAAGTTACTACTAGGTTAAAAGTTTTAGAACAAACTGTATTAAGGTTTTTAACAGAGATGTACCATTGAAAAAAAAAAATGTTTTCTTAGCTGCTTGCCATAATGGAATTGTCAGATTAGTTGTTCTTTATAGAAAGACTGTCATGGTTACGGGACCTGTTCTCTTGCCATTTTACTGTAAGAGTTGTTTCCCATGTACTTTCGAAAAAACGGAAGTTTTGCTGTAAGATTTGTTTCCTTTATTTGAAAGAAGATAAAAGGAAGTTCTACTGTAAGAATATGTATTCACCTTGTCAGAACTGTCATGCTTAAGGTAAAAAGACAGTTTACCTATACAGTTAGAAAATTTTGCTTGAAGATTTATTCTTTATAGAAGTTAGATTTTCTGTTTCTTCATATCATGTAAAATGTAACACACTTTTTACTTTATAGTCACCAGCAGACCAGATGGAATTTTTCATTGGCATCTAATGGACTAAGTCTAGTTGTCTTAAGGAATGATAAAATTTCTATTTACAGACACAGTAAGCTCTGTTGGCCTTTCTTTCATAAGTAAGTCTTGACCTCAAGCAAGTTAAGGCATTTGACCAAATATAATCATGGCTGCAATAAAAGCAGTGCCAGAGTTCACCAGTTGTGAATTTTTTTATCAACAAGTACAAATATTGTGCTTCTAAACTGCAAAATAAATGTGTCAAGTGAACACTTTTTATAAACAGACAACTGTTGTCCGATATTAACATTATTTAAGAAAAGGAATGATCAGTTTAATTTGATAATGTAGAATAAATACAATCTTAGATTTCATCTGGTTAAAGCAATGAAAGTTTATTCTGAACTCTGGGAAATCAAAGTTCTGAAAGGAATTGGCAATCACTGTTCACAAGGCATGGAAAAATGGAATTGATTTTTGGCTAGAAAATAAAGTACCTGTTTCCTATTTATTATGTATCATTGTTATTGACTTAGTGGTCAGGGTTACCGCTAATTTGAGTGAAAGTCAAAGTGTCTGTCATGGTTTAGAGCTTATGATGCCTTTTTTGTAGAGTATCTTTCTATATTAATACCTTGATGCATTATATAAACATTTTATAACATATCTCATTGGTCTTTGGGTAGAGTAAAAAGGTGTTCAATGAATCAAAGTGTTACTATTTTACAGCTATAGTTATTTCCTGTCAATGTCTCCTAATTTTTCTGACATTTAAGATGTTTCTAGGATGGCTAGGCACAATGTTAGAACTTCCAGTCCTTTGATTCAAGTACTAAATTGGGAGTAGACAGGTGCACTGATGCATTTGTTGAAAATCTATATATATAAAAAAAATAATTTTTCATTATAAGAAAAATTTTCTTCTGCTGTGGTCTTGCTAAACATGAGTAACTGTACATATAGATAAATGTCTTCCAAGCTGTTTTTTGAAAGATTTGGGTGTGGTTATTCTTAAAATATTATATGTATTATTATTACTGTTATTACTATTATTACTGTAATTCTCATTATTATTATTATTATTCAACCAGTAAGTGCTATTCTACAAGATTTAAATATTTCGCTTTTGATTGAAGTTAATGCTGAAAAATGCCTGAATGCATGCCTAAGCAGTTATTTTGTATAGTTTTGTGAGTAACATATCTGTCGAACATTTGGTAAGATTTTATTTTTTGTTTGTCATAAAGTGGATTTTGATATGAAGGTAACTGTGAACAGTGAAATGAAATTTAATGAGTGAATAGCTGTTTGTTTATGTGCATGTGACTTTAGTTTAATATTCATTTTCTTTTACTTTTCATTTTCTGAAATTAGGCATTAACAAATTAGATTTTTCTGCTGGACAAGAAAAAGGGCAGTTACCAGTAGTAACATTCTGGCTTTTCCAGGCTTTCTGTAGATTTATCAGTAATAATGTTCATCTGTCATTAATATCCATTTAAACTTTTTATTTAATTTAGAAAACAGTCACTAAACTTTAAACACTTTCTTAAGGGATTTCCATAAAACCTGATACTTAATAAAAAACTGAGAACGTTTTCTAGTGATCAAGTTGTGTTAATTGCTTTCTGAAAGGTTGTTGTTATATCAGAAAATTAAATTATTGAAAAACAATTTCATTGGTGGAAAAATGTCAGATCGATCTCTATACTGTCTCTATCTTCTCTGCAGAGATATAATTCTGCTTTGCAAAGAGAATACAGTAAGTAGATAGTGAGAGTTTGAAATCATTTTGCAGTTTAAAAATATGTTATGTTGGAAACACAAATGTTTTGCCCTCCTATGTATACTGCTTTATGAAATGTTTACCAATATATTTTATATTAAAATGCTTATTATTTTCATACTGTGGTTGCTTGATGATTTCATTTATTAAATGTCAAAGGAAGTAAAAATAAACTTTGAAATGATGTTATTTGTTTCAATGTGTTTTGCCTTGTTGTCACTGTCCCATTTACAAACATGTCTCATATTTTGCTATGTACTTGTTACCAGATACTTTCATATGTAACTGAATCTCATACCACTGTTAATATCATATTTTTGAAATAAAATTTGCCAAAAAAATGTAAATATTTGTTGTGTTCTGTTTTCTGCAATAACAAATGTCAAGGTCACAAGGCTTCTGGTAATAAGCCTACAGCAGTGTCAACTGTTCTCAATCAAATAGGTCAAAAGTCAACGCCAAAGCATTTAGGCTGAATATTTCAACAGTAGAATACAGGATACAGTAAAGTATAGTATAGTTTGCAGAATCTGTATGAGTTTTCCGGTCCTTTACCGAAATATTTACCATAAACTTTAGCTTTTTTTATAAACAGAGACATTAACATAGGTTTACTTAAGCATGGTCTTATACCAACTTTTTTTTTAGGTTACTTCATTCAAATTTCGGCAAAGATTCAACAAATGTCTGTTGAAATGGTGTCGAAAACCAAACAGAGTGATTCGGAATTTTGTAACATTTTCCATCTCATGGCTGTGGGGTCAGAATTTACCCGAGCCCAGTAGTCACTTGATTTTACATAGACTTATTTAGTAAAAACTTTAAACATCTTCTTGTCAGAAACTATTAGGCCTAGGATTTAGATATCTTGTTTGTACCATTGTCTAGTGGACCTCTACCAAGTTTATACAAATCATGGCCCCTGGATCAAAATTGGGCCTGCCCCAGTTGTCACTTGGTTTTACACTGAGATACATAGGAAAAAGTTTCAAAGAAAGAGAAAGGCCTTCAGCGTAGATACATTTGGTTCAGCATTGCGTAGTTAATTAAATGGGCTTTGGAAGATATTGACTCTCACCAGGGTACTAAGTCCGAACTCACCTCATTTGGGCACCCCACCCCATCCCACACCCTTCTGAAAAAAAACCCATTGGATTGGGTATGAAGGTACTTAACCTTCATCCCCCTTTGTCGTTGATATTCATGTAACCTACTGACCTACTTCCTTGTATTTTGAAGCTACATCAATGAAATTTTAACTATTTGTATAAATTTGCATGCAGACTTCAACTTTGACCTTGACCTACTTCCTTGTTTTTCAAGATAGGTATTTGAAATTGTAACTGTTTGTATAAGTTTGCATACAGACTTCAAATTTGAAATTGGTTTACCTTGAACTATTGATCTTCTATCTTGGTTTAAAAATATTTTTGATATCTAATGTGGTATTTGAATTGTTGGCCATTTGACAAATCCCTTAGTTGCCACCCACCCCCACCCCACCCCACTCCACAAGTTGTTTGGTAGTTTCTTTTCAGGTGAGCGACCCAGGACCATCTGGTCCTCTTGTAATACTATATTTTCTTTCTTTTCTTGCAACTCTTTTGTCTTGGATAGAAACTGTTGACTTTAATTGTCTGAAAACATTTCTGTCGTCTAAATCTTCTTTTTTTTCTTTTGCCCATAAGATGTGCCACAAATATACAAGATAATGCTGCACATAAACATTACAAATGGTCATTACACAGATATTTGTCAGGATTTTTTTTCATACTTTTGACTGCAAATTTGTAAATACCAAAAAAACCCAAAAAAAACGTGTAGACATATAGTACCACCAACATCATCCTGACGTTTCTATTGTTGAATACACAAACATTTGTTATATTTGCTTAAAATTTTGAACATGAACTTTACCTCGTAAAAATGAAACAGGTCTTGCAAAAAAATATGTCTTTCGAAATGTATTAAATGATTGCGAATCATAGAAAAATTTGCACCGCAAAAGTGCAGAAGCGAAAGTTCCCTTTTGTGAACTCGCTTTTCATGTGAAATATTTATGACGTCATCAGACGTTTTCTCACCGTGCGCAAAACCAGAGACGGGTATATGTAATCTACGTCTCTGGCCAAACTATTGTTGAATCTAGTATATCCGTATAAAAATTGAGATAAATCTTCATTTTTCACAATTTTAGTCTAATATTTGCAAAGGATGTTAAGTTATATGTGCTTGTTTCTTGACCACCAAGGAAAGTGGCGTTAAAATGCGTCTCTAAAATGTCTCCATGGCAACGTAGTACATACAACGCAAGGCAGGTCACTTTTTTGCAAGATTTCTTATCATTTAAGCTCGCATTTCTAGGGTTGCCCTTTAAAATGGACATTTTAAAGGCGCATTTTAACGCTTACGTACGCTATTTTCCTTGGTGGTCAAGAAGCAAACACATATTACTTAACATCCAAATGCAAATATACTATTAAAAATTGTGAAAATGAACAATGGTAGGATATACGTCATCGCAAACCTGTTTAATGCTCTCTCGCGGATCAACAACCTGTCGCTTGAAAGGTAAAATGGTCTTTTTCAATAAGAAATCTGTAGAGTTACAAAAAATCATGTTGTGCACCGAAGATTGGCTGGTGTGCTTTGTATTTACGTAAAGAATTTTCATAGTGTAAAATTCTAGTTTAGGACTGAAAACAGGTGACATTTTTTTCTGAATGCATGCTGAAAAAAAATGTTCAAAACGTTGAAAAAGACAATTTTACCTTTCAAGCGATGGGTTGTTGACAAAAAATGGTCCGTGGGGGAGCATAAAACAGGTGCGATGACGTAGTATATATAGTATCCTACCATTAATGAAGATTTATATCAATTTTTACACTAACTTTCCGAACAGTCCTCAATAAACAATAGGCCGTGGGGATACGAAAGTAGAGACTAATCTGGAAGTAACGTTTTAGACATTTGGAACGAATATTCGGAAATTTGCCTGTCAAATGATCGATTTTATTTGAGATATCCATAAAAAAACGGGTGTTCCAAAAATGCCTGCTGCCCATGCGTTCAGTTTGCACACAAAAAATTCAACCCATGCGTTCATATTGAAAATTTACCAAAATGGTATTTATCTCCCAAAAATACGTTCCAGAAATAGTGGAGGTTTTTGGCATATGAGAACATGTTATAAACGAACCTTTAGGACGAAACAAATGCTCAGAACTTTGCATACAAGTAGTATAAATATTGACACTTAAAGAGCGATCTCACCTTTTGGGATTTTCTAGTGCAACTGCAGAATGTTCTAAAAAGTTAACGAAACATTGGCGAATGTGAGATAACCATCGAATAAAGTAATCATGGGAGATATCAGTATGGGCCACATCTTTATCTGATATATGCATTATCAAAGAAATGGAAGACGATTTTCTGACCACAGTATCTGTTTTCCTCAATAAAAATAATCTATCCATGTGTTCTCCGCCTGGGATCTATACTGAACGATTGGACTCGGTGTACATGTATAATGTTATCATGTTTATACACCCAAGCTTGGTCATACGGCGAGAGCCGTTAACGAGGGTAAATAAACTCATATCTGTGTCTCAAATGTCAGATATAAGGATTTACTAGTTATTAAAGTATAGGATTGAGTCAAGAACGTTAAGAATTTTCTTTTATTCAAGTTTTATTCAAGGAATAATTACAGCATATCTATACTTATATGATATTTTAAGAAGTATAATTCTTTAATAAATACATCATATGTTTCATATTATCACTCATATTTTAAATTTAATGTAAAATAAATCAAAACATGAGAAAATAATAGTGGCGCATAACGCAGGCTGACCAAAAATACCCATGCTAACAACGTGGCACTCTAATCTCAACCGTCGAGGACCGGATACCGTCGATTAGTATTCCCCACTATTTGGTACGGCACACTGAAAAACATTTTCAAGGTTCACAGCAATAGTAAACAAAATCCACAACGTGAATCTCTGATTTGTTGGAAATTGTAAAGTTTGTACCCTAAAGATATGCTGGAACGTCACAAATATACTTTTTCTACGTTGTACTTATCAAATGTCTGTTAGTTTCAATTACTGAACGTTTAAGTCTAAAAAGAAAACATTTTGCTGTCTCCATCCAATGGGATGAGCGATGAAGTCTAATGAAAATAAAAAGATAACAGGATTGAAGGTGGTTCTCGTGCCCTACGAAAAAGAGCACGTTTTGAAGTAAGTTTCATGTCTTCTACCTGTTACCTAAAATAAACGGCGGCACGAAATAGCCAAATATACCCAATTACAACCAAATACACTTGATCTTATTATTCTATCCAGCTGTTTTTGTTTTACTTCATAATGCTTTTTTAGCTCACTTTGAGCAAGTACCTGAGCACTTTGTGCTCAAGGTGAGCTTTTGTGATCGCCCTGTGTCCATCGTGCGTCGTCAACTTTTTACTTTAAACAACATCTCCTCCAAAACCACTAGATGAAAGATGATAAAACTTTGCAGGAATGTTTCTTGCATCAGGGTCTTTCAAATAGGCTATTTGAAAGACCCTGCTGTCATGAAGCTTTACCAATGTTTTTCAAAGAATACCATGAGGAATTTTCTTATCTAAAACTGCTAAACCTAGAGGTTTGAAATTTGGTATGTAGCGTTGTCTAGAGGACCTTTGCCATGTTTATTCAAGTAATGTCCCTGGGGTCACTATTTGCCCCGCCCAAGGGGTCACAAGTTTTACATAGCAGTATAGAAGAAAATCTTTAAAAATCTTTTTGTCTGAAACCACAAGGCCTAGAATTTTAAAATTTGGCATGAAGCATTGCTTGGTGAACCTCTACCAAGTTTGTTCAAATAATTTCCCTGGGGTCACTTTTGGCCCTGCCTGAGGGGTCACAAGTTTTACATAGTGATATAGAAAAAAATCTTTAAAAATCTTCTTGTTTCAAACCACAAGGCCTAGAATTTTAAAATTTGGCATGAAGCATTGTCCAGTGGACCTTTACCAAGCTTGTTCAAATTATTAGATTGGGGTAAAGGTCACTGAGGCTGAAAATATATTTATCTACTTTACCTCATAGAAGATTCATTTATAGACCAATATCTTTGATATTTGGTATTTAGGTTCTTTGCATGGACCTCTACCCGTAAGTGGGGTTTGAGGTCACTGGGTCAAGGTCACCATAGCTGATTATAGATAATAGATATTTCTACTTTCTGTCTTAAAGCCTTTATTTATTGACTGATATTTTAGATGTTTGCTTTGTAGGCACCTACAAATCTTCAATTAGAAAATGAAATATTGCTTCTGATGTTTGCTTAACAGCAAACCCACAGCCAAGGTACTCAGGTGAGCAATCCAGGCCATCCTAGCCCTCTTGTTTATGATTTGCCACAGGTTAGTGGTACATGGCTTATATATAATCAAGGTGTGTCAGTTCAGTCCACTTCTACTTCACTTATACCACTACATTATGTAACTGTCATTCAGATGAAACATTAAACCAAACTTCTGTGTATTAATTATTCAAAGCCTCCTTTTCTTTACTTTTCATCCAAGAAACTTTGTACTGTTTGTCATTTTATTTGTAATATGTTTGCTTCATGGGTTTGTCAGTCAACTGAACATGTATAAAATACAATGTATATTATGTATATAATAGCTTACATGTTAAACCATGCTATACATTATGTATTGCATGCTTTTTTATCCCCCCGCCAAAGGCAGAGGGGATGTTAGAAATGCCCTTCATCCGTCTGTGCGTCCATGCGTCCGTCCGAAACAATTTTGTCCGGAGCATAACTCCAAAACAGCTAGAGGCATTTTATTCAAACTTCATACACTGACAGAGCACATAGGAAGGTAGTGCAGTGTGCAAGTCCAATAACTCTACCTCGCCTATTTTAGAGTTATTCCCCTTTATCAGAATTACTTGATAAATTTTGTCCAGAGCATAACTCTAAAACTACTTGAGGGATTTTATTCAAACTTCATACACTGACAGAGCACATTGGTAGGTAGTGCAGTGTGCAAGAACAATAACTCTGCCTTGCCTATTTTTAGAGATATTCCCCTTTATCAGAATTACTTGATAAATTTTGTCCGGAGCATAACTCCAAAACTACTTGAGGGATTTGATTCAAATTTCATACACTGACAGAGCACATTGGTAGGTATTTCAGTGTGCAAGTCCAATAACTCTACCTTGCCTATTTTTAGAGTTATTCCCCTTTATCAGAATTACTTGATAAATTTTGTCCAGAGCATAACTCTAAAACTACTTTAGGGATTTTATTCAAACTTCATACACTGACAGAGCACATTGGAAAATAGTGCAGTGTGCAAGAACAATAACTCTACCTTGCCTATTTTTAGAGTTATTCCCCTTTATCGGAATTACTTGATAAATTTTGTCCGGAGCATAACTCCAAAACTACTTGAGGGATTTTATTCAAATTTCATACACTGACAGAGCACATTGGTAGGTAGTGCAGTGTGCAAGTCCAATAACTCTACCTTGCCTATTTTTTAGAGTTATTCCCCTTTATCAGATTTACTTGTTTACATTTTAAAAATCCCAGCATATACATTTATATCTAATTCTTGAATTCATGAACTTATTATCCCCCCGCCAAAGGCGGAGGGGATATTAGAAATGGTCTCTGTCCGTCCGTCCGTGCGTCCATTCCAGTTTTGTCCGGGGCATAACTCCAAAAGTACTTGAGTGATTTACTTCAAACTTCATATACTGAAAGAGCACATTTGGAGGAGGTGCAGTGTGTAAGAATAGTAACTCTACCTTGCCTAATTTTAGAATTATTCCCCTTTATCAGATTTAATTGAAAAACTTTGTCCAAAGCATAACTCCAAAAGTGCTTGAGCGATTTTCTTCAAACTTAATACACTGACATAGCACATTGGTAGGAAGTGTAGTTTGCAAGAACAATAACTCTACCTTGCCTATTTTTTGTGGGATTTTCTTCAGTGTTTAAAAGTACAACCTTCAGGTAGCTTCTTCCCGGCGGGGGGATTAACCATGTGTAACATGGCTCTTGTTGTATCTTGCATTATCCCCTACAACCAAAATTCAATAAACTCCACAAGGGATGTTGGTTTAAATAAACTGACTCTGTATGACTGATACACATTATTAAACTGAAATCAATTGATACATAAATTGTTTGTAGATACCATGAATGGATGAAGAGCAAGGAGTTACAAACATTGACAGCTTCTGAACCTCTCAGTCTAGAGGAAGAATACCAGATGCAACAGTCATGGAGAGAAGATAACAACAGTATGCAGGTTTATTATTTCACAGTTTTGTTACATTAGTTTTCCAGATAATGTAGGTTTGTTTTATAATGTCTAGATGTCTCAAGGTACGATACACCCTTATCAGTGTTAGGATCAGACTTTGCCTTATTGAATTAAAACAGTAAAAATGTTGTGTTACATCTCAAATATTTACAACATACAAAATTAAAAAGTCTTTTTTTATCAAATAGAAGTGAATTTATTTCTGCTAGCTAGGTTCTTGAAGAATTATACCAGAAATTTCTATAGAAGTTTTGTATATTGTTGTTGCTTTTCTGTTGCTTTCTCATATGAATGAGTCAGCATATTTGAAATATAGAGAATTTGAACTTGTCAAAGTAGTAGGATTTGTTGTTTTATTTTCAGAATGCACTTTCATTATCCTAGATAAAGGTAGATATGATACAAGTGGAAATGATGAAATAGGTAACATACTAACATTGCATAAGATTACAAGAAAAAAACAGCAGAATTTGCAGGATGTTTTATAATGTCAATATCTTGTGATCAGAGGAGAAGTGATTTTAACAAGGACATTCACCAGGCGTTTAACATTACATTAAGTGGCAGTCCAATCTAGTCAGTCAAATTCTTACCTGTTTGAACTTGACTCCTAAAAATTATGCTTGTCTCACTTTTATAAATTACTTGCCCAGTCAGTATTGGCAGGCCTACCTCTGATTTGTAGACTGCCAGCTAATTGTGTTCAACTAGGAATATGTATATTAACTTTTCTGAATTTCTTCAAGAGGGTTTACTAGTTTTCTGTTTCCAGTATTCAGTTATTTGATTAAGGAAGCAAAAAGTAAAGCTTTTGATATTGGTGTTCATATCACTTTAAAATAAAAACTGTCTACAGCATTTATTCAGGACTTGACAGGAATTTTTTGTCATTATTTTACAGAATGTATGGTAGGAGATGTCAACTTGTTCTTTAATGATGAAGACAACCTGTCTACAGCTGAAATAGAGATCATGATTGCTGGTAAATATATACATACACTAATGTTTTATATGTATCTTATATATATGATATATCAATATATCTTTCCCGGACTCCGGGACGGGCCCTCGATTTCCGGGACGATCCTAGATGTATGGCAGGTATGCGTCTATTCCGTAGAGTATGCGAATCAAACCTGTCAATGACATAAGCTTTGCATACTTGAGCATATAATTATCAGACTGATTAAAGTCATGCTTGTGCGTTATTAAAAATCAGGAAAAAATGAGAACTGTGATGTTATGAGAATTAATCTCTGTATAATTAACAAAGGTATTTTGCTGTTTTTCTAAATGCCTAGAAGATTCATGTATTCAATTTCTCACATTTTTACAGAAAGTCGTTAACCATCACCATGCATTAGCAGCTCATTTGGATTTCATTACTTTAACCTCTGCTGGTTGCCACCAACCATTTAATCTGAATCTACACCCTTCAAAGTCTTGACAGTTATAGTAAAAAAGAAACCGTATTAAAATCCATACCTCTGCCTAGATGATATATTTTGATGTAAAGTGCAGCACATTCATAGATGAAGAAAGTCCAGTTAGTGGGAACTTCATGTTAGAATCTTGATTGATATTTGCTGTTTACTTGGTGCTGTATATACCTATTTCTAGAGTGTTAGGTTTTGATAATATTTTATGTTACAGAATCTTCAGCCAGGGGTAGAGGACTTGGGAAGGAAGCTCTATGCTGTATGATGAGATATGGTAAAATTTGCATTGTTTATCAAGAAGGTCTGAATGTGCAGTCAAAAGACATTGGATACAGCAAACCAGAATGAATATTCTATGCATGATCTTATCTGTTTTAAGAATTACTTGTTGGGGTATAGACTGATAACCAGATAATTTATGTAAGCACTTTAATACTAGTATTTTAGTTATTGCAGTGAAGTTGGTGCAGAGTGAAATGTCCGGTGATATTAAGGGGGGCTGATCGGCTTCAGTAATAATGAAGAGTTGAAACATAATGAAAAGATACAAAAGTCTGGTGTACTAGGAAAACATTCTTTGCTCCCTTCAGAACTCCATGCTAGGAATGAAAGATGAGACTTCGAAAAAAATCGGGTCCATTGCCAATGAATATTTGAAGTTGAAGTGACACTACAAGGCATATATTTCAGGTAATTACATAAGATCATATTATTATGTTTGTTATATATCTAAATAGTACTGGATATGTTGCAATATTGTTGCAGGGTTTGAGAAGCTGAATTTAACAGTGATAACAGCCAAGGTCGCCTACAACAACAAACCAAGCATAAATATGTTTGAGAAAATTGGATTTCAAGAGGTATGTTTTAGATACATTTGGAATCATTGCAAGGTAGATAAGGCAAAGTAAAGTTTATGGGTAACATAGTGATATATTTATTTTATGCATTTTTTCTATTAAAAAAGCATGTACATTTTGTGACACTTATACCATTTTGCAGTTGATATGAGGAGAGTAAGAGAGCTTTGGGGCTAATTGATTCACTTGGAACATTCAATACGGATGAAACTGTAGTCTCAGATTTCTGGATCTGCAACTTCACTCTGAATTTAAACTTTTATTAGGATAAATTGGCAAGGACTGTTTTGCATGTAGTTCTTGTAAATAATGTTAAACCGGAGGAGTTAGAATATGACTCCTTATTTTTTTTTGTCTTCTTGCAAATGTTGACAAAACTCAGGAGTGAGGTCACATTAATCAGCTTAGATGTGTTGCCATGGACTTGAATCTCTTATCAATTCAGGGGAGATAAGAAGAAAGATTTCCTGGATAAGAAAGTACAGTTATGTTGTTTGATTCTATGCTATTTTCTTTATATCTGGTAAATGCTGTTACAGAACCTTTAGTCTTTCCCCTTAACTTATGATATGGACTGAAGAGTTCCTTTTTAACAACAAAACGCCTATGAGGGTTTGCTTTAATCCAGTACATCAGACATGGTATTGTAATTTTTTCAGCAAAAGAAATAAAATTAATGTGTCAGTGAATAGTTCTGACCTATGCATGATAGCAGACAGCTTAAATACAGACAAGGTCATAAGAGTATTGTGCATCCTAGAAATGAGATGTGGAGCTTAGCAGAGTTAAGTTTGTTATCATTTTTAGCTCACCTGAGCACAAAGTTGTTAGTCATTAACATTTTCCTTCAAATGATATATCTTCCTAAAACACAAGGCCAGTTATAACCGCACTTAACAGGAATGTTCCTCAGTTGGTCCTTTTCAAATACCTTAGAAATAAATGGTTCATACATTTAACTTCATACAGAGCTCTGGTTGTCATGGCATGGCAACTGTAGGTGAAAACTTGAAAAACCTCCGTCTCAGAAATGGCATTAACAATTTCAAAAAAATCCAAAACAAATGCTCCTTAATAGGCTGTTTATTAAATCCTTCAAGACATGTTGTTTTGTAAAAACATGGCTGAATGGAAGAAAGGCAAATTTACACTATAATTATGATGATTATTTATAAATTTGATTTTTATCCCTTCCACTATGTGTGGGGAGACATTTCAGTTTTGTTCTGGCCATCTGGATGGATGGACGTATGCTTACAAAGTTTGTCTGCGCAGATCATCCTACTTGCATGATTAGATTTTGATGAAACCTTACAGAAGTGTTCAGTACCTTGTGTAGTTATGCATATTGTCACGATTTTCTGCTTGACTGAATTTTGCAGGAGTTTTGGGTCTTTTTAGATTTTGATTTTTATTGTTTGAAAATTTTCCCTATGTGGCCCTTATAGAATTCCTTGAAGCTATGTTCATTCATAAAAAGTTTGGCTAACAGTTTTTAATATATAACTATATGAAAATTTTTTAAGTATTGCAATGAAATTTGAACCATATGTACAGTGGTATTCAGGTGAGTTGAATAGGACCCTCTTGTTTGTTTAACATTCTAAAGTTAACCTTGTAATGTTTCATTTTCAGATATCAAGAAGTGATGTGTTTGAAGAAATAACTTTTGAACTGAAGCTTACTGAAGAAAAGAAGAAACAAATTTTAACTGACTGTAGTGCATATAGAATTGATAGCTACAGATAAAAGTGTTAATTTATTATATCACTGGAAGATTTTTCAGTACTAAAGGTGGAAGAAATTTACTGATGACTTAGTCAAGGTCATTTCAAGGTCATTAGTATATTTTGATATACTTGACTTATCTGCAGGATGTGACTAAAATATTTATGTCTCCTGCCATGTGGCCATAAACAGATTAATTTTGTGTTGTCTTTCACAAAGTTTGTTTTGATACCTCCTCAAACACCACCATGTATGTCTATCATGGTGTTACAAGTTTCCTGCTGGCGTTCAGTCATCCCAGATGCCAGCCCTCCATCACAAGACAAGAGCTCACACCTTCCATGAGATAACTTGATACATAAACATAAAAACTCTGTTCTTTGCATTAAACAGATTTTAATAAAGAATGTATATATTATATTTCCAGTCCTTTATTTTATTACAATGAGTTATGTTGATTGCCCTAATTTCAAGCAAAGTGAATCATGTTGTATCCAAATTGTGGACAACAAATCAGGTAAAGTTTTTGAAAAAAAAGGAGAAATAGTAAAAGTATTCATTCTTTCAAGTTATTTCAGTAGAGGGGCAGTATTAAAATGACACTCTCAGATGGGCCGATGATTGAAAATAAAGAAAATGTTTATACATTTAGAAATTCTAGCTGTAATTGTGAAGAAGATATCTAAACTAAGTTACTGACTCATTTTTTGTTACAGAAAAACATCAAAATACAAAGTTTTACACACATTTATCAGTAAAAAGTTTACCCCGTTAGTCATGGGGTAGATACTTATATCATTAATTTGGACGAAATTTGAGAACTTGGCACTGTGGCTCAGTGGTGTAGATCGTCGCTCTATATTTTAGTGATCAAAAGGACATGGGTTTGAATCCTGGTAAAAGCAAAACTTTTTTTTTCAGTTTTCATGGTTTATAGAAGCATATATTGTTTTTTTCCATAGTATATTAACTTCTCTTAAATTTTAAAGAAAAAAAATCAGCTTAATTCTGTGAGTCAGTGCTGTAAGGAAAAGCTTTATGGGAACAGAATACAGAGATGTGATAAAATGGCAATTCTAAAATGCAACGATATATAGTTTACAGGATAAATGGATGACTTGTAGTCTTGTGCTGTCTTTTTATATCGGTTAAGTAAGTTCAAGCAGTATTAGTGTTCTTTATGTTAATAAAGATGTAACAAAATGATCTCTTATATTGATACAGACAAATGATAGATTTTGTTGTATGAAAAATAAGTTCAATACCCTGAATGCCAGATGTGCTAAGGACAGAAATTACAAAACTGAGGTTTTTGTGTATAGACAATTTATGTAAATATTTTCTATCAAAGATGGCTCTTTGATTTTAGTCAGAACTTTCCTTTGCCAGTGATTGTTTCCAGTGAACAGAAGAATCATAATATACCTGTAAATAATGTAAAATCTTAGTTCACATATTAGTTGCAGTGGATGAGAATAGGAAAAGAAATAGTAACAGGTTCTCTCATTCCCCCCCACACACCCCCACTTCTGAATCTGTGCCCGAGTAAGAAAATCACTTTATACCTAATTGTTTCATCACACCAAAGCATTCAGTTTTTCAGTTGTTTACTAAGGAATAACTGCCAAACAAAATGAAAAAAAAATTCTGTCACTAAATATGTACATGTGAAAATGCTCATAAAGGGTTCTAGTTTTCTACAACAAACATTATTTTTAATGCAACTTATGCTTCGCATCTGCTGACTACAAAATAATTATCTATATTAACTGTCACTTTGTAAATCTGCTTTGTAATGTTCTACTTAAAAATGAAGCCTTCTATATTCAGTATTTCCGACAAGCAGACATTTTATTTCGAACTATTATCTTTGCATATGTTTTGCAATAGCTTTCTATACCTTTTTATACCTATATTGGATTTACTTGTGTTGGTCGGTCTGTCCGTCCATCTTTTGTCCAGCTGGCCGGCCATCCGTAGACAAAATTTGTACGGACTATTTCTCATGAACTATTTCTCGGGTTTTAATAATGCTTTGCAAGAATCTTAAGTACCAAGCCTAGTTGTGCATATCTGTCATGTCCCACTCCAATGATTTTTCACTGAGTTATGGACCTTTGTTATTTTATTTACACATCAATTTGTCTGGACTGTTTCTCATCAACTTTTATTCAGATTTTGATAATACTTTGCAAGAATCATAAGTGCCAAGCTTAAATATGCATGTTGTTGCTGCGTTCCACTGCCATGATTTTTCACCGAGTTATGGGCTTTTGATTCTTTTTTAATACATGATTTTGTCCATGCTATTTCTCAGCAACTATTTGACACAATGTCAGATTTTAATAATACTTTTCAAGAATCATGGGTACTAAGTTTATTGTGAATCCAATTGTTCTGTTCTAGTCCAGTTAATTTTCACTGAATTATGGCCATTTGATTTTTTTTTACATACAAAAGATAAGAAGTTATCCAGTGTAAGTTTTTATGTGCTTTTTTCAACATTTATTGGAGTATTATCAAACTTAGCCCAGATTTGCATGTTCTCATCATATAGTATTTTTAAAGATGTCTACTGATTTTTTTTGCGGATGGTTAAAGGTCATGTGACACGACTATAGCAACTTTGTCTATTCAAAATAATCATGATGTACTGATTAAAATGGTTTAATTGCGAAATTATGAAAATTTTGCTTTTGATAAGAAAAAAAGTGTTTTTGATGATCGGCTATTTCCGTTTCGACATCGGTAGTTTCCGCTGCAATTTTTGGCTGTGACGTAGATTTATCCCTACTGTCCCAGGCAGTAGTGCAGAATTACACTGATCATAACACATCCGTTTTTAAATGAAAAAATAACACTAAACCACAAGTGCAAGGAACACAATAAAGGCACACTTATAAAAAAAAACATGCTATAAATTGTAAATTAAATAAAACAATGTGATTACTTCTCGATTTTTATACGTAAATTCAAACATTGTGCCGGGAGAACGGTTTGTGTTTTTACCTTTGTAAATATTAAAAAATATTCCAATTTCTTCCATGTTGTGGTTCTATATAAAACTATCTCCTTCACGTTTTAACATGCTGCGTAACCCTTCCCCACTTGACGTTTACGTCATAAACAAATTCTTTTTCATTTAAGTGTAGTAAAATTGAAGTGAATTTGGGTGATCTTATGTGTTAACATTTGTTTCACTGGAATGGAAATTCACACTCAGTGTATTTTCACATTGGGATATTGTTTGAAAAAAATAATATGGCATGTCCATCAAGCAGAAATTTGTGTCTGCTTATAAATTAATATCCAATGAAATGTCAAAGATCCATAAATCACGCCTTATACTGTGGGATTTATGCAAATTAACCTGCCCAAATGGGACCCTTGTATATTCTGCATAGCTGTCAAAACAAGGCAATTAACTTTTTATGACCCAATCAATGATAAAGTTGAGACACATAGCAAAATTTTATGGCAAGTGATCTTACAAATTGATTGAATTACTTTTGATCAGTCAAACTTGTGAAAACATTATGTAATAGCTTGTTCCAATTAACATGTCTGAATGATTTTTAGTTAAGAAGCTTCCATGCAGATACATATTTTAATTAGATATGATTCCGACATAGTTTGAGGGCTTCTTCATATTATTTGTTCTTTGATCATTATTTGTTTTTTTAATGTTGAATGAATAAGCCCTCCCCCCACCCCCCAAAAAAAGATACTTACACGAAAGTAATCTTATACTGTGGGATTTATGCAAATTATACCACAGACAAATAAGCAACACATCACTGAAAAGAGAATGTTTAAATGGAAACAATCTCTCGATTGGAGTTAGTTAATCAAGTCTTCCAAAAAAACTGCATCGGATAAAAATAAGCATGTTCAAAATCTTTTTGGATCAGTAACTTGAAAAATATCTCTAGATATTTTTACTGATGTATTCTTTTTATTCTATAACCCTAATTAAACTAGCCTCTATATAATATTGCTCATTGGCTTCGTAATTCCATCAAAATTTCAAATTATTTATTTTAAAAAATCTTCAATGTGTATTCACGATGTTAGCTTGACTTGTTGAATTTTGTTTTTTTATTATATGCAGTCTACATTTTCACTTTTCATCATAATTTTTAAGATTTTGTTAACAATCTAGGCAGCTGTGTCAAGTGGCAAGAGATAAATGTGCGTCACTTCCGGTTTCGCTCGTGACAGATGCACCCGACCAAGTGCGTAAAATATGGATTTTAATTTGCTATAAAAACATCTTTAAGATGAAAATTACCTGCGGATTTTTTTCAAAACTGTCATAGTAAGATATATAGTTTTCGCTCATATTAAAATTTCGAGGTCAAAAATTCGTGTCACATGACCTTTAAGTTTTGTGTGTTTATCTATATGGCTGACTTAAACACCTGAGTTAACTTTCCACAGAAGTTTGAGTTTTGAAATTTTCAGCCGAATTTTTTTTATATCATTGCAGACAAACTATAAATGTAGAAACTGCAGTGTCAAGGTGGTATCTGGGCATAGTCATCACCTTTAGTGATAGCTCTAGTTTCAATTGAATATAGCTAGTAAGCCACGTTTATGATTTTCATCTTAATACAAATAAAATGACAGTTTCCAAATTTTCAGATTTTATCTATTTATTCTTTAAACACTGTACAACAATTACTTAATACAAGTTACATCATCTATTCTTTAAACACTGTACAACAATTACTTAAAACACATTTTATCATCTGTTTTTTTAACACTGTACAACAATTACATAATACACATTTTATCATCTATTTATTCGTTAAACACTCTACAAAAATTACTTGATACTTTATCATTATTTATTCTTTAAACACTATACTACAATTACATTATACATATTTTATTATTTATTTATTCTTTAAACACTTTACTTCAGTTACTTAAAACATATTTTATTATCCATATATGTTTAAACACTATACAACAATTATATTATACATATTTTATTATCTATTTATTCTTTTAACACTATACAACAATTGCTTAATACATACTTTATTATCCATATATTTTTTAAACATTTCTACAATTACCTAAGTCTAACTTAAATCCATTCAACATATGATAGCAAAGTTAAACTTTCAAAAATAGTCATCACTTCACTTCTTCCTCATTTCATTTACAGGACTTTAAGTAAGACAACAATAATGATTTTGCATGGATGAGTATCAATTACTTCCCAGTGTAGTACAACAAATGTTTATTTCATTTTTCAACCAGAAGGTCATACAAGGCACATACAAAAGTACACAATACATAATATTGCAGTAGTATATAAATACAAGTCATTGTACTAGATTCATACTAGTTACTGCAAATACCTATTCAATGTGGCTGACAAGAAAAATGGTTCAAGTAAATACTGAATCATAAATGATATAAAGTGTACTATTTACTAGGCTTCTCTACATACATACATACATATCAAATCAAACAAAGTTCTCAAAATCTTTGAAAGCAGTGGACTTGCCCAGGATAAAACAGAGGTAACTTTTCTCTCCAAACCAGTTCCCATTTGTCAAAAATGTCATCCTGCAGTGTTGGGACTCTCTTACACATGTTATTACCAATGTTTTCACAGATTAACCATCACTCGTACATTTTCTTAACATTAAGACTATTTTCAAGCTGTTCTTAAACTTCACCTCATGCAAGCTCGCCAATGTCTCATTTTATATAATTTACTTGTAACTAAGTGCACCAAGTTCTGGCTTGTTCAAACACACTTTTATCTTGGGTATAGTCACTTTTTAATTCTGTGATATCTGCAATAAACAGATTTAATTTTTTGTCAAGGAGCACTCGAACAACTGGTCCCTCTAAGTCTAAGGTCTGGAGTCACTTTCTCTGGATCAAGGCCTGGAGTCATACTTCAGGTCAAGGTCTGGAGTCGCCCTTTGGATCACAGTCTCGAGTCACTTGTGGTCAAGGTCTGGAGTCACCTTCTGGTAAAGGTCTGTGTACACCATCTGGCCTAGTTGATTCAATGAAAAGAGAACAGATGCAAGTGTAAAAACATGCTTTATAAAAGTGCATCAATTAAATTTTTTTATGTTTTTTTTTTATAGTTAAGCAATAATACTAGTAGTTGTGTAACGTCAAATTTAGCTTACTTAGGAATGTAGTGGTAATATTTTTACTTATACCTTTCAGAACAACTTTTATATTCTAGTGGTTAAGGTTACTGCCTTTTTAACTCTAAACATTTCAGTGATAGGACAAAGGTTCCAACCATGCCTCTGACCATCAAATCGTATAGTTTGGATGCTACATTTATTTTACAAAAGATGGGAGCCATGTTCTAACCCTTCCCAGTAAAGATGGTTATGTTAACTGCCTGCCTACTATTTTACAAATACTCGCGCTACAGTAACTATGAAAAGTCTTTTTTTCTAGATATAGTATTATGTCATAAAAGTCATTTCAGATTGTATTAGATAGTATTACCTGCTTCAGTCTGAAGTTCAAATCTGTGCCCTGTCTTCAGTTAAGAATTCATTCATTTACAAGTCTATAGATAACTTCTTCAGAAGACTACTGGCAAATGTGGTGAAAAACGACTATACACATCTGCAACATAGAAAACTGTTAAAACTTGATTCAGCTATACATCTTTTTACATAAATCCTTAGTATCAAAGACTGTTACAGTCATGCATATTTTACACCAACAAAAATGATAATGATTCTACAGTCTGACAAAAATGCTAAGTGAAACATCTAATGCTGCAGAGACTTCATGTTGCATGAAGTGATCCCTGATCATTTGCATCACTTGAGCCATTATCAGAAGGGCTTGCAAGGCTCTCGGCACCTTGGGGCAATGTCAGAAGAGTAATGTGGTTGAGACAGAACGAAAACGTTCATTTTGAACTAATAAAAATCAACATTCTTAAACATAAATCACATGCTGAAACAAAAAGCAAAACTGTCAACATAACAAAAACCTTAAAAAATTACATGATAATAAAGCAAATATTTTATCTATACACATTTTTCCATGAGACTGGATGCTGCTTCCTTCAACCTCTTCCAGAAATACAGGATGGTGTATGAAAATAAAAACAATACAGCAGTACCACCTATCACAATTTAAGTTATAATAAGACAAAGGACACTTTAAAACTTGGAACAAAAATCTTATCTCAGACCTGATCTTACCTCAAACTCTGCCCGGGAAAAATAAGAGGTAACTTTTCTCTGCAATGTTGTGATTATACAAAAAAAGAAAACACTAACAAACACAATACCAGAAACAAATGCAAAATTAGAACATAACAAATTAACAGTAACTTGAAAATAAACAACATGCTAACAAATAACATTAACAAATGAACAAAGTAACTCTAAACAGAAACAACAACAACATCAAATTTTATAAACTACATGCTGAATTAAGAAAATATTTTATTTACACACCTTGTTTCAGGAGACTTGAGAATGCATTCCTTCTTTCCCCAACCTCATCCAGACAAACAGGCTGGTATATGAAATTAAAAATAATACAGCAGAACCACCTATCAAAAATTAACCTATAATAAGACAAAAAACACTTTAAAACTTGGAACAAGAAGCTTACCTGAAACCTAATCTTACCTCAAACCTTACCTGTTGTGATTATACAGAAAAACTGAAAAACACTAACAAACCAATACCAGAAACAAATGCAAATTAGAAAATAACAAATTAACAGTAACTTGAAAATAAACAACATGCTAACAAATAACATTAACAAATGAACAAAGTAACTCTAAACAGAAACAACAACAACATCAACTTTTATAAACTATATGCTGAATAAAGAAAATATTTTATAGACACACCTTGTTCCAGCAGTCTTGAGGACGCATTCGTTCTTTCCTCAATCTCATCAAGACACGCATGATGGTTTATGAAAATAAAAATAATACAGCAGTATCACCTCTCAAAAATTTAGCTATAATAAGACAAAATACACTTTTTAACTTAGAACAAGAAGCTTACCTGAGATCTGATCTTACCTCAAACCTTACCTGTTGTAATTATATAATAAAACAAAACAAAGCAAATAATAGAAACTCACTAACAAACCCAATACCAGAAACAAAATGCAAAATTAGAACATAACAAATTAAACACTACATTGACAATAAAGCACATGTAAACAAACAACATTAACAAAATAAAAAAGTAACACTAAACTGAAACAACAACATCTTTAATTAATTTAACTTTTCAAAACTACATGCTGAATAAAAACAAAAAATATCTACCCACATTTTTAAATGAGACTGGATTCTGCATTGCTGCTTCCTTCAACCTCTTCCAGACACAAAGGTTGGTACATGAAAATAAAAACAATACAGCAGTACTACCTATCAAAAAATAAGCTATAATAAGACAAAAGACACTTTTAAACTTGGAACAAGAAGCTTACCTGAAACCTGATCTTACCTCACACCTTACCTGTTGTGATTTTACAAAAAAGAAAAACTGAAAAACACTAACAAACACAATACCAGAAACAAATGCAACATTAGAACATAACAAATTAACAGTAACTTGAAAATAAACAACATGCTAACAAATAACATTAATAAATGAACAAAGCAACTCTAAACAGAAACAATAACATCAACTTTTATAAACTACATGCTGCATAAAGAAAATATTTTATAGACACACCTTGTTCCAGGAATCTTGAGGGTGCACTCGTTCTTTCCTCAACCTCTTCAAGACACGCATGATGGTTTATGAAAATAAAAATAATACAGCAGTATCACCTCTCAAAAATTTAGCTATAATAAGACAAAATACACTTTTTAACTTGGAACAAGAAGCTTACCTGAGATCTGATCTTACCTCAAACCTTACCTGTTGAATTTATATAATAAAACAAAACAAAGCAAATAATAGAAACTCACTAACAAACCCAATACCAGAAACAAAATGCAAAATTAGAACATAACAAATTAACACTAACTTGACAATAAAGCACATGTAAACAAACAACATTAAAAAAATAAAAAAGTAACTCTAAACAGAAACAACAACATCTTTAATAAATTTAACTTTTTAAAACTACATGCTGAATAAAAACAAAAAATATCTACACACGTTTTTCCATGAGACTGGATGCTGCATTGCTGCTTCCTTCAACCTCTTCCAGACACAAAGGATGGTATATGAAAATAAAAACAATACAGCAGTACCACCTATCAAAACATAAGCTATAATAAGACAAAAGGCACTTTTAAACTTGAAACAAGAAGCTTAGCTGAAACCTGATCTTACCTCAAACCTTACCTGTTGTGATTATATCAAAAAAGAAAACCGAAAACACTAACAAGACAAATACCAGAAACAAAATGCAAAATTAGAACATAACAAATTAACAGTAACTAGACAATAAATCACATGCGAACAAAAATATTAACAAATGAACAAAGTAACTCTAAACAGAAACAACATCTTTAGCTTTTAGAAACTACATGCTGAATAAAAATAAAATATCTACCCACCCTTTTCCATGAGACTGGATGCTGCATTGCTGCTTCCTTCAACCTTTTCCAGACATACAGGATGGTATATGAAAATAAAAATAATACAGCAGTACCACCTATCAAAATTTAAGCTAAATTAAGACAAAAGACACTTTTAAACTTGGAACAAGAAGCTTACCTGAAACCTGATCTTACCTCAAACCTTACCTGTTGTGATTATTCAAAAAAAGAAACTGAAAAATACTAACAAACACAATACCAGAAACAAATGCAAAATTAGAACTTAACAAATTAATAGTAACTTGAAAATAAACAAAATGCTAACAAATAACATTAACAAATGAACAAAGTAGCTCTAAACAGAAACAACAACAACATCAACTTTTATAAACTATATGCTGAATAAAGAAAATATTTTATAGAAACACCTTGTTCCAGCAGACTTGAGGACACATTCGTTCTTTCCTCAACCTCTTCAAGACACGCATGATGGTTTATGAAAATAAAAATAATACAGCAGTATCACCTCTCAAAAATTTAGCTATAATAAGACAAAATACACTTTTTAACTTGGAACAAGAACCTTACTTGAGATCAGCTCTTACCTCAAACCTTACCGGTTGTAATTTTATAATAAAACAAAACAAAGCAAATAATAGAAACTCACTAACAAACCCAATACCAGAAACAAAATGCAAAATTAGAACATAACAAATTAAACACTAACTTGACAATAAAGCACATGTAAACAAACATCATTAACAAAATAAAAAAGTAACTTTAAACAGTAACAACAACATCTTTAATAAATTTAACTTTTAAAACTACATGCTGAATAAAAACAAAAAATATCTACCCACGTTTTTCCATGAGACTGGATGCTGCATTGCTGCTTCCTTCAACCTCTTCCAGACACAAAGGATGGTATATGAAAATAAAAACAATACAGCAGTACCACCTATCAAAAAATAAGCTATAATAAGACAAAAGACACTTTTAAACTTGGAACAAGAAGCTAACCTGAAACCTGATCTTACCTCAAACCTTACCTGTTGTGATTATACAAAAAAGGAAAACTGAAAAACACTTACAAACACAATACCAGAAACAAATGCAAAATTAGAACATAACAAATTAACAGTAACTTGAAAATAAACAACATGCTTACAAATAACATTAACAAATGAACAAAGTAACTCTAAACAGAAACAACAACAACATCAACTTTTATAAACTACATGCTGCATAAAGAAAATATTTTATAGACACACCTTGTTCCAGTAATCTTGAAGGTGCACTCGTTCTTTCCCCAACCTCTTGAAGACACGCGTGATGGTTTATGAAAATAAAAATAATACAGCAGTATCACCTCTCAAAAATTTAGCTATAATAAGACAAAATACACTTTTTAACTTGGAACAAGAAGCTTACCTGAGATCTGATCTTACCTCAAACCTTACCTGTTGTAATTATATAATAAAACAAAACAAAGCAAATAATAAAAAGTCACTAACAAACCCAATACCAGAAACAAAATGCAAAATTAGAACATAACAAATTAAACACTAACTTGACAATAAAGCACATGTAAACAAACAACGTTAACAAAATAAAAAAGTAACTCTAAACAGAAACAACAACATCTTTAATAAATTTAACTTTTTAAAACTACATGCTGAAAAAAAAAAAAAATATCTACCCACCTTTTTCCATGAGACTGGATGCTGCATTGCTGCTTCCTTCAACCTCTTCCAGACACAAAGGATGGTATATGAAAATAGAAATAATACAGCAGTACCACCTATCCAAAAATAAGCTATAATAAGACAAAAGACACTTTTAAACTTGGAACAAGAAGCTAACCTGAAACCTGATCTTACCTCAAACCTTACCTGTTGTGATTATACAAAAAAGGAAAACTGAAAAACACTAACAAACACAATACCAGAAACAAATGCAAAATTAGAACATAACAAATTAACAGTAACTTGAAAATAAACAACATGCTAACAAATAACATTAACAAATGAACAAAGTAACTCTAAACAGAAACAACAACAACATCAACTTTTATAAACTATATGCTGAATAAAGAAAATATTTTATAGACACACCTTGTTCCAGCAGTCTTGAGGACGCATTCGTTCTTTCCTTAATCTCATCAAGACACGCATGATGGTTTATGAAAATAAAAATAATACAGCAGTATCACCTCTCAAAAATTTAGCTATAATAAGACAAAATACACTTTTTAACTTAGAACAAGAAGCTTACCTGAGATCTGATCTTACCTCAAACGTTACCTGTTGTAATTATATAATAAAACAAAACAAAGCAAATAATAGAAACTCACTAACAAACCCAATACCAGAAACAAAATGCAAAATTAGAACATAACAAATTAATAGTAACTTGAAAATAAACAAAATGCTAACAAATAACATTAACAAATGAACAAAGTAGCTCTAAACAGAAACAACAACAACATCAACTTTTATAAACTATATGCTGAATAAAGAAAATATTTTATAGAAACACCTTGTTCCAGCAGACTTGAGGACACATTCGTTCTTTCCTCAACCTCTTCAAGACACGCATGATGGTTTATGAAAATAAAAATAATACAGCAGTATCACCTCTCAAAAATTTAGCTATAATAAGACAAAATACACTTTTTAACTTGGAACAAGAACCTTACTTGAGATCAGCTCTTACCTCAAACCTTACCTGTTGTAATTTTATAATAAAACAAAACAAAGCAAATAATAGAAACTCACTAACAAACCCAATACCAGAAACAAAATGCAAAATTAGAACATAACAAATTAAACACTAACTTGACAATAAAGCACATGTAAACAAACATCATTAACAAAATAAAAAAGTAACTTTAAACAGTAACAACAACATCTTTAATAAATTTAACTTTTAAAACTACATGTTGAATAAAAACAAAAAATATCTACCCACGTTTTTCCATGAGACTGGATGCTGCATTGCTGCTTCCTTCAACCTCTTCCAGACACAAAGGATGGTATATGAAAATAAAAACAATACAGCAGTACCACCTATCAAAAAATAAGCTATAATAAGACAAAAGACACTTTTAAACTTGGAACAAGAAGCTAACCTGAAACCTGATCTTACCTCAAACCTTACCTGTTGTGATTATACAAAAAAGGAAAACTGAAAAACACTTACAAACACAATACCAGAAACAAATGCAAAATTAGAACATAACAAATTAACAGTAACTTGAAAATAAACAACATGCTTACAAATAACATTAACAAATGAACAAAGTAACTCTAAACAGAAACAACAACAACATCAACTTTTATAAACTACATGCTGCATAAAGAAAATATTTTATAGACACACCTTGTTCCAGTAATCTTGAAGGTGCACTCGTTCTTTCCCCGACCTCTTGAAGACACGCGTGATGGTTTATGAAAATAAAAATAATACAGCAGTATCACCTCTCAAAAATTTAGCTATAATAAGACAAAATACACTTTTTAACTTGGAACAAGAAGCTTACCTGAGATCTGATCTTACCTCAAACCTTACCTGTTGTAATTATATAATAAAACAAAACAAAGCAAATAATAAAAAGTCACTAACAAACCCAATACCAGAAACAAAATGCAAAATTAGAACATAACAAATTAAACACTAACTTGACAATAAAGCACATGTAAACAAACAACGTTAACAAAATAAAAAAGTAACTCTAAACAGAAACAACAACATCTTTAATAAATTTAACTTTTTAAAACTACATGCTGAAAAAAAACAAAAAATATCTACCCACCTTTTTCCATGAGACTGGATGCTGCATTGCTGCTTCCTTCAACCTCTTCCAGACACAAAGGATGGTATATGAAAATAGAAATAATACAGCAGTACCACCTATCCAAAAATAAGCTATAATAAGACAAAAGACACTTTTAAACTTGGAACAAGAAGCTAACCTGAAACCTGATCTTACCTCAAACCTTACCTGTTGTGATTATACAAAAAAGGAAAACTGAAAAACACTAACAAACACAATACCAGAAACAAATGCAAAATTAGAACATAACAAATTAACAGTAACTTGAAAATAAACAACATGCTAACAAATAACATTAACAAATGAACAAAGTAACTCTAAACAGAAACAACAACAACATCAACTTTTATAAACTATATGCTGAATAAAGAAAATATTTTATAGACACACCTTGTTCCAGCAGTCTTGAGGACGCATTCGTTCTTTCCTCAATCTCATCAAGACACGCATGATGGTTTATGAAAATAAAAATAATACAGCAGTATCACCTCTCAAAAATTTAGCTATAATAAGACAAAATACACTTTTTAACTTAGAACAAGAAGCTTACCTGAGATCTGATCTTACCTCAAACGTTACCTGTTGTAATTATATAATAAAACAAAACAAAGCAAATAATAGAAACTCACTAACAAACCCAATACCAGAAACAAAATGCAAAATTAGAACATAACAAATTAAACACTACATTGACAATAAAGCACATGTAAACAAACAACATTAACAAAATAAAAAAGTAACTCTAAACTGAAACAACAACATCTTTAATTAATTTAACTTTTCAAAACTACATGCTGAATAAAAACAAAAAATATCTACCCACATTTTTAAATGAGACTGGATGCTGCATTGCTGCTTCCTTCAACCTCTTCCAGACACAAAGGTTGGTACATGAAAATAAAAACAATACAGCAGTACTACCTATCAAAAAATAAGCTATAATAAGACAAAAGACACTTTTAAACTTGGAACAAGAAGCTTACCTGAAACCTGATCTTACCTCACACCTTACCTGTTGTGATTTTACAAAAAAGAAAAACTGAAAAACACTAACAAACACAATACCAGAAACAAATGCAACATTAGAACATAACAAATTAACAGTAACTTGAAAATAAACAACATGCTAACAAATAACATTAATAAATGAACAAAGCAACTCTAAACAGAAACAATAACATCAACTTTTATAAACTACATGCTGCATAAAGAAAATATTTTATAGACACACCTTGTTCCAGGAATCTTGAGGGTGCACTCGTTCTTTCCTCAACCTCTTCAAGACACGCATGATGGTTTATGAAAATAAAAATAATACAGCAGTATCACCTCTCAAAAATTTAGCTATAATAAGACAAAATACACTTTTTAACTTGGAACAAGAAGCTTACCTGAGATCTGATCTTACCTCAAACCTTACCTGTTGAATTTATATAATAAAACAAAACAAAGCAAATAATAGAAACTCACTAACAAACCCAATACCAGAAACAAAATGCAAAATTAGAACATAACAAATTAACACTAACTTGACAATAAAGCACATGTAAACAAACAACATTAAAAAAATAAAAAAGTAACTCTAAACAGAAACAACAACATCTTTAATAAATTTAACTTTTTAAAACTACATGCTGAATAAAAACAAAAAATATCTACACACGTTTTTCCATGAGACTGGATGCTGCATTGCTGCTTCCTTCAACCTCTTCCAGACACAAAGGATGGTATATGAAAATAAAAACAATACAGCAGTACCACCTATCAAAACATAAGCTATAATAAGACAAAAGGCACTTTTAAACTTGAAACAAGAAGCTTAGCTGAAACCTGATCTTACCTCAAACCTTACCTGTTGTGATTATATCAAAAAAGAAAACCGAAAACACTAACAAGACAAATACCAGAAACAAAATGCAAAATTAGAACATAACAAATTAACAGTAACTAGACAATAAATCACATGCGAACAAAAATATTAACAAATGAACAAAGTAACTCTAAACAGAAACAACATCTTTAGCTTTTAGAAACTACATGCTGAATAAAAATAAAATATCCACCCACCCTTTTCCATGAGACTGGATGCTGCATTTCTGCTTCCTTCAACCTCTTCCAGACATACAGGATGGTATATGAAAATAAAAATAATACAGCAGTACCACATATCAAAATTTAAGCTAAATTAAGACAAAAGACACTTTTAAACTTGGAACAAGAAGCTTACCTGAAACCTAATCTTACCTCAAACCTTACCTGTTGTGATTATACAGAAAAAAAACTGAAAAATACTAACAAACCAATACCAGAAACAAATGCAAAATTAGAACTTAACAAATTAATAGTAACTTGAAAATAAACAAAATGCTAACAAATAACATTAACAAATGAACAAAGTAGCTCTAAACAGAAACAACAACAACATCAACTTTTATAAACTATATGCTGAATAAAGAAAATATTTTATAGAAACACCTTGTTCCAGCAGACTTGAGGACACATTCGTTCTTTCCTCAACCTCTTCAAGACACACATGATGGTTTATGAAAATAAAAATAATACAGCAGTATCACCTCTCAAAAATTTAGCTATAATAAGACAAAATACACTTTTTAACTTGGAACAAGAACCTTACTTGAGATCAGCTCTTACCTCAAACCTTACCTGTTGTAATTATATAATAAAACAAAACAAAGCAAATAATAGAAACTCACTAACAAACCCAATACCAGAAACAAAATGCAAAATTAGAACATAACAAATTAAGCACTAACTTGACAATAAAGCACATGTAAACAAACATCATTAACAAAATAAAAAAGTAACTTTAAACAGTAACAACAACATCTTTAATAAATTTAACTTTTAAAACTACATGCTGAATAAAAACAAAAAATATCTACCCACGTTTTTCCATGAGACTGGATGCTGCATTGCTGCTTCCTTCAACCTCTTCCAGACACAAAGGATGGTATATGAAAATAAAAACAATACAGCAGTACCACCTATCAAAAAATAAGCTATAATAAGACAAAAGACACTTTTAAACTTGGAACAAGAAGCTTACCTGAAACCTGATCTTACCTCAAACCTTACCTGTTGTGATTATACAAAAAAGGAAAACTGAAAAACACTTACAAACACAATACCAGAAACAAATGCAAAATTAGAACATAACAAATTAACAGTAACTTGAAAATAAACAACATGCTTACAAATAACATTAACAAATGAACAAAGTAACTCTAAACAGAAACAACAACAACATCAACTTTTATAAACTACATGCTGCATAAAGAAAATATTTTATAGACACACCTTGTTCCAGTAATCTTGAGGGTGCACTCGTTCTTTCCCCAACCTCTTGAAGACACGCATGATGGTTTATGAAAATAAAAATAATACAGCAGTATCACCTCTCAAAAATTTAGCTATAATAAGACAAAATACACTTTTTAACTTGGAACAATAAGCTTACCTGAGATCTGATCTTACCTCAAACCTTACCTGTTGTAATTATATAATAAAACAAAACAAAGCAAATAATAGAAAGTCACTAACAAATCCAACACCAGAAACAAAATGCAAAATTAGAACATAACAAATTAAGCACTAACTTGACAATAAAGCACATGTAAACAAACAACGTTAACAAAATAAAAAAGTAACTCTAAACAGAAACAACAACATCTTTAATAAATTTAACTTTTTAAAACTACATGCTGAAAAAAAACAAAAAATATCTACCCACCTTTTTCCATGAGACTGGATGCTGCATTGCTGCTTCCTTCAACCTCTTCCAGACACAAAGGATGGTATATGAAAATAGAAATAATACAGCAGTACCACCTATCCAAAAATAAGCTATAATAAGACAAAAGACACTTTTAAACTTGGAACAAGAAGCTAACCTGAAACCTGATCTTATCTCAAACCTTTCCTGTTGTGATTATACAAAAAAGGAAAACTGAAAAACACTAACAAACACAATACCAGAAACAAACGCAAAATTAGAACATAACAAATTAACAGTAACTTGAAAATAAACAACATGCTAACAAATAACATTAACAAATGAACAAAGTAACTCTAAACAGAAACAACAACAACATCAACTTTTATAAACTACATGCTGCATAAAGAAAATATTTTAAAGACACACCTTGTTCCAGTAATCTTGAGGGTGCACTCGTTCTTTCCCCAACCTCTTGAAGACACGCATGATGGTTTATGAAAATAAAAATAATACAGCAGTATCACCTCTCAAAAATTTAGCTATAATAAGACAAAATACACTTTTTAACTTGGAACAATAAGCTTACCTGAGATCTGATCTTACCTCAAACCTTACCTGTTGTAATTATATAATAAAACAAAACAAAGCAAATAATAGAAAGTCACTAACAAACCCAATACCAGAAACAAAATGCAAAATTAGAACATAACAAATTAACACTAACTTGACAATAAAGCACATGTAAACAAACAACATTAACAAAATAAAAAAGTAACTCTAAACAGAAACAACAACATCTTTAATAAATTTAACTTTTTAAAACTACATGCTGAAGAAAAACAAAAAATATCTATCCACGTTTTTCCATGAGACTGGATGCTGCATTGCTGCTTCCTTCAACCTCTTCCAGACACAAAGGATGGTATATGAAAATAAAAACAATACAGCAGTACTAGCTATCAAAAAATAAGCTATAATAAGACAAAAGACACTTTTAAACTTGGAACAAGAAGCTTACCTGAAACCTGATCTTACCTCAAACCTTACCTGTTGTGATTATACAAAAAAGGAAAACTGAAAAACACTAACAAACACAATACCAGAAACAAATGCAAAATTAGAACATAACAAATTAACAGTAACTTGACAATAAATCACATGCGAACAGAAATATTAACAAATGAACAAAGTAACTCTAAACAAAAACAACAACATCTTTAACTTCTAGAAATTACATGATGAATAAAAACAAAAAATGTCTACCCACGTTTTTCCATGAGACTGGATGCTGCATTGCTGCTTCCTTCAACCTCTTCCAGACACAAAGGATGGTATATGAAAATAAAAACAATACAGCAGTACTAGCTATCAAAAAATAAGCTATAATAAGACAAAAGACACTTTTAAACTTGGAACAAGAAGCTTACCTGAAACCTGATCTTACCTCAAACCTTACCTGTCGTGATTATACAAAAAAGGAAAACTGAAAAACACTAACAAACACAATACCAGAAACAAATGCAAAATTAGAACTTAACAAATTAACAGTAACTTGAAAATAAACAACATGCTAACAAATAACATTAACAAATGAACAAAGTAACTCTAAACAGAAACAACAACAACATCAACTTTTATAAACTACATGCTGCATAAAGAAAATATTTTATAGACACACCTTGTTCCAGGAGTCTTGAGGGTGCACTCGTTCTTTCCTCAACCTCTTCAAGACACACATGATGGTTTATGAAAATAAAAATAATATAGCAGTATCACCTCTCAAAAATTTAGCTATAATAAGACAAAATACACTTTTTAACTTGGAACAAGAACCTTACTTGAGATCTGCTCTTACCTCAAACCTTACCTGTTGTAATTATATAATAAAACAAAACAAAGCAAATAATAGAAACTCACTAACAAACCCAATACCAGAAACAAAATGCAAAATTAGAACATAACAAATTAAGCACTAACTTGACAATAAAGCACATGTAAACAAACAACATTAACAACATAAAAAAGTAACTCTAAACAGAAACAACAACATCTTTAATAAATTTAACTTTTTAAAACTACATGCTGAATAAAAACAAAAAAATATCTACCCACGTTTTTCCATGAGACTGGATGCTGCATTGCTGCTTCCTTCAACCTCTACCAGACACAAAGGATGGTATATGAAAATAAAAACAATACAGCAGTACCACCTATCAAAACATAAGCTATAATAAGACAAGAGGCACTTTTAAACTTGAAACAAGAAGCTTAGCTGAAACCTTATCTTACCTCAAACCTTACCTGTTGTGATTATATCAAAAAAGAAAACTGAAAAACACTAACAAGCCAAATACCAGAAACAAATGCAAAATTAGAACATAACAAATTAACAGTAACTTGACAATAAATCACATGCGAACAAAAATATTAACAAATGAACAAAGTAACTCTAAACAGAAACAACAACATCTTTAACTTTTAGAAACTACATTCTGAATAAAAAGAAAATATCTACCCACCTTTTCAATGAGACTGGATGCTGCATTGCTGCTTCCTTCAACCTCTTCCAGACACAAAGGATGGTATATGAAAATAGAAATAATACAGCAGTACCACCTATCAAAATTTAAGCTAAATTAAGACAAAAGACACTTTAAACTTCGAACAAGAAGCTTACCTGAAACCTGATCTTACCTCAAACCTTACCTGTTGTAATTATATAATAAAACAAAACAAAGCAAACAATAGAAAGTCACTAACAAATCCAACACCAGAAACAAAATGCAAAATTAGAACATAACAAATTAACACTAACTTGACAATAAAGCACATGTAAACAAACAACATTAACAAAATAAAAAAGTAACTCTAAACAGAAACAACAACATCTTAAATAAATTTAATTTTAAAACTACATGCTGAATAAAAACAAAAAATATCTACCCACGTTTTTCCATGAGACTGGATGCTGCATTGCTGCTTCCTTCAACCTCTTCCAGACACAAAGGATGGTATATGAAAATAAAAACAATACAGCAGTACTAGCTATCAAAAAATAAGCTATAATAAGACAAAAGACACTTTTAAACTTGGAACAAGAAGCTTACCTGAAACCTGATCTTACCTCAAACCTTACCTGTTGTGATTATACAAAAAAGGAAAACTGAAAAACACTAACAAACACAATACCAGAAACAAATGCAAAATTAGAACATAACAAATTAACAGTAACTTGACAATAAATCACATGCGAACAGAAATATTAACAAATGAACAAAGTAACTCTAAACAAAAACAACAACATCTTTAACTTTTAGAAATTACATGCTGAATAAAAACAAAAAATGTCTACCCACGTTTTTCCATGAGACTGGATGCTGCATTGCTGCTTCCTTCAACCTCTTCCAGACACAAAGGATGGTATATGAAAATAAAAACAATACAGCAGTACTAGCTATCAAAAAATAAGCTATAATAAGACAAAAGACACTTTTAAACTTGGAACAAGAAGCTTACCTGAAACCTGATCTTACCTCAAACCTTACCTGTTGTGATTATACAAAAAAGGAAAACTGAAAAACACTAACAAACACAATACCAGAAACAAATGCAAAATTAGAACTTAACAAATTAACAGTAACTTGAAAATAAACAACATGCTAACAAATAACATTAACAAATGAACAAAGTAACTCTAAACAGAAACAACAACAACATCAACTTTTATAAACTACATGCTGCATAAAGAAAATATTTTATAGACACACCTTGTTCCAGGAGTCTTGAGGGTGCACTCGTTCTTTCCTCAACCTCTTCAAGACACGCATGATGGTTTATGAAAATAAAAATAATATAGCAGTATCACCTCTCAAAAATTTAGCTATAATAAGACAAAATACACTTTTTAACTTGGAACAAGAACCTTACTTGAGATCTGCTCTTACCTCAAACCTTACCTGTTGTAATTATATAATAAAACAAAACAAAGCAAATAATAGAAACTCACTAACAAACCCAATACCAGAAACAAAATGCAAAATTAGAACATAACAAATTAAGCACTAACTTGACAATAAAGCACATGTAAACAAACAACATTAACAACATAAAAAAGTAACTCTAAACAGAAACAACAACATCTTTAATAAATTTAACTTTTTAAAACTACATGCTGAATAAAAACAAAAAAATATCTACCCACGTTTTTCCATGAGACTGGATGCTGCATTGCTGCTTCCTTCAACCTCTACCAGACACAAAGGATGGTATATGAAAATAAAAACAAAACAGCAGTACCACCTATCAAAACATAAGCTATAATAAGACAAGAGGCACTTTTAAACTTGAAACAAGAAGCTTACCTGAAACCTGATCTTACCTCAAACCTTACCTGTTGTGATTATATCAAAAAAGAAAACTGAAAACACTAACAAGCCAAATACCAGAAACAAAATGCAAAATTAGAACATAACAAATTAACAGTAACTTGACAATAAATCACATGCGAACAAAAATATTAACAAATGAACAAAGTAACTCTAAACAGAAACAACAACATCTTTAACTTTTAGAAACTACATTCTGAATAAAAAGAAACTATCTACCCACCTTTTCAATGAGACTGGATGCTGCATTGCTGCTTCCTTCAACCTCTTCCAGACACAAAGGATGGTATATGAAAATAGAAATAATACAGCAGTACCACCTATCAAAATTTAAGCAAAATTAAGACAAAAGACACTTTTAAACTTGGAACAAGAAGCTTACCTGAAACCTGATCTTACCTCAAACCTTACCTGTTGTGATTATTAAAAAAAAAGAAACTGAAAAACACTAACAAGCCAAACACCAGAAACAAATGCAAAATTAGAACATAACAAATTAACAGTAACTTGAAAATAAACAACATGCTAACAAATAACATTAACAAATGAACAAAGTAACTCTAAACAGAAACAACAACAACATCAACTTTTATAAACTATATGCTGAATAAAGAAAATATTTTATAGACACACCTTGTTACAGCAGTCTTGAGGACGCATTCGTTCTTTCCTCAACCTCTTCAAGACACGCATGATGGTTTATGAAAATAAAAATAATACAACAGTATCACCTCTCAAAAATTTAGCTATAATAAGACAAAATACACTTTTTAACTTAGAACAAGAAGCTTACCTGAGATCTGATCTTACCTCAAACCTTACCTGTTGTAATTATACAATAAAACAAAACAAAGCAAATAATAGAAACTCACTTACAAATCCAACACCAGAAACAAAATGCAAAATTAGAACATAACAAATTAAAGACTAACTTGACAATAAAGTACATGAAAACAAAGAACATTAACAAAATAAAAAGTAACTCTAAACAGAAACAACAGCATCTTTAATAAATTTAACTTTAAAACTACATGCGGAATAAAAACAAAAAATATCTACCCACCTTTTTCCATGAGAGTGGATGCTGCATTGCTGCTTCCTTCAACCTCTTCCAGACACAAAGGATGGTATATGAAAATAAAAACAATACAGCAGTACCGCCTATCAAAAAATAAGCTATAATAACACAAAAGACACTTTTAAACTTGGAACAAGAAGCTTATCTGAAACCTGATCTTACCTCAAACCTTACCTGTTGTGATTATACAAAAAAGGAAAACTGAAAAACACTAACAAACACAATACCAGAAACAAATGCAAATTAGAACATAACAAATTAACAGTAACTTGAAAATTAACAACATCCTAACAAATAACATTAACAAATAAACAAAGTAACTCTAAACAGAAACAACAACAACATCAACTTTTAGAAACTACATGCTGAATAAAAACAAAATATCTACCCACCTTTTCCATGAGAGTGGATGCTGCATTGCTGCTTCCTTCAACATCTTCCAGACACAAAGGATGGTATATGAAAATAGAAATAATACAGCAGTACCACCTATCAAAATTTAAGCTAAATTAAGACAAAAGACACTTTTAAACTTGGAACAAGAAGCTTACCTGAAACCTGATCTTACCTCAAACCTTACCTGTTGTGATTATTCAAAAAAAAAAAACTGAAAAACACTTACAAGCCAAATACCAGGAACAAATGCAAAATTAGAACTTAACAAATTAACAGTAACTTGAAAATAAACAACATGCTAACAAATAACATTAACAAATGAACAAAGTAACTCTAAAGAGAAACAACAACAACATCAACTTTTATTAACTATATGCTGAATAAAGAAAATAATTTATAGACACACCTTGTTCCAGCAGTCTTGAGGACGCATTCGTTCTTTCCTCAACCTCTTCAAGACACGCATGATGGTTTATGAAAATAAAAATAATACAGCAGTATCACCTCTCAAAAATTTAGCTATAATAAGACAAAATACACTTTTTAACTTAGAACAAGAAGCTTACCTGAGATCTGATCTTACCTCAAACCTTACCTGTTGTAATTATACAATAAAACAAAACAAAGCAAACAAAAGAAACAACTAACAAATCCAACACCAGAAACGAAATGCAAAATTAGAACATAACAAATTAAAGACTAACTTGACAATAAAGTACATGTAAACAAACAACATTAACAAAATAAAAAGTAACTCTAAACAGAAACAACAGCATCTTTAATAAATTTAACTTTTCAAAACTACATGCTGAATAAAAACAAAATATCTACCCACCTTTTTCCATGAGACTGGATGCTGCATTGCTGCTTCCTTCAACATCCTTCAGACACAAAGGATGGTATATGAAAATAAAAACAATACAGCAGTACCACCTATCAAAAAATAAGCTATAATAATACAAAAGACACTTTTAAACTTGGAACAAGAAGCTTACCTGAAACCTGATCTTACCTCAAACCTTACCTGTTGTGATTATGCAAAAAAGGAAAACTGAAAAACACTAACAAACACAATACCAGAAACAAATGCAAAATTAGAACATAACAAATTAACAGTAACTTGAAAATAAACAACATGCTAACAAATAACATTAACAAATGAACAAAGTAACTCTAAACAGAAACAACAACAACATCAACTTTTATAAACTATATGCTGCATAAAGAAAATATTTTATAGACACACCTTGTTCCAGGAGTCTTGAGGGTGCACTCGTTCTTTCCTCAACCTCTTCAAGACACGCATGATGGTTTTTGAAAATAAAAATAATACAGCAGTATCACCTCTCAAAAATTTAGCTATAATAAGACAAAATACACTTTTTAACTCGGAACAAGAAGCTTACCTGAGATATGATCTTACCTCAAACCTTACCTGTTGTAATTATATAATAAAACAAAACAAAGCAAATAATAGAAACTCACTTACAAACCCAATACCAGAAACAAAATGCAAAATTAGAACATAACAAATTAAGCACTAACTTGACAATAAAGCACATGTAAACAAACAACAATTACAATATAAAAAAGTAACTCTAAACAGAAACAACAGCATCTTTAATAAATTTAACTTTTTAAAACTACATGCTGAATAAAAACAAAAAATATCTACCCACCTTTTACCATGAGAGTGGATGCTGCATTGCTGCTTCCTTCAACCTCTTTCAGACAAAAAGGATGGTATATGAAAATAAAAACAATACAGCAGTACCACCTATCAAAAAATAAGCTATAATAATACAAAAGGCACTTTTAAACTTGGAACAAGAAGCTTACCTGAAACCTGATCTTACCTCAAACCTTACCTGTTGTGATTATACAAAAAAGGAAAACTGAAAAACACTAACAAACACAATACCAGAAACAAATGCAAAATTAGAACATAACAAATTAACAGTAACTTGAAAATAAACAACATGCTAACAAATAACATTAACAAATGAACAAAGTAACTCTAAACAGAAACAACAACAACATTAACTTTTATAAACTACATGCTGCATAAAGAAAATATTTTATAGACACACCTTGTTCCAGGAGTCTTGAGGGTGCACTCGTTCTTTCCTCAACCTCTTCAAGACACGCATGATGGTTTTTGAAAATAAAAATAATACAGCAGTATCACCTCTCAAAAATTTAGCTATAATAAGACAAAATACACTTTTTAACTCGGAACAAGAAGCTTACCTGAGATCTGATCTTACCTCAAACCTTACCTGTTGTAATTATATAATAAAACAAAACAAAGCAAATAATAGAAACTCACTTACAAACCCAATACCAGAAACAAAATGCAAAATTAGAACATAACAAATTAAACACTAACTTGACAATAAAGCACATGTAAACAAACAACAATTACAATATAAAAAAGTAACTCTAAACAGAAACAACAACATCTTTAATAAATTTAACTTTTTAAAACTACATGCTGAATAAAAACAAAAAATATCTACCCACCCTTTTCCATGAGAGTGGATGCTGCATTGCTGCTTCCTTCAACCTCTTTCAGACACAAAGGATGGTATATGAAAATAAAAACAATACAGCAGTACCAACTATCAAAAATAAGCTATAATAAGACAAAAGGCACTTTTAAAATTGAAACAAGAAGCTTAAATGAAACCTGATCTTACCTCAAACCTTACCTGTTGTGATTATATCAAAAAAGAAAACCGAAAACACTAACAAGCCAAATACCAGAAACAAAATGGAAAATTAGAACATAACAAATTAACATTAACTTGACAATAAATCACATGCGAACAAAAATATTAACAAATGAACAAAGTAACTCTAAACAGAAACAACAACATCTTTAACTTTTAGAAACTACATGCTGAATAAAAACAAAAAATATCTACCCACCTTTTACCATGAGAGTGGATGCTGCATTGCTGCTTCCTTCAACCTCTTTCAGACAAAAAGGATGGTATATGAAAATAAAAACAATACAGCAGTACCACCTTTCAAAAAATAAGCTATAATAATACAAAAGGCACTTTTAAACTTGGAACAAGAAGCTTACCTGAAACCTGATCTTACCTCAAACCTTACCTGTTGTGATTATACAAAAAAGGAAAACTGAAAAACACTAACAAACACAATACCAGAAACAAATGCAAAATTAGAACATAACAAATTAACAGTAACTTGAAAATAAACAACATGCTAACAAATAACATTAACAAATGAACAAAGTAACTCTAAACAGAAACAACAACAACATTAACTTTTATAAACTACATGCTGCATAAAGAAAATATTTTATAGACACACCTTGTTCCAGGAGTCTTGAGGGTGCACTCGTTCTTTCCTCAACCTCTTCAAGACACGCATGATGGTTTTTGAAAATAAAAATAATACAGCAGTATCACCTCTCAAAAATTTAGCTATAATAAGACAAAATACACTTTTTAACTCGGAACAAGAAGCTTACCTGAGATCTGATCTTACCTCAAACCTTACCTGTTGTAATTATATAATACGAGGGGTGATTCAAAAGTTCGCGGAATTTATCTCTAAATCATTTATTTTTTCACCGAATCACATTAAATTTCGCATAAATATAATTCAACGTATTTTAACTAACATTTTCGTTTAGTTTATGGAATATGTGTAACCGGAAGAATATAAATGGTCTCCATAGCAACCACGGTTAGGTGACTTGAAGCAGGCCAAAATATTTCGTTTTACTAATTCACTTCAGACGATAGTATGTTTTCAAATGTTGCTCAATTTTGGCGCGAACGTAACTGACGTTAGAATGACGTGTTGACGTCATTTCCTATAATTTTGATTACATTACGTTGAACCGTTACTCCACAGCAGCGAGTTGTCGCCATGTCTTCAACTTCTTCCGCGACGTCAACAAGTGAATTGGAGCTACGCGCAGTTGTGAAATTTTGTGTTGGACTCAAACTTACACCAGTTGAGACGTTGAATCAAATTAAAAACTCGCATACATTACAACCTTGTGGTAAATCGTTTGTCTACAAATGGCATGAGCGATTTCGGAACGGCAGAAAATCGGTACTTGATGACGATAGAGCAGGTAGACCAGCATCCGCTATGACGACGAGCAACGCAACGTTAGTGAGAGAGCTTTTGGACAACGACCGGCGCTTAACGGTTAGGGGTATTGCAGAGGAACTCTCCCTATCGTATTCTACTGTGCAACGAATTCTTACAGAAGAGCTAAATATGTCCAAAGTATCTGCGCGTTGGGTGCCCAGACTTCTGACTGATGAAAACAAGCAGCGGAGGTTAGAATGTTCTCAGCAATTTCTGGATCTGTACGACGCACAGGGTGACGAGTTTTTGGACAAAATCATCACGACAGACGAGACATGGTTATACCATTATGATCCAGAGTCGAAACAGCAGTCGTCCGTCTGGAAGTCACCAGACACACCTCCACCAAAAAAGGCCAGGACAACACGCAGCTGCAAAAAGGAAATGTTCATCTTCTTCATGGATAGACAAGGGCTTTTGCTTCAACACAAGGTGCGCGACGGATGTACCGTAAATGCCGACTATTATTCAAAGGTATGCCGCATTTTAGTCATACAAACGATCAACACTTATATATTATTTTTATAACAAACTAATATTTTACAGTATGTATTGTTTCAAATAACAAAATATATAAAAATATTATTTAAAATGTGCCGCTTTTTACTTTCTTAAACTTAAATTATTTCATGTTTTCCCGTTTGTTTGTTTGACTTCAGGTGCTTAGACGCGATCTGATACAGGCTCTGCGCCGCAAGCGCCCCCTGTTGGTACTGGATGATGTTATACTCCATCATGACAACGCTCCAGCACATCGGGCACAGAGTACAGAGTTAGAGATTTCACTGCTTGGTTTCAGTCTCTTACCACATCCGCCGTACAGCCCGGATCTAGCACCGATGGACTTTCGTCTGTTTCCAGATATGAAGAGGGAACTCAGAGGCCAGAGATTTGAAACAACATTAGAGCTACGCAATAAGGCTCGTGAAGTAATCTCTTCATTCAGTCAGGATTGGTTTAAGGTAACATTTATGCAATGGGTACAAAGGCATAGGAAGTGTGTAGCGACGGGCGGCGATTACGTCGAGAAGGTGAATCGTACGCTAGAATTTGACCGTTAGTGACGTCGACGTCGTGATGGCGTGCGTCAAGTGCCGGTCATGTATACAATTCAAATATGTACAAACGATTTATTAGTAAATGTATTTCAATGAGATTACGGCTCTGCTTTAGTATTGAGTAAACGTATCGAGTGATGTAATTTTTGTGTTTGTATTGTCTTTTCCGTTCTAGTAATAAAGCAATTCCGCGAACTTTTGAATCACCCCTCGTAAAACAAAACAAAGCAAATAATAGAAACTCACTTACAAACCCAATACCAGAAACAAAATGCAAAATTAGAACATAACAAATTAAACACTAACTTGACAATAAAGCACATGTAAACAAACAACAATTACAATATAAAAAAGTAACTCTAAACAGAAACAACAACATCTTTAATAAATTTAACTTTTTAAAACTACATGCTGAATAAAAACAAAAAATATCTACCCACCCTTTTCCATGAGAGTGGATGCTGCATTGCTGCTTCCTTCAACCTCTTTCAGACACAAAGGATGGTATATGAAAATAAAAACAATACAGCAGTACCAACTATCAAAAATAAGCTATAATAAGACAAAAGGCACTTTTAAAATTGAAACAAGAAGCTTAAATGAAACCTGATCTTACCTCAAACCTTACCTGTTGTGATTATATCAAAAAAGAAAACCGAAAACACTAACAAGCCAAATACCAGAAACAAAATGGAAAATTAGAACATAACAAATTAACATTAACTTGACAATAAATCACATGCGAACAAAAATATTAACAAATGAACAAAGTAACTCTAAACAGAAACAACAACATCTTTAACTTTTAGAAACTACATGCTGAATAAAAACAAAATATCTACCCACCTTTTTCCATGATACTGGATGCTGCATAGCTGCTTCCTTCAACCTCTTCCAGACACACAGGATGGTATATGAAAATAGAAATAATACAGCAGTACCACCTATCAAAATTTAAGCTAAATTAAGACAAAAGACACTTTAAAAATTGGAACAAGAAGCTTACCTGAAACCTGATCTTACCTGAAACCTTACCTGTTGTGATTATTCAAAAAAAGAAACTGAAAAATACTAACAAGCCAAATACCAGAAACAAAATGGAAAATTCGAACATAACAAATTAACAGTAACTTGACAATAAATCACATGCGAACAAAAATATTATCAAATGAACAAAGAGCTATTAATGTATGGAACATCACTGCCAAGTTTCATAGTAGATGTCAATAAAAACATATTTTGAAGGGTGACAGACACTAAAGATGAACACCAGCTGAAAACCAGCAGACTCTTTATTTCAGCCACTGCAATGATGTCTCGACTTTAAAGTATCCAATCTTCTGAAATAGGTGAACCTTTTTCTAAGTACAAAAAGGGGACATTACCCAATAAAAAGGTAGCTACAGTTATGTACCTTGTCTGGGTCATGATCTGTTCAGTAAGTGTTCAAACTGTCATGTCACTGCTATTAGTAAAAGTGAAGAAACTTTCCAGCTGCCGAAATTGGTTAACCTATACTTCAAGTACATAAAAGGGCAGATTACCCGAAAACAGGCAGCCATAGCCATAGTGTATCTTACCAGTGTCATGACAGGTGTATAAATAAGTAAGAATGTAAAGTATCATGCCCCTGCTATTTGTAGAAATTGAGAAATATCCAACTTGCCGAAACAGGTTAACCATTTCTCTAAGTACAAAATGGGGAGAGAATCAAAAAAAGGGAGCCACAGTTATGTAACTTGTCAGGGTTATGACCTGTGCACTGTTAAGTGTGAAAAATTTCATGCCACTGCTATTTGTAGAAATTGAGAAATATCCAACTTGCCAAAACAGGTTAACCATTTCTCTTAGTACCAAATGTAGAGATAATCTAAGAAATAAGGGAGCCGCAGTTATGTAACTTGTCAGGGTCATGACCTGTGCACTGTTAAGTAAGTATGTAAACTTTCATGCCACTGCTATTTGAAGTAATTGAGAAATATCCAACTTGCCAAAACAGGTTAACCATTTCTTTAAGTACAAAATGGGAAGATTACCCAAGAAAGAAGGTAGCCACAGTTATGTAACTTGTCAGGGTCATGACCTGTGCACTGTTAAGTAAGTACGTTAACATTCATGCCACGGCTATTTGTAGAAACTGAGAAATATCCATTTTGCCAAAACTAGTTAACTGGATGGACCTGCAGTAGTATGGATGGATGGTTCAATCATTATAGATGCCAGGGGCATAAAAAGGCCTAAGATTTACCTTAACAGTTTACATTGTCCATACCTTCTTGAAAACCAGCATTCAGCATTTGAATATGTTGAATAAAAATTAATCTTATTTTTTGTCTGAAAAAGGCCAGAATGCTAAAATTTTTGTGGGTGAAAGTAGAAAAACATCAGTCTCTGAAAACAGGCTAACAAAACCTCAGAAATATAGTGTATTCAACAAGCAGAACATTTAGTTTAACTTAAATTTATCTATTTTACATTGATTGGAAAACAAGTTCTTACAACTTTCATTAATCCAGCTCAATTAACCGATACCTATGTCTACCAAAGGTGTTGAATCTGGAAAGTCACTAGATACTCTTCACCACCTCCAAATCAGGAATCTGACCCCAGCAACACTTCTACAAACAGTACTTTTTCAAACTGGTTAAAAACTGTTTAACTCTGAAAATAGAAAGAAAAACACTCATAAGTTCTTCACAAATAACAAGGGCTGTCAGTGATCACATGTGTCACCTGATGATAGCCATTTAAGCAGTTGTATTGAGAGGTGATTGGACAGTTTGTTGGCTAAAACCCGTTTTTTAATTCAAGGGCCATAACTCAGCCAAATATCATTCAACTGAAAAACCTGTTAAATGTGCGCAAGTACTTGAGGTAGCAATCAATCCAGCTTCAGTAGTATAAGAGAAGTAGTCCGGACAAACTTTAAAAATAAAAATCATTGAAGGGCCATAACTTTGACAAAAATCATTGAACTGGCAAATGCCGATGATATGCACAACTAGACTTGGTACTGATCATTCCTGTAAAGTTAGGATGAAATTGCACCAGTAGTTTCTGAGGAGTGGTCCGGACAAGTTTTGTACTGAAAGGACAGATGGACAGATGGACAGACAGATGACGGAGAAGTGATCTCTATATATCGCGGCTACTTTGTTGCAGGTAACACAAAAAGATACCCAAGTCTCAGAATCATCATGACCAAAAAAAGCAGAATGAGTCCAATGCACACAAAATCAGTTCTACTGTCTAAAAGATTGTCTTGGCTCTCTGAAACTGTAATAAATTATTACAAGATATGATAAAATGAATAAAAAACAACAACATGTGCAGCTCAGTAACAATACTACCCTAAAATATAGGTCCAAAACAAACATTAATCCTGTCAAATAAATGCACACGAAAAAATCAGTTTATTAAAATAAATATGCTAATGTGAAAAAAGTTCCAGGTATAACGAAATGTTTATAATGAGCCCCCCTTGAAAGGAAACCTATACTTCCACAAAAAACTGTGGTCTTTGACCCTGTCAGCAGCGCAGTAATTCGATACCAGCAACTTCCCTGCAAGAGTTTCAGAAATCAAATGTAAAAGATATATATCAAGCCAAAGACTTTTGTTCAATTTCTCCAAAAGAAAACTAAACAAGTATAACTGCTGCCTATTATATCTGAACTGCTGCAATCAATTTATTCAAACAAACATTAATCCACACATAATGCACAGACATTTTATCCAGTCAAAGATTATTCAAAGATTATTCCCTGTCCATAAAAAACTTAACTTCTTAAATTCCGTGACATGAGTGTTTTGCATTTCTCTCGTGAAAGAGTTCAGACCAAAATATAATGGCAGTAATATGTTGAAATTGAAATATACTAAATTATTTCAAAACTTTGCAAGTAAAACTGACCTGTATTTGCTTATAAAGAATTATGCACTTTAACAAGTAAAAAATTGTGTCTATTACATCTTTTTGAGTCATAAAACGCACGATCTAAGAATGATAAAAAACAACAAACGATGTAAAATGAATAGAAATAGCTTGCCTTTCACAATAATAGATAACATTTTCAAAACAAAGTAAAATAAATAAGTATGGCTTGCCTTCACTGAGCAGCTCAAATTGGATCCTCTGCCAGAACAGCTGGATTTTCCCTCCATCCGACTCTCAACAAAGAACTGCACAAACTAAACCACTGAACTTAAATGTATCGTACATTGAGTGAACGATCATGAGAAAAGCGTGCAAATTCATCACAAAGAGTTAGGATCGTAACTATTCGACTGTTTCCGGACACTCCGTGCATAGACAGTGAATAGAGTTCCGAAGATCACCGTTGAGTCCCGAGAGTTGCAAGTGCGCCCGTATACATGACACTGAGGCCTCAAAAAGGATACTGGGGCGACCACAGGGAGAGAACTTAGTCGTCTTCTTCATTTCTATCTATTTCCTTTCTTTCGTTCAGCATGCATTTAAGTAAGACGATACCACAATTAAATTATCTTTCATATTTTTCAATGCCTCCCGTGTCTTAAATGAGCAATTTGTGAAGACAATGCATGCTGGATTACATTTTATATGATCGACGTTGTCTAGCTACCATATGCTTTAGAGAGAAGTCGTGGAAGAATTGATAAACTATTTTTAACTTATTCTATTTCTTCTCTTGCAGGAGATGGGGGAACAATGTCATGATTTTGCTTTATCTACAAATACGTTAAATGCAAAAGCCCCGGCCCCATCGTGCAATACAAGCAGACCTATTTATTATTATAAACAGTACTAATTTTTTAATATGTTGTAATAATAATTCGAATCTACACGTTTCTTAATATATGATTTGGCTTCTTATCCTGAATTTCTAACAGATCAGCACCGGCCCCTTTTTATTTGATCAAAACATCTCGACAATAAGATGCTTTTAATGCAAACTTGAGAAAGGTCGATCACTCGCTCAATTTTATCTTAAATAGTAAGTACCCGCTTCTACATCTGACATTCCTTTGGTTCAGTTCTTCTGTATGCATTCCTGCTCCTCCGTTCTTCTTTCGAAACAGAACTATTATATACAATACATGTATCTGTAATGCGTGAAAAAATGTTTGACTAAGTGGTATTGTGCTGCCTTTTTATTTTATATATGAAGAAAACACATGCAATGCAAATAAAAAAAAAATTATTTTATGAAAAGAAAAGAACCGAACTCCTTTCATATCGATCATGCTTCTTGTCTCTACTTCTTGGATTAAACTTATCCAAAATATGTGTACGTTGATTTTTTTTTCAAACTAAGTCACATTTAAACGTTACATCAATTGGTGCCACTGTTTCTGTTGCTGTTGGACTACCAAACATATATGTGTCATTTCATGAATATACGTCAAATAATTCTGAACATTTCGATCAAGCCTAACTGTTTATTGGAGGACACTCGTTAACGTCTCTAAGTTCCTTTGAGTTGTTTATGTTTACATTACTTTCATCATTTTTGACGAAAAAAGAAATGACCTTTGTAACGATATTCTTAATAAAAGGCACACCGCATCAAATTCTAGCGATGTAATGATTGATAAAAATACCAAAAAGGCTAAAGAATTTTACATGTGGCCCAAAGCAGTACTTGATAGTTTGCTGTTATCAACCCATTACAATCATTTTATGCCTCAGAAGAAAGGCACCGGGTTTTGAACGGTCCGTCCGTCCGTCCGAAAAACTTTAACATTTGCCATAACTTCCTTATAAGTAAGTGGATTTACTTCTTACTTGGACACAACACCCCTTTGGACAAGACCTTCCCATTGACCTATTGTTATTTGACCTTGACCCCTGTAATGACCTTCACCTTGAAGATCCAATTCTCAAAAAACTTTAACATTGGCCATCACTTCCTTATTAGTAAGTGGATATACTTTATACTTGGACACAAAACTCCATTACACAAGACCTGCCCACTGACTTATATTTATTTGTCCTTGACCCCTGAATGACCTTAACATTTGTCCAGAAACTACCCTTGACGAAACATTTCCAGCCACATATATTTTTGAATTTGACCTCTAAATGACCTTGAACTTTTTTTTCTTTATCATTTCATTAATTTTTTATGCCTCTAAATGAGGGCATATGGTTTTTGAACTGTTCGTCAGTCCATCCGTTCATCCTTCCGTCTGAAAGCTTTAACATTGCCCATAACTTCGGTATTAGTAAATAGATTTACTTTATGCTTAAACCAACACCTCTTTGGACAAGGCCTTCCCATTGACAATATATTTTTGGCCTTGACTTCTGAATGACCTTGATGTCAAAGATCCAATTGTCAACAAAAATTTATGTTGGCCATAACTCCCTTATTAGTTAATGAATTTACTTCATACTTAAATACAACACCCCTTTGGACAAGGCCTTTCCACTGACATATATTCATCTGTCCTTGACTCCTGAATGACATTGACCTCGAAGGTCCAGTTTTCAAACATACTTAAAATTGGCCCTAACTCCCTTATTACTAATAATATTTAGTTCATGTTTGCACACTTTGGGAGAAATCTTCCAATACATATATTTTGTGACTTTGGACCACCTACATGACTTTGATTTTGAGGTCAAATTGTTAGAAGAAAAACTTCTTTTGAAGGATCTACAATTTATTTTCATCTGCTCAAGTATTTTTTACCTTGACCCTTTAATGTCCATAACCCTATGGTCAAATTGTCAAAAACCCACTTCTTTTGAAGGATTTACAATTAATTTTCATCTGGCTCGCAGCTCAAAGCACCACTTCGAGAGCATTGCCATCTTACAGTGACAGTTCTTGTTTGTGTATAAATTCATAATAAGTATCTTTTCAACACCACGTGTGTCTCAGCCTTTCTGTTTAAAGATTGAACAGCTTTGAATATTGAAAATGCATTATGTTGTTTAACCAGTTATTATGTATCTTTTATTTAAGATACTAACTTGACTTAGGCTCTGTTGGTTTCAGGACGAGTTTCGCTGAGGATGTTTCCTGTAAATACCCGACAGAGTACAAAAATAGGCAGAAAGGTTGAAATGTCATTTAATGGAAAATCTTAGACAGTCAATGCATTTAGCAGAATTCCTTACGACGATGCCTCTACAGGTGCCAGACAGTTTTCGGTAACTGGTGCCAAAGAGGAATCTGCCAAGCCATTACAGTGCTTCCTATTCTCTATACGGACAGGTTCATGAAGTTAAGATGGGTGCAGGGTTCCCTGTAAATGAATGAAGATTTTTGATCTATCAATACTTTCACTCCTGAAAACGCTAAAGTAAACAGTAGCCATGGAGACTACGCTGTGACAGTACGGTAATCGAGGTTTGTTCCAGCGTCTTATATAGCGGAAAGACTTTCGCCAAGTCTCAGTGATCACGAAGCGTATAGTGTTTTTTTTTTTGTTGTAATTCAACGAGTAGAGTTTGTTCCAGGGTCTTTCGCTTATCACCACAGCATCCGACTTAAAGCTTCCAGTTTTGCAAAAAATTACTCTCCGAACATTTAGGTCTTTGGGAATATGAATTTACGAACAAGATGCAGACTATCTTGTTAACATAACAATGTGAGTTGAATACAAATGCAGTGGAAAAAAACCTTGAACCACAAACTTGTGACCATTCAACCATACAAAAGTTCATATTAATTACCATTGATATTCCTCCAATTTAAATTAAGTGTGAAGTACTAAAGGAATGTGGTGGTCTAATAGAGAAGTCCCAAAATATTATTGTTTTTGGAAAGGGTCATTTGATTTTTCATGCACCTTAAATTATTGGTCTTTATAAAAACTATTTTAACTAAAAAATGGAACTCACTAAGCAACTGAGAGTCCATTGTACCGATTCTGTAAAGCTGGACGAATATGGCGAGCTATAATGTATCTTTGAAAACAGCAGTAAATGAACAAAGTCAAATACATGTACTTTATAATTTTGTTATGAAAGACAAATATGAACATCTGTTGAGCTAATAGTGTGGTTTCTTTCAGACCCATGCACCTAATGATAAAAATAAACTTTCTTTAGAGATCATTTGGTGGACACATATATGAAAAGATACCATCTTCCACTAGAACATGCTTATTCAAAAGACTGAAAATAATTAGGATATATTACCAGTTATTTTTTTTTAGAAAATCTTTTCAGTAAACCAACAGTTCAATTTCTCACAAAAGTGACATCATAACCTAGACGGAACATACATACATGAACTTGTTTGATTTAGGTGATTTTACTCTCTGGCTTCACAACTGAACAATATAGTTTTAAAGAAAATCCTGAGATGTTTATTTAGTTTATAAAACATAAACATATCCATAATGTTCATCAATGCATCCTTTAAAAAGAACCAGATAGTTTGCTTTTGAAAATAAAATTCGTACTTTTTTTTCAGAAAGCTATCTTTTGTACAATATTCTGTACTGCAAGTCCAACTTTGTTCTGCATGATGTTCATGAAATATATATGACTATTTCCATCACTGATTGTTACAGCTTCCATTGCCTGTTATCAAATCAAAGGAACAGTAAACATCTAGCAATGAGACAATAACAACGATTCCAGAGCCTGAAGTACTTCCAAGCAATTCTTGGCAGAAAATAGACGGTAGAAATTTGGTCATTCTAGGGCCCTGTAAGTATTGACATACTGATCTGATCTGACATTACTTTACCCATCCTGTTATATATGTCTTACACTGTTTTGCCAGTCAAATTTTGTGACGAGTTTTAGCCAAGAATTGAATACACGAAATAAAGCTGAATTCTGTGAATTTTAATTGCAACAGCTATAGAAATATTCTTAACAATGTAACAATTACAATGTACATGAAATATTATACGTCAGATGTTTATACTCAAAGGCATTTCATGCAATTCCTACTATAAAAACCAGTTATTTAGTGATATAAAATCAAATCATATGGTCATATAATTATATAAAACAAGAGGGCCATGATGGCCCTTGATTGCTCACCTGAATACTTTGGCTTTGTGTCTGCTGTTGAGCAAACATCAGAAGTAAAATTACCATTTCTGAAGATTTTCGAAGATCTTATATTTCATACAAAAAAGACCCCTGGGGCAGGGCCAATTTTGACCCAAAGGACATCATTTTAACTATGCAATTCTACATAAAACAAGAGGGCCATGATAGCCCATGATCTCTCACCTGAATTCTTTGGCTTTGAGTCTGCTGTTGAGCAAACATCAGAAGCTTTAAGATTCTCCCAATATAAATCTATATGAATTCAAGTGACCCCCAAGTAGAGCCAATTTTAACCCTAAGAGCATAATTTGATCACAGTTAAAGCTCTATGCAAAATATCTAAGTTCTAGATGTTGTGGTTTCAGACAAGAAGATTTCTTAGGTCTTCCCTTTTATAAGCCAATGTAAAATCAAGTGACACCGGGGCTTGGCCGTGTTAGACTTTTGGGGCTTAATATGAACAATCATGGTAGAAGGACCTCTAGCTGATGCTCCATGCAAAATATCTCAGCCCTTGGCTTTGTGGTTTAAGACAAAAAGATTTTCTGAGGTTTTCTCTGTATAAGTCTATGTTAAATTAAGTAACCACCCCACATCCCACCCCCACACAAGGAAGACCACAGGGGCATAATTTGAAAAAAAACTTGGTACAGGACCTCTAGCTGATGTTCTATGCAAAAGTTCTAGGCTTTGTGGTTTCAGACAAGAAGATTATTTAAGTTTTGCCTATATAAGCCTATGTAAAATCAAGTGACACCTGGAGCTGAGCCATTGATGATCCAAGTGGCATAATTTGACCAATCTTGGCAGACGACCTTGAACTGATGCTCAATGCAAAAAATCTTAGCCCCTGGCCTTTTTGGTTTCAGACAAAAAGATTTTTTAAAGTTTTCCCTGTATAAGTCTATGTAAAATCAAGTGACCCCCCAGGGCAGGGCCAATTCTGACCCAATGGGCATAATTTGAACAAACTTGGTAGAGGACCTTTAGCTAATGCTCAATGCAAAAAATGTGAGATGTAAAATTTACTGTATCGTATAAGTAGATTTTCAAAGATTCAATATATTACACAAATAGAAACCCCGGGGTTGAGCAAATTTTGACCCCAATGGCATAATTTTGAACAAACTTGGTAGAGGACCTTCAGCTGATGCTAGAAGGTTGCTGATGAAGGTTTTCCCATATAAACCTATGTAAAATCAAATAACCCATGGGGCAGGGCCTATTTTGACCCAAGGTGCATAACTTGAACAAACTTGGTAGAAAATCACTTGACAATGCTTCATACCAAATCTTAAGGCTCAGGGCAAAGTACACTTTGACAAGAAAATTTTAGAGGTTTTTCCATCTTGCTGCTGTAGCAACCAGAGTTCTGCTTGGAATTAAATTCTTTGAATAATTTTGTAGAGCTTTATGCAAGGAATATCCCAGGCAAGTTTCATCAAAGTAGGCTTTGTGGTATAGGAGGATCAGTTGTTTAAGTCAAATTGCTGATGCATGATGATGGACACCAAACAATCAATGATCACAAAAGCTCACCGTTGAGCACTATGTGCTCAGGTGAGCTTAAAAAACGACAAAACAATGGCATCTTTCAGCAGCAAATATGGAGTAAATGAGACAGCAAATTATATTGGCAAGTGACACATAATAAATAATTTATTAAATTACATTAATTTTTTGTCAATATTACCAAGATATTTACAATCAAACAGAAAAAGCAAATTTATAAACAAGAACTTAGAAGTAAAAGAGTGATCAAGTACCAGAAAATGATAAATACTGAAAGCAATGGTATCATCTTATATCATACGTCATAAATACTATAAGTTTCCTATGCTGTACTAAATAGATAAACTAATAGCTTACAAACTTACAGAGGGACAATGGCATTTTTTTATTTCTTATATACAGAACACACAAAAAACACATAATGAGATGCATTTCAGGTCCTAAAAATAAAGTGGATTCCATCTAGAAAATATCCTCTGTACAATTAAAGACATTTTCATGGCCTGAAAATGCAGTAACTTCTTAACAAAACCTGTAAAGAAACAAATAAGATACTTCTCACAGAACAACCTCTATGTTACAAATCCAACTTGGTCTCTCGAGTCTCTAGTATTTGTTGTATTGATGTCAGATCACAAATCAAAGGCAAAGTAAAGAACTGATCTGTATCAAGTATCACCTGTGAACTGCTGTCTCCACTTTATTGTATGTAATCAATGTTCTGTATCCACTCAAGTTTGAAGCTAAGATGGATAAGCATTTAAGGAAGAATGGCTTGGTTAAATCAAGACATAAAACACTCTAAATGGAAAAGAAAAAAAAGAAAAGAAATGGTACACCAGTAAAGGTCACCTGATTACAGTAAATATTATTGGTATATTTTGAGTACTGCCATTAAGGTGTATACAATGCATTTAAAATAATATACTGTTTTGCAAAAAAACAACAACAACAACACAAAAAACAGTAAACTCTACATAAGATTCGAGATAAAAGATAATAGAACTGTCTGTCAAAAACATTTAATTTTTCCCATTATTTTTGTGACTGCAACAGTCCTTTTACCCTGTAGACTGAGACCTTTTCTTTACAGAAGTAACACTTACACAGTACTTCAAATGTTCATAAACAGCTATGGCACATTAAGCAGGATAAAATACTAAAGTTACCTCCCTTATAAATGGCAACTACATTTACAATTTTAAGTAACATAAGAACTTGAATGTTTAAAAAGTAATCCCTAAGTGTTCAGTGCCACTTTCATTCTCAGTAGCACTACAATTAATGTATGAACAATGAACCTTAGGCAAAAATGATAAAACTGAATGATTTTGTTTATCACATAAAACTATTTTTTTAAAAAGCTTCATTCAAATATGTGCAAAATAAAACTGACTCGATTAAAGATTCATATACACTAAAACGCCTGATAAATAGAAGTTTTGATAATAAAAATGTTCCAGTCGGGAACTCTAGCTGTACTCTAGATCATTTATATTAAAACTCCAGTAAAAAACAATTGCAACTATCACAGACCTAGAAGAAAAATAATCACAGAGTATTATACTGTTGAGCAAAGAATACATTTTGATTTGATAAATATAATATAAGTTTAAAATACTGATATACATATTGCAAACTTAAAAAAAATTCACATATATAAGAATGTACTGTGATACAAATCTCATGTAGAAATAATGACAAAAATGAAAGCAATAGGAAATTTTTCAAATTAACTTCAAAATAATTGTAGAACTATTTGCTTTAAACATCACTTAGTTTGTTCTTCAAGTAAAAAAGAATGAAATAAGTGTCTTTCTTCCATTAATTCATTGGGGAAAATCTCCAAACAAGACAAAAATTGCAGAGCTGAATAATGTTAACACCTACTATTTAACAAAAAACAGTTCAGCATGTAAGAATTATAAACTGACAACTTAGTAATTGCAGAGAAACCAGGTCAGATCTTTTATTAAGACTAAACCAATGATTTCATGATTTTAATCTAACACACTGGACTCCTTGTTGCTATCCATGAATTATAACATGATAAATCAGGGCACAAATTTGATATTCCTAAATAACACAATGGTCCTGACAATTGTTCTAACTGCACTGCAACCTTCCCATATTTTGCTCTAAATTGTTAGCTACTGAACACAGGTGTGACAGTAAATATAGAGAGATTCTATTATGAAAACAATAACATCGAATAAATGTAATGTTCTTCAAACATATTATAAAAAATCAATGGCATTAAAGGACAAACCAAATTCTAAACATCAGTGGTAAAAAAGAGCACATTTGAAATAAGTACATAGTTAACTTGACAAGTCTGATTTTAACTTGAAGCTGATTAATTGATTAAGTTAGCAGATTATACATAGTCCCTATGGACATGTATACTGGAAGACTTCTTTTAGGCTACAAAGTGCATGTCCATATTCATTTCTTTATCACACATGTATGACCTGAGACCTGTGCTCAAGTATTGGGGTATATTCTCTTTCTTTAAGCTGGTCTATAGCCCTCTGTACAGCATCTGGGAAATGGTCAGAGAGCATCTTAGGACTGACTATAACTGAACTGAAGTCCTCAGCTGTTACCCAGTGTGCACTATAGTCCGGGAACTCCACAACAGCGCCTGTGATAGAAAATACCAGCAGAATAATGGTGTTAATTATTAGTTTAAAAGTAACATAGATGTGACACAATATATAAGAGATGTACAGCAGAAGACTTTCAAACAGGAAATGTCACATTCTGAAAGGAATGAATCATTTATCCTAAATCAATTACAGCTTATTGTGGTTTATCAAGTCAAATATGTGGCAAAAGACCTAGTCAGGTAAAGTTGTGTGTTGAAACTAAATTGCATACGGTTGTATAATTTCATAAAGTAGAAAAATAATTAAGTATATAAAATGACTAAGCAGATGTCATTAAACAGAAAAGATAAATGTACCACGCAAAATGATGTATTGATCTGATATGAAAATAAACCAGGAAGCATTTAGATTCAACAGCCACAAAAAACCTTATTAATTAAATTTAGTCCCTATTCCTGCTTTACTCCTAAATAACAGGACCAAGGCATCAGTTACACTTAAGAATCAACTTGTTTAAAATCATGTTTCATTTGGAAAAACTTACACTTTTTTGTCAGCTTCCACTATTTGCAGTATCTGGCCAGGTGGATACATCACAGGGTGTGTTATTTTACACTGTTCATTATGTCTCTGGGCTTCCTGTAGGGCATTCTGGGTAAAAGACAAAAACACTTTTATAATCACCTAAACCATTTTTTGGAATGGATAGCTGATTGGTCAACCATTATAAGGACAAATCAGAGGCCTAAAATTACAGACTTTAATCTCTAGCTAAAAGAAAGGCTGTTTCTAGGACTAATACCTGTGACCACCAACAAGTTGAAGCTTACTGGAGTAAACATGTTACGGATCTAAGAAGAATAACACACATTTAGTTTTAAAGCTCTAGACATCTAGAAATAAAACTAGTAAGCCTATTTCAGATTAAACAGCATCTGACAATTTACTCAAGATATCTTAATAAACCTTAATTAACACTAACATTACTGACTAAAATGCTTTTGAGAAAAGCTTGAAAATAATATATCTACATTTAAAATATTAACTTAAACTAGAGGAACATGATGGCACCACATTGCTCACCTGAATCCTACTGCTAAGAAGATTTGAAAGAGATGGACAAAAGCAAAGCCGGCAAAATCTGTTGTTCAAGTCATACATTTGTTGGTCCAGAAAAATGCATTTTCACATCTTCCTTGTCCATGGACAAGTGAAAATTGAACATTCTATTTCTGTTAGCGAGTGAGTGACTTTGAACAGTGACCTAGTTTCAAAATAGCCCAAGAATCCATCAAAGCAAACATACTGACTAATTTTCATTCATATCTGATAAAAAATGTGACCTCTTGAGTATTAAATAAGTTTTTTCTACGAATCTGACCCAGTGACTTACTTTGTGAACCTGCATGACCCAGATTTTGTATTCCTCCAAGGTTTCACTGAGATGTATATTCAGACCTAATTTCATGAAGATCTGATCAAAAATATGGTTTCTAGGGTGAACAATATTTTTTTATTTTCTTTTTAACCCAGTGACCTAGTTTTTGACACCATGTGACCAAGTTTCATTCCATTCAAGATTTTACTGAGGCTTACATTCTGATCAAGGTTCTTTAAGATCCATCTGAAATTGTTGCCTCTAAAAGTTCACCTTTGCGCTTAATGCAAGCTGAGCTAAAAACCAAGTGACCAATGGGGCTGGGCCAATTTTTATCCCAGAGCCATGGTTTGAAAAAAACTTTGTAAAGGACTACTTGGCCATGCTGCACACCAAATATCTAAACTCAAGACCTTGTGGTTTCTGACAAAACTTTCTGAAATGGTTTTCCAATGTAAATCTATATAAAATATGCCAATTTTGGCCCTTTATGGGCCATACCTCAGGAGTCCATAACTGGACCTGGTCATTTCAAAGAAAGAACCAAGATCTATAGCTGATCAATGTTTTGTATAACTTTGGTTGAAATAAAAAAATGTATATACATATAAAAAATATTACCATGCAGCCATGGCAAAATATGCCTGTTCTGTCCCTATCAGGGGCCATAACCCTATATTGCATGATGGGATCAGGCCACTTCAAGAAAGGAACCAAGATCTACTGGTGCTGCAAGTTCTGTGCAAGTTTGGATAAAATCAAATCAAAAGTAAAATTTTTATCATGCAGACAAGGCAAAATATGCCTGTTCTGGCCCTTTCAGTGGCCATACCTTTTTAACGCATAATGGGATCTCGCCACTTCAAGAAAGAAACCAAGACCTATTGGTGATACAAGTTCATATAAAAAATTAAACTTCTTTCATGCAGACAAATAATTGTTGAAGCAGGCACAGATGACAGAAGATAGACATCAGGCAGTCACCAAAAAATCTGGACTAGTCTTGTAAACTGCTTTTCTTTTTTCTAATTATATTGTAACTACATGCTGCATTATTCTTTCACAAAAGCTACCAAAGCAATAGAGCAAAATGAAACAGAAACAGGAGTGTCAAATGACATTCATTTTTAGATAAGTATAACAGAAGAGAAAAAGACTACAAGGTATTATATAATGAAACCTTTACACTAAGAAGGATTCTAGCTTTTAACAGCAAGGCAGACAAAATACATGAGGTACCAATAAACCAAAAATTAAAATGGCATTCTAAAACATGTCGAGACTGCCAATGGAAAGCCTCCTACTGGGGATGGGGCCATTTTAAAGCCTGACAGAAGTAACAGTCCTATACACTGCATTTCCTCTCACTGATCTCAGTCCCAAAGTAAGGTTTCAGCAAAGACTATCTAATATTTATTCAATTGCGCTTCAAAAAAAATATACTAAAGGAAAATAATAAAAAAAGGGAGCCTTGCAGAGTTATGGACCTTGTACAGTGCACTTCTGCTTAATGTCCCTTATCACTGAGTGAAGTTTCAACAAGGTCCCCTTTAAAACTTTGAGTAATGCTCTAACTCATGAAAAAATTAACAAAGGGAAATACTTCAGAATCTAAGCCAGGCAGAGTTATGGGTCTTTAACTCTATACTTTCTCTAACTATCCTCTATCTCTCTGTGAAGTTTCAACAAAGTCCCTCTTAAGATTATTGAGTTTTCCTCCAGACAATAAATATCAATAAAGGGACATAATTATAAAATAATAAAGGCAGAGTTACAGTTCTTACACAGTGCACTCCATCTTACCAAGATCTATCTGTTTATAAAGTTTCAAGTCTGTGGCTTTTTTTACTTTAAGAGTAATTGTCAAGACAAAATTTAAACATAAACATGTCACTATGACCTTGACTTTGAAGCAAAAGGATGTGTGCCTTGCATGTGACACACTGTCTCATCAATATAAACAAATCTGGCAAGGAAGTTCAAAATCCTGCAAAGAATGGAGAAGTTATGTTGCTAAAAATGTCCACATTTTTCACCTTTCAGCTGTTACAGTGACTCTGACCTTTGAGCTATGAACCTGAGTCTTGCACATGACACACTCTCTCATCATGGTGAACAAATGAGCCAAGGTATCTAACAGGAAAATTGCATCAAATTTGACCTTTGATCCCTAAGTATGACCCTGACCTTTAAGTGACCAATCTGTTTCGTACATGCCACACACTGTCTAAATAAGGCAAACATTTGTGCCAAGTTATTTGAGAATCCCTCTATCAACATGCTAAGTTACACACTGGACAAACTTGGACAGGACCCGTGCATACACTAACACACGCACATACACTGAACAGCCATTGTGACAACTATGTCGAGCTCCCTACCATCAGGCTCGATAAAATCTAAAAACAATCACTGCACAGGTAAGTCTTAGTGTCAATACAGATAAGAAGTTACATGCAAACTGATTTCAAAGAAAAGGTTTTTTTGCTGTAAAATTGTCCAATAGTCAAAAATGAACACAACCAGAAAGTAAGCAGACAAGACGTAATTTACCCTTAATCCATTTTCAGGTTGCTGCTGATGACATAAATACAATCTGATTATCAAAATCTTTGTTTAGATTTAGTATAATTAAAGTAGCTATATTTGGATTTATATTGAAATTTAAAAGAAATTATTTAAGTAGCCTTGGATTAGAAATGCAACTTTATAATGCAAACTGACATCATATAGTAATGCTAATCATACAGGACTTCTAGGATAAGCAACACCCTTAGAAAGGTTCTGTACAAAACTTGTGCCTTAGTTATTTTTCCACACTACATTTCTTCCCATCAAATTTAATAAAAATGCATATATATCTCTACAGTCTTGTGATTTGGGGAACACTGTCAAATAGTATTCTCCTTATAAGAGTTATATTACAGTAAAAAAAGGTGAAAACACCTACCTCCAAATTTTGATCTTCACTAGTGCAATATGATGGTACGCGGGACCCACTGCCAAGTAAGGGTGTGTTAGTTGGTCCCTCTATATCAGCGTCAGGTTTGTTCAGACCACAAAGCATCTGCCATACACCACTGGCTAGCAACTTATACTGAAAGTAGAATGGAAGGTTCTTGTACCAGAAAAGTACATGTTTACACTAGAATGCTTTAGTATGATCACAACTTCTATGATAATTTGTCTGATTTTTTTTTTTTCATTCTGTTTTACACACTTAAAACTTTATTGAAGCAACTGAAGAATTTCTAATAAGTGCAAGTACAACATTGCCAACTTTCACACAAAATAATAACAAATAATTGTGCTAGAACTCAGTAACATTTAGATATTTACACCATTCAAACACACATTTAATGCTACATACATTTTTTGGCCAAATATGTTCTTCTCATCATTTTTTTTTAAACTACTTGTGTAAATTTACTATTAAATTAAATCTAATTTCAGTTTTGATGACATTTTATGTTTTTACTTTCAATTCTATTAAGTGATACGACTATATATAAATGTAAAACTGTAAGTAAAGATTCAATGATTACCTTTGGACTATGACTGTCATGTATGGCTTGGAGTATTTTTGTTTTCAGATCCTCCATTGTATGTATACCCAGGCGGGGTATAATATCTTTACCCAGCACCACTGAACAGATAAACTCCTGGCAATACTGACTAGCACACAGACTGAAACAGAAATAAAGGCACTGTTTAAATCATTTGTATCCTTTAACATTGCTTAACAATATGAAATACATTATGTATATGATAGTTCATTGTTTGCATTTAAGGAATATTAAGCAATAGTTTAAAAACTCAACAATCAACAGACACAAGGGAGCAGATGTGGTCCAGTGGTAATGCACTGGACTGGTAAACCAGGGGTCCTGAGTTTGATCCCCTGCTCCTCCACTAACATTACTAATAGTCTTTCGGATGAGACGTTAAACCGAGGTCCCATGTATTACTGCTATACACTGAGAGCATGCAAAAGAACCTGGGGTGTCTCTGGAATGGGATGCTTTCTGTAACTTGCACTATCCCCACAACATAAAATAACTAATCTCTTCAGGGGGCGTCAGTCACCGACAATAAATAAGCTCAAATAGATAGAGAAAACAGACACAGGCTGGTCTTCCCTAGGATACTTGGTTAAGAAAAGTTGTATTGTATTTCAGCAAGTAAATCATTTCACCAAGCCACCATTTATGGAAAGAACTACAACCCGATACTTTCCCCTATAAAAATCATTTAACTTAATCATTATCAGGATCGAGTTTTTGTCAGCCTTGGTGAGAACATAAAAATGTGAGAGAAGAATCACACCTCTTATCAGATTTGTATGTGCTATAAACACATGACTTTATAAGTCATGCCTTTTCTTTCACTGCAGCTTTCTGCCCAGAAATTGAGTTATACAGTAAAATTATTTTATCATCTGGCTTTTTATTTTTATGTAAAGATGAAAAAAAACATGCAAACTTGTCTTTGTTTAATTGATTTTTGCTACCGCTCTAATTCACTTGTGAAACATAAAAGTCTGTGTGCAAAGATATACATACCTCATGAGTCCTCCAGGAGGTGAGAAAGCAAAGCAGATGAGATCTGGATACTTTGGTTTAAGCAGAATGGCCAACAGTGCTGCAGTGCCTGCACCAAGACTATGGCCAGTTATCACAAGTTTAGCACCCTGAAAAAATTATGTTACCTATAAATCTTTACTTTTTCACAAGTTCCCAAAGATGGTCATATGGGTTATTATGAAGTATTATTCCAACATAATGTCAGCATAATTAAAAGAAGATTAATCAAAGGAGCACTGCTGCAGGACAAATCTAGGTAACAGAGTGATAATAAAATTTGAAGGACTGTGCTCAAAACATTATTCCCCTTTAAAGATTATAAGTTTACTGTGAGTTTTAAACATTGCACTTCACCAAACAGGCTGTGTAATTTACTGCTTTCCATGTAAAATCTAGCCAAATAGCCTATTGTGGCATCTCATTCTGTCTTAAATTCAAGCCTGATGAACAAGTGTGTTTTTGGTAGTCCTCTCTATCCAACAACTACTCCTGTAGAGGAACATACACTGATAGGAACTTAAGACCTATATCAGGGATTTCCCCAGGTGCTTTTAGCACATAGATGCCAATCCACTTAAATTTCAAAATCTGAAAACCCCATGCATTTAAAATTCTGTTAGCGCCGATGTTACATATCCCTATCTGTTACATATATCATCATATATTCTGTTACATCTAAATTTCCATTCTTTACATAATAATCATGGTCACTCTTAACTGCTGGTTATTCAAACCGAATTATTTCTAGATTAACATCCCTAAACAACAATTAATGGTTTTATCTTCTCTATATAATGGACAAGTCTACTGCTAATATTAAGCATAATCAGGGTAAAAATAAAAAAGGCAATCTAGAATACTTGTGCATTATCAAAGGCTTGGTCAAGAATACGAAGTCTATCTAAAGTTGACTGTATGTATTTCGCTGCTAGAAGCATGCCTCTGTGAGCCATACAATTTTCTAATCCATCTATTTCTAATGAGTCGTACTCTGCTGTTAAATCCGTTATGACATCCTGGAAATAATTAAAAAATAACTGCACTAAAAAATGAAAGCTTAGGAACACCAAAACTTAAAGGGCAGTTGTTACAATCCAGTGCTCAGCTGTCTAGATAAGTATAAATCTAACCTCTGACAACTGTGTCAGGGTACTGATTTCTTTGGCTCAGTAGGTCTAGGGCCTTGGTTTTTCATGTTATTCATGACACAACAGGTATATGTTTGAGTCCCATTTTTCTGATTTACTCAACCTTTATATTAGTTCATAAGACAAGACAATGTATAGTGAGGCTTAACTCTATACCTAAAAAGCAAATTCATTCAATTGGTATGAGAGAAGGCTTTCCATTTTATTTTGAGCATACTTCACTCCTCATCAGAGGTTCAAAATACTTAACAGTTTCTTCACTAACTATAATCAAAAAGCGGGTCAATTTTTATATAACAATTAAGTGAAACAAGTTATGCAGAAAATAAGCCTTTTTCTTCATAAACAACTGCTATTTTCACCTTGCAGATCATTATCAGTCTATATATCTATATCAGAATCTGTACTGTTGCCTGTTTACTCTTCCATTCTTTAAACAATAAACCCTTAAAGTAAATAACAGTAATATCCACATTAAAAAAGGCAATATGAGGTTGGGTGGGGGGTGGAGGGGGGGTGGAGGGGGGGGGAGGTGGGGGGAAGTAAGTTTCTAAACATTCATTATTATAATCAGACTTACCTTTAAGGACAAAGTGCCCCTAACTGCTACAACTACACTCTGTTTTGCTCTATCTATACTGACAAAAAATGGAACCTCATATATCTGAAACAAATAATATAGTAAAAGTAAAATATAACAAAACTTTTGAAATGAACAAAAATCTTAATTAAGCAAACATCAAAAGCTGTATTACATTTTCTAATTAAAGATTTGTAGGAGCCTACAAACCAAATATCTAAAGTCAATAAACAAAGGCTCTCTGACAGAAAGTAGAAAAATCTATCATCAGAAATTGGTCAATAAATTAAGGTTTTATGAGGTATGTTGATAAATTTTTTTTAGTCTCAGTGACCTTAACCCCAATTTAATGGAAGATGTTCATGCAAGGTGTCTATATACCAAATATTTAAAATATCAATCAATAAATAAAGGTTCTATTATAAAAAAGTAGAAAAATCGATTTTTAGCCTTCGTGAACTTGACCTTGACCCAGTGACCTCAAACTTCACCTAAGGATAGAGGTTCTTGCAGGTTATCTACATACCAAATATCTCAGATATTGACAAATGAAGACCCTAAGGGGAAAAGTACAAAAATCTATTTTTAGCCTTGACGACATTAACCTTGATCCAAGTGAATAGCAGTGATTAATGCAATGTGCCTTTATACCAAAGACCTTGGATATCTGTCAATATATTAAAACGACGAAAATTTGAAAAATTTATTTTTGGCATTAGTAACCCAGGGGGGAGGGCAACTTTTGACCCCAGGGCCAAGATTTGAACAAACTTAGAAGAGCCTACTGGGTCATGTTACACATCAAATATCTTAACACTAGGCACTGAGGATACTGATGAGAACATTTTTTTTAATGCAAGTCTTTACAAAAATCAAGCGACCCCTGGGGTGTAGTCAGTTTTGACTACAAGAGCATCATTTGAACAATTTTGAAGGAGGACTTCTTGATGATGATCCATGCAAAATATCTAAGCACTAGGCCTTCTGGTTTTATAGAAGAAAATTTTCGAAGTTTTCTCAATTTAAGCCTTTATTAAATTAACTGACGCCCGGGGGGGGGGGGGGGACATAATTTGAACAATCTTTCTAGAGGAGAACCTGTATGCCAAATATCAAATCCTAAAGCATAGTATTTTCAGACAAGAAGATTTTTGAAGTTTTCCCTATATATGCCTCTATATAAACAAGTGACCCTGGACTCAATTTCGGGTTTTTGAATCAATTTGGTACCCCTCAGTACGGAACTAATTGTGCAAAGATGTCGTTTGATACATATAAAACAATAGGTCACCAATTGAACTCAAGACGATGATGATACAGACATATGTTGCATAAATTTTAAATTACTTTTGTGGCTCAGGTGAGCTAAAAAGGAAGAATAAAGCTTAAATAACCTTCAGAACATACTCATTCACCAAAGAAGTAAGACAAAATTCTTTGGCATTTTCTCAGCCTTAGAGAAGTCCCACAGCAGAACCCTAAAAACCTACCACTGATCAGTGAAAACACTGTGATCATACAGAATGGGTTCATACCTTGTTATGGAAACTGGCATATATAATATCATCTGGATGTACACCTGTGGTTTTCCTGATGGCCGCTGTGTTACACCTGCAGCAGTTATCATCCCTGATGTCACTGGCAGTCATACAACAAGCACAACACCTGGAAGTTACATTATAATTATCATCTATAATTATCATCAAATCTCATCTTTTTTTTCCTGATAAATAAGGATGTTCTTATCTCAAGAGCCAGATTAAATAACAGACTTTCTTAGTTTTTCTATATATATACTGTTAAGCTAATATAATATTGACCTTTGTCTTCAGGTAATTCTACTCTTGTATCTGATGTAAAGAAAGAACTTCTTATGCAACAAGGACACAAGTCTTTAATGATAAGTTTGTTTTAAAGAAGCTATTACTAAAATGGAAACTTTGATCTCAGTAAAAAGACTTACACCTACCGGTACATGTACTCATGTAACACTAGACTAAGACATTTCATGTTTAAACTTTCTTCAACATTACCATTTAGCTCTGTCAAAACTATCTGCTGGAGATACTCCTTTCAAAACCAAGAAATGTCACTATGACTCTAACAATTTCTTTACAAAAATACCTAACTTGACTTACAACTTGCATTTTATTAGATGATCGAGCAAGTTTAAAGTTACTCTTATACTTGATATTACAGATGAAATGCAATTATTTGAATCTGTGACAGAGCTGATATCATTTTGTTTGACTGCATTTTTTTTGTTATTATCCACTTTTTGTTCCAAGCAAACAGTACTTAAGAGCCTGCAGAACATTTTCACAGTACACCTTACTTTTACTAGCTTGCAATTCACTTAACTTCATTTCTGTTGAAAATAGTGTGAATGTATTAGTATAGTATAACCCATTTATAATCTAAATTATACAATGACTGTTATGTGCAATAACCATTAGTCCTCTAATTTTCAAACAAAATGCCATTTTATCATTGTCAATGTTGTAATTGTCAGTAAATATTAACCCTTTACCACATGGTTAAGTGTTAAATGCATATGCGACCAGTGCAGATCCATATCAGCCTGCAATCCGTGCCAGTCTGATCAGACTCCACTGTTCGCTTTTCAGTCAGAAATACTTTGTGGGTAATGAACCGTAAAAGAACAGTGGGAGATCCGATCAACTGCACGAGTGCCGGCTGATCTGGATCTACAATGGTCAGCAGATGCATTAAACACGTATCTATGAGTAAATAAGAATACAATCTAATAATCACTACAAACCAAATAAAAGAAAAGAACAAAATAAGCTTTGCTTGTTAAAGTTATAATACTGGCCATAATCATCATCAAAACTAAACCAAATAAGAACTCCACAATGCTTAAAAACATTATCAACACTATCTGCATAGTTATTTTTTGTGGATGGCTAGATGTGCTTCAGATACATCAGAATTAAATTATCAAAAATATTTTATGGCCTGCCGGTCTTATATTGCTTCGGAAAATGCTGAACCCACTTCTCAAATATCCGGAAAACAAGTTGTCAATGTCACATGATCAATTTTCAATACGTGACATAGACTACAATAGTGATTCATTCAAAAGTATATTAATTAAAAAAGATAGAAAAAAAATGTACTTGGAAGCGTGGTCATCAGAACCTTAACAATACTGAAGACAAGAGGGCCATGATGGCCCTGGATCGCTCACCTGAGAACTTTGCCTGAGGGTCTACCATTAAGCAAACATCAGATGCAACATTACATTTTCTAACTGAAGATATTCAAAGATCTCATATTTTATACAAAAAAATCCATGGGGCAGAGGCAATTTCATGAAAACAGCTTGTGAGGAGATGACATTTGAAGCCATATATTGAAGAAAACCTATTTTTAGCTCCGGTGGCCATTTTGTTCAATGGAGCAGAACTGTTTAAGCAATTTTAAAGCAGGGGTATGTAAGGAACATTTCCATGAAATTTGATGGAAAATTACCTTGCCACTGAGGAGGAGATGCTGTTTGATTTCTTTTCTACTTTTAGCTTTTGCAGCCCTTATGTGCAATGGAGCAGAATGGTTTCAGCAATTTTTCTCCCAACCATTTAGGAGGAGTTGCTGTTTGAATTTTTTTCTATTTTTAGCTTTTGCAGCCCTTATGTGCAATGGAAAAGAAGGCTTTGAGCAATTTTAGAAAAAGGCAATATAAGGAACATTTCTGTCAAATTTGGTTTAAAATGGCCAAGTGGTTTTGGAGGAGATGTCATTTGAAGCCAAATATTGATGAAAATCTATTTTTATCTCTGGCAGCCATTCTGTTCAATGGAGCAGGAACCATTTTAGCAATTTTAATAAAGGGCTATGTATGGAACAATTTCGTAAAATTTGGTGGATCACCAAGCCGTTTAGGAGGAGATGTTGTTTGAATTTTTTTCTTTTTTAGCTTTTTAACTTTTGCAGCCCTGGTGTGCAATGGAGTGGAACGGTTTGAGCAATTTTAGGAAAGGGCAATATAGGGATCATTTCTGTAAAATTTGGTTAAAAATAGCTTTGTGGTTTAGGAGGAGATGTCATTTAAAGTAAAATGTTGACGCCAGATGACTGACGACGGATGCCGGACACAGGGTGATCACAATAGCTCACCCTGAGCATTTGCTCAGGTGAGCTAAAAAGCTGTAACAGTCTATAGAGAATACTTATCGGCACTAAATTTGTCAAGTCCTGTAAATGAAATGTTGTTTCTAAAAATAACTTATGTATGCAAATGAGCATCTTTTAACTACATCCGAGCAATAGTGGAGAGGTTACAGAAAATGTAAGTATGTGTGTTTATATCCACTGACATCCACGAACATAGTCAAGTTATAAGTGAAAATAAACAGCAAATTTTCTTTTTAGCAAGTTGTCTATGCATTGATGTGAATATTTGCATAAATTGTCGATGATGTTATATTTTTGTTAATGGGTGGTATTATAACTTTAAATGCAATGATAAAAGATATAGTGTCATTTTTTAAAAATGTCTCCAATTTACACACCTAGGAAAACAAGACAAAAGGGTCATGATGGCTCTGGATTGTTCACCTGAGTACTTTGGCTGTGGGTTTGCTGTTAAGCAAACATAAGGAGCAGTATCACATTTTCTAATTGAAGATTTGTAGGTGCCTACAGTGGTAGATATTTACAAAACAATACTACAAACAATAAATGTAACTTCAAGGATATACATGTACAGTTTCTGACAATAAGATATCAAGAATTTTCCTGTATAATTCAATTTGAAACAAGTGACCCCTTGTGGTGCAGATTTTCATTTTGCCATGCTACATACAAAATATCTTAAGGCATATAGTTTCAAACAAGAAGATTTCAAAGTTTGTCCTATACAATACAATGGAAAACAAGTGATCCCCTCTCTCTCAATTTTTGACCCCAGGGACATATTTGAACAATCTTGGTATAAGTCCCCTTCAACCCAACCCACCCTGAGCGAGGTCATTTTTGACCCCAGGGACATAATTTGAACAATCTTGATATAAATCCACTAGACAATGCTTTCCTAAAAAATTTAGAACTCTCGACCTGGTAGTTTCAGAGAAGAAGATTTTTAAAGTTTTTCAAAAATATGTGACCCCTGGGACAGAGCTAATTAATAGTGACACTAGAACATAATTTTAACAATCTTGGTAGAGGTCCACTAGAGGCTGCTTCACACCAAATTTCAGAGCTCTGAGGCTTGTGGTTTGGTTTTAGACAAGAAGATTTTTCAATTTTTTCATTCTTGTTGCCATAGAAACCAGAATTCTGCAAGGAATATAATTCTTTGAACAACTTTGGTAGAGCATGTAACATATCTGGAAAGTTAGATCAACTTTGACCAAATGGTTTAAGAGGAGATGTTGTTTTAGTAAATGTTGACGATGCATGGGCAATGGACACCAGGAGGTGATCACAATAGCTCACCATAAGCACTTTGCACTCAGGTGAGCTACAAAAATACAGTAAATGTGAATAACAGGAAGCTTGTGCAAAATTTATGAAAAAAAAAAAAAGATTATTAAATAAATGTAGAGTACTGTTTGTCTATGGAAATTTGCTACTACTTAACTTTTCAAACAAATGTAAAAGAAAAGCCATCAAACTTAAGATTAAACTTAATTACTCAAAAATTACATAAACTGTGAAACAAGTTCTTGCCACTTTCAGTGACTGCAACCAGACGACAAACCAGTACTTGCAAAGAAAGCTTGGTAAACAGGAAAATTACTGGTTGGGAGAATTTCACCCTTGTGGAATTTGAACCAACAGAATTATAGTAACAGTTAAAATCATACTAATCACTAATACTGTATATATAATTAATTTTGGAGTACAAATAGGAATAACATGATAAACAAGAGGACCAAATGGTCCTGGGTCACTCACCTGAAAAGGGACTCTATAACAATTTGTGTGCATGTTAGGAGGGGTGGGCTAAGGGGCAGTGTTAAATGGCAGATGGTTGAAATACCACGTTAGATATCAAAAACATCTTTAAACCAAAGGAGAAAGGAGTGTAGAGAGTGCCATGATACCACTGAAATTTATCACAATGTCAGCAAATGTCAGTAATAAAATCTACTTTCAAAAGTGAACAGGTGGTACAAATGTCATGCGAGAACTTCATTGAAGAAAGTAGGTCAATAGGTCAAGGTAAACCAAGGTCAAAGAGGACATCTGTGTACAAATTTATACATACAGTTAAAATTTCAATGACATAGCTTCAAAAACAAGGAAGCAGGTAAGGTCAATGTCAGCCAAGGTCAAAGTCAAAGTCTGCATGCAAAATTATTCAAATTGTTAGAATTTCATTGATGTAGTTTTTAAAACAAGGAAGTGGGTCATGAGGTCAAGGTCAATGTCAGCCAATTTCAAAGTTGAAGTCTGCATGCAAAATTGTAGTTAAAATTTGAATTATGTAGCTTCAAAAAACAGTTGGTCAGTCAGTCAAGGAAAATGTCACATGAAGGTCATGGACAACAGTAAACCCAACCAATGAAAAAAAAATTGGGAAGTAGTGGGGGGGGAGGTTACAAGGTGGGTGGGGGTTTGGTACATGTACCTGGGCATGGACCAAGTTCTTCCAAAGCCCATCTTTATTAACTAAGCAATGCCGGACAATAAATATCTAAGCTCTAGGTCTTTCACTTTCAGACAAGAAGATTTTTAAAAAGTTTTTCTTTTGCAACTCTATGTCAAATCAATGATCCCTGGGCAGGTGCCAGTTTTGACCAAGGGGCTATGATTTGTATAAACTTGGTATAATTCTACTAGACATTGCTACCGGACTACAGCGAATATCTAACCTCTAGGTCTAATGCTTCCTGACAATATGATTTTTGAAGTTTTTCCTATACAAGTCTTAATGAAATGGACCCTTGGGGTGGGGTCAATTCTGGTAACACATGAGCCATGATTTGAAAGAATTTGGTAGGGGTTCACTAGATAATACTACAAATCAAATATCTAAGTAAGCTCTAGGCCTCATGGTTTCAGACAAGACAAGAAGATTTTTAAAGTTTCTCCTTTCAGTTGCTATGGCAACTAGTGTTCTGCATGTAATTCCATTTTTTTAATCATTTTGAAAAGGAACCATACAAGGATCATTCCTGTAAAGTTTTATTGCAACTGGCCTACTGGTATAAGAGAAGATGTTATTTGAAATTAATTATGGATGATGGGCGGATGGATGCCAGACAAAACAGCATACTAAAAAAGAAATATACTGAAGGGTCTGTTCAGAACTATTTTAACTACATATCAAGCAAGCAGATACAATAGTTTTGCACTGAACCCTTGATATGAGGATGAGAAAAATGAGTTAATTATTAACTCAGTGTTGTGTCATGCTTTAGTTCAAACATACTAACAAGAAGTACCATTTAGGAAACAGACTACTGTATCTATTAGTTAAGTGAGTTATACAGCACAGCACACTATGAGGAGATATCCAATACTTCTACAGTCAAAACTACACCTACAATACATCAGGGAAAATGTTTCTGATCATTCTTTCTGTTCTTAAGAATGATCTTATTCAATGAAGGGGACATTTAATTTCTAAGCATGGATAGCTCATTTGTTTTTAACATTTACTATACACCTAATGTATGCTAATTTTTGCAGCTAAGATTACTACTCATTGACCTTTGCTTTCTGAATATCTGACCAGCACTTGTGTGTAAAGAAGTCACTGTGATAAGACCCCCTACAAGAACAAGGGCAAATTCAGTGAACTTATATCCCCCACCGAATAATGCAAATTTAGTCCCATATTTTAACACAAGAGCACCGGGGAGTGGCACCAATGCTTGTCTATTTTAATTATCTGAAACGAGCTTGCAAGTACCTTGACCCTACAATCTTAGAAGAGGTCTACTAGAGGATACTTCACATCAAATTATAAAGCTCTGTGTCAAGCAATTTTAGAGAAGAAAATTTTCAAATTTTTTCTAATATAACTATATATAAGCCCCAGGGCAGGGCCAATATTGACCCAGGGGTCATGATCTGAACCAACTTGGTAGAGGTCCACTAGACAATGCTACATACCAAATATCAAAACTCTATGCCTCTATGGTTTTTGAGTAATCAGGCACATTAAAGTCTTTGCACGACGCTGACGATCACAATAACTTGACTTTTTCTTCATACAGACAAGCTTACTAGATTAAATCACATACTAGTAGTTAACTATAAATGCAATTCAATTCAAAGTACAGAACTAAAATTCACACTACAGTTATACCACAGAGCAATGTTTAGAACACAAAGCAGTGTTACAATATGTCACCTAACATGTTCTTGAAGCTTCATGGTCTTCATAAAATTTTCTAAGCAATCCCTTAACATCTCCGAAATTATGAAGTGAAAGCATTCTTATGCATTGCACTACTCATCAATGACATCTATGCACTATGAAGTTTCATGTTGATATCTTAAATACTTTTTTGAGTTACAGTCCAAACAAAATTAAGTAATAAAATATAATAAAGGGCAATAACACAAAAGTTATCAAGTGAACAGTTACAGTTCCTATGCACTGCATAACTCCTTAATGACATCTATGCACCTTTGAAGTTTAATGTTGATACCTCAAATAATTTTAGAGTTATGATCCAAACAAGGTCTGGTCTACTTTTAAACCAAAATGCTGCCTTGTAATATGACAGCTAAGTCATAATGAATCTAAACAGTAAAAAAAAAGATGTTATGGAAATTCAACTGGAGTGAGTCTGAGTGGTACTGGTTTATTCAGAAACATTTTCCCTATTTTATGTACACAGGACTCACTGTAGAGACAAGCAAAGCTCATTCAATTCCTTCTCTGTTTCAATGACAGTCATACTCTGTGACTTAAATATATGCAAGCAATTGTAACACATTTCCCAACATGATAGTTCTCTATTAGACCTGTCGTATCTAAAGCACCCAGGAATACATGCATAGCTGAAAATAAGATACCAAACAATGTTTCTATATAAATAGCTTAAATTAACAAAATGCTTTAACGTACATAGCTGTATATACCACAAATACCACACTAAAAATGCTTTTATAGAGAATACACAAGTATATACTGGCTCAAAGCATATTACATCTTGTTAGGCATGAATAATATACAAAACCCACATATAAAGAATTCTACTATTACTGTATGATCAAAGTTGATTCCTCTGTTGGTTGCAAAATTTCCTGATGTTTCATCAAGGTTAACCACAGGCCCATTTTACTGTACACATACATGTATTTCATGCCAAGCAGAAATTTTGATACAAAAGTCTGAAGACAGATATAAAAGCATCTGTTATCTGTCCGTGAAATAAGCCACAGGCCTAAGGCCCATGCTATGTAAAATTCCTGTGTGACAAACACTGACACACCATAGTCCCAATGAACCTGATATAACAGCTTCAAGACTTTGGGGTTTTTTTTATTTGGGCTTTATATGGAATTTGATTTGGGCCTACATATTTTCTGTAGCCATAAGCTCAAAAAGTGCCTACATCCTTGAAAAATTATGAATATTTCATAGACTATGTACTAATATAATTTAACTAATTTTAGTGTTACATCTAAAGCATTCTAGCAGGGTGTGGAAGTTGGGTTTTTTTTGTTGTTATCCCTCCTGGTGTCCCCTTCTGCCCTATGTAACATCCAAGATAAGTTTTGACACAAAACAATATTTAAAAGACAGTGTGAAATGTTTAAGTTTTTTACAATGAAGAGTTAATTTACATCAGTTTGTAATTTAATTTTAAGTTTCAAAAAGATATTTTAAGAATCTCAGGTTTTACCTCTTGTCCTTTTCTTGAAAGGACCGTTCCAAATACACATTCTTGATACAACACTAACAAAAACAAGTTGCATGTATATCAAGCTACATAACTTACTTGCACTGAGAACACAGCTGGCAAGCCCCCATCATCAAATGAGTGAAAATGTATAACGGCCAACCATAACTTGCCATGGCAAACTTCATATAATGTGACATCACATCTATTGTCATCCAGGCTTTTGGTGTTTGAAGTTCTGGTACTGCAGATGTTGAAGGCACTGCCAGAGCACTAGCACTAGACAGTGACCTGTCAAGAAAACAGTTTCATTCAGGGACCTTTTATTTTTAAAAAGCTTTTTTTATATATCCAGTTATTTCACTGCTTTTCAAAAAGCATTGCAACAATAATAACAATAATGTTGTTAAAGCAATTTTCACTCCCTTTTTTTAAAGACAATGATTTACAAGTCAAAATATGATGTACAAACTCAGGATATTAAAAACATGATTTATGCTAAAAGTGTAAGCATTCTTTTAGGTGTTGTGCATGCAACACCCTGTCTCATCAAGGTGAACAGAAGTGCCAAGGTATTAAAAAATCCTTCAATACATGGAGAAGTTATGGCCTGGACAAGCCAATCACACATGCACATACATAAGTCAAACAGAGGAGCCAAATGTGATAATTATTTTGAACTTTCCACAAGTGAGTTCGAAAAACACAGAAACAGTATCAAAAGTTTTAAGCAATGTCTTATCACTGAAGGGTAATATACAATATACAGTGTTGATACAGTAACAAACTTTCCTCTGAAAGAGCTTGACAAAATGATAAGCTTAGGCCATAAGAAGAATTACATCTCTAACACTGGCCAGCAACTTAACTTTGCCATGGAAACATCCTAACAACATTTTCATTAAGTTAGCAACATAAATATTTAACACTATACAAGAGCTGTTTGACTACCTTTGTACAAGCTGACGTTCTCTATTTTGTGAACTTTCACCAGATCCCTCACTTTGTGACTTTCTATGGGTCTCAACTCTCACTGAGGACAGTCGGTATATCTCCTTCTCTTGTTCTCTGTGAACTAGTATGAGACCACAGGCTATATCTGTTGGCACCAAATCAACTCCCTGAAAATTATTGTGTGTGCTGTATCTAAACAATACTGATACATATTATAGCAACTTTAATAATTGTGCTATAGACAGCAAGAAGCCTATATGCAGTTTTCTCAATAATTTCGTGAAATCAGCTGAACATCAGTGGACTTGGTCAGAGATATTTAGGCTGTAAAATTTATTTTGTATCACCTGTTATAAGCTTCATGCACTGATTAAGTATGAAAACAGGATTCTGTACATCTGATCAAAACTAGTAACAGTTTCAATAATGTGTGCTTAGAATAGGGGAAGACGGAAGAATGGACAGACATATCACTGAATAAAAGTCTTTTAATGCCCTAAATGAACTTTACTGCGACATAATATCTTTTTGAGGTAGGACTGATACCTGAAAGAAGTTGGAGAAGATCTCAGCTATTCCACTAAATGCATTGGTACTTTCTTCATCGCAGCCAACACAACAACACAATATCCTGCATCTGCAACAGAAAAATACAGGTTTTCTGTAGGATACAAAAAAGTCAAAAGTCAAAAGTTGCGGTCTAAGAGTTCAACCCTCTTGGTTTACCTTCTGCTTATAACCAAAAAGTCTTAATTATATATTGAAATATAATTATACTTTGATTAAATCTGGATCAAAAAAGAAATACAAAATTAATCTGTCTGGCAAAACCTAAAAATATCCAAGACATTTTTTAGCACACTCAAATATATGAATAACTTGAAAATATTCAGCTGTAATTTTTTCCCTACCTGAAATGTGCTGCAGAAAAAGAAATACTCACACTCACAAATTTTAAGGACAAGAGAAAAAATAAGATTTTTTTAACATTATCAGAGGCTGATTTTCTGTACCCTTCCTACTTGCAGTATATTCTTACCTTGCCTCCCAGACTCTTTTAGCTGAATTGGTTACTTCCAGCTTGGCATCCGCTTGATGCTGATGTCCTGTACTGGCTGTCAGATGTAACGCCCCAAGAGGATCAAACACCACTGCTATCCCAATCAATACTACTATGCCCATGAACCACCCAAACAGAACAACACCCTTAACAGTCATAACAACGTGCTTCTCACATCCACTGGACATCCCAAATGACCAATATGTTCCCATTATATTCCATGCCAATTCAGGTATTGTGATGGCTAATTTCACATAAATTAGTTTGGAAATTTTTTTCCTTGGAGCACAATTGGTTATGGTCCCCTGCATGCTTACATACACAACTAAAACTGTCATTAAAACGCTAACAGCCAGCAGGCAAAGTAGGCCAATGTAATATGTATGTAGCAAGTTACCATCATGACAATCTAGGGTATCTTTGTGCATATGAAATATTGCAGAAACAACTGCTATCCTGAAGAAAAAAAATACAATTAAATTCCTATCATATCACAAAAGTGGTAGTCTTGCATATTACAGTTCATTTCTAGAAAAGGTTTTATTAAACTTATGTTGCATAATCTGAAGAAAAACAACAGATGAATGGAAAAGATAACATAATTACAGACAACATTTCATTTCAGCATTACAAATTTTTATCTTATACATCTTTAACTAAATTACAATGGCCACAATATACCTTCAAAGGCTTACTAGTAAGAAACAGATATATCAGCACATCAAGTCCCTGTCACTAGCTCATTTTAATCAGCTAAAGACAGATGAATCAAATGCTACACAAATAATAATACTAGTATACTTTACAAATTTCTCTATCAAAATAATTAGGCATTAAAAGACTTACCACAGAACTCTAAGAACAATTTCTCCAATTCCTGGAAAGACAAAGTCATCACTTCCAATGGTCCACTTTCTGTTGAAGGCAACAAGTTGTGGCATCTTCAAGACTGTTTTTCAGTAACTACTTTGTGATAAGTTTAACTCATATTCTGCATCAGTTTTCCTATAAGAATCAGTAAGTAAGTTCTCCATAATACAATTAAGGAGAATAACATATGCATGGACATGGGCTAAAACTTTTGGTGATCATTGTATAAATTAAGTAAATGCCACTGATATATAACCAACATTGTAATGACAGTAAGGTTATTGTCTTTAAGAAAATCTAGAACAATAATGTTGCTGTATCCAATTTTGTTTTGTTTTTTTTTTGGTTATTTTCTTCATAACAGTGAATAGCATTTGTTTTAAACATATGTATTTTTATACTAGTAATGCTAGGCACCTGAAGCTATCAATGTCTAATGCTTTCTTCTTTGTCTTATAGTTTTTCTATTCTGCCATTATCTGCAAAAAAAAAATCATGTATTGTGATTATGCCAATCAATTAAACTGATAGACTGTTGACACTTCTTTAAACAAAGTTACACATAACTAGCACATCATTAAAACTTATCATGCTTTGTTATTGTTAAGTTAAAACAGCTGTTGTCTTCCAAAAATTCTGAAATGACATCTATTTTCACAAATTTCAGGGTAAATCATTTTAAAATGACATGTATTTTGACTGAATAAAAATTGAAAATCTTGCTGCTACATTATTTCTATTTTTAAGCATGATAATGCCTGAAACAAAGAAACAGAATATATCAAATAAATGAAATTTTCACAATTCAAATCCTGTACAGTGTTGCATGTATTAAAAAAAACGATGTGTTATAATGTACACATATTTTAAAAAGGAAGTACTTAGTAATTTGAATGCGAGTCAGGACACCCCAATCCTGGATGGCCAAGGCATCAGATTCTGAGATACCAAAAAAGACGTAAGGCATTAACTATACCCATGAATAACATACATGTAGCAAAATAAAAAGAAAGAATATCATCAGTGCAAATTGAAATAGAAGTGGTAGTGATATTTCTTTTTCTTAATCTATCTGACTGTTGACTTGCCACCCATATGGCATAATGATCAGTCATGATCGTAGTTATTAATGGAAGAAGAAGAGAAGAATAGAGGTGTAAAGAACAAACTTTTTTTTTTCAAATTCAGGTTTCATGTACATGTAACTATGAAAAATATCTAAAAAATTCAGACACTCAGTAGTGTATAAAGTCAAAACAGCCCCAAGTCAAAAGGGCATCATGTTGTAAATGATGATAATAACTTGTTATTTTGTTATATGAATATAATTTATTATTCATTTTTTCACACTAAATATGTTTTTGATTTTATTGCTCAAATTTATAAGACAAGAGGGCCATGATGGCCCTGTATTGCTCACCTGAGTATGACTGCTTTTAACAAAGTTGCTATGGACCTGGTTAATTGACCCCAGATGACCCATATTCGAGCTTGACCTAGAAATTATTGAAACAATCTTTCTGACAAATTTACAGGTTATTTGGACTGAAAATGTTACCTCTAGAATGTTAACAAGGTTTTTCCTTATTTGGGCTCTATGACCTAGTTTTTGATGATCTATATCCAAACTTGGGCTACAAATAATCAAAACAACCTTTATGACAAAATTCAAGGACATTTGGACTGAAAATGTAACCTCTAGTGTGTTTACAAAGTTTTTCGATTATTTGAGCTCTGTGACCTAGTTTTTGACTCCAGATGACCCATATTCGAATCTGAGCTAGAAATCATACAATGTACAAGCAACCTTTCTGGCAAATTTCCAGGTTATTTGCAACTAAAATCTTACCTCTAGAGTGATAACAAGGTTTTTCCATATTTGAGCTCTGTGACCTAGTTTTTGACCCAAGATGAACCATATTCAAACTTGAGCTAGAAATCATCAAAACAACATGTCTCACAATTTTCAGGATATTTGGACTGAAAATGTTACCTCTGGAGTGTTAAAAAGGTTTTTACATATTTCGGCTCTGTGACCTAGTTTTTGACCCCAGATGACCTATATCCAAAACTAAGCTAGAAATCATCAAAACAACCTTTCTGACAAATTTCAAGGACATTTGGACTGAAAATATAATCTCTAAACTGAGCTAGAAATCATTGAAACAATCTTTCTGACAAATTTCCAGGTTATTTGGATTGAAAATGTAACCTCTAGAGTGTTAACAAGGTTTTTCCATACTTGGGCTCTGTGACCTAGTTTTTGACCCCACATGACCCATATTCAAATCTGAGCTAGAAATCATCAAAACAACCTTTCTGACAACTTTCCGGGATATTCGGACTGAAAAATAGCCTCTAGAGCAAGAGTGTTAACAAGGTTTATTTCTATTTTTGGGCTCTGTGACCTAGTTTTTGAACCTAGATTAGCCATATTCGAACTTGTGCTAGAAATCATAGAAGCAACTTTTCTGATAAATTTCCAGATTATTTGGACTGAAAATGTTACCTCTAGAGTGTTAACAAGGTTTTTCAATATTTGGGCTTTGTGACCTAGTGTTTGACCCTAGATGACCCATATTCAAATCTGATCTAGAAATCATCAATACAACCTTTCTGACAAATTTCCACGACATTTAGACTAAAAACGTAGCCTCTATAGTGTTATAAAGGTTTTTCTATATTTGGGCTCTGTGACCTAGTTTTTCAACCAAGATAACCAATGTTCAAACTCGTCCGAGAAATTAATGAGACAAACATCCTGACCAAGTTTCATGACAATTGAGGCAAAAATGTGACCACTAGAGTGTTAACAAACTAATTGTGGACGGACGAACAGACAACGGACAAAAGGCAATCACGAAAGCTCACTCTGTCAGGTGATCTAGAAAGGGAATCAGATGTGTCTTTGAGATAATTGGTTTGGTTCTTGAGTATCGATCACAGACGTTTTGTACACTACATAGTTTTGGACCCAGAACAGTTCCACCATAAAAATTCGGTTTATTTCTTTGAACATTCTTAGGTTGGGGCCGTTTTGACGTAATCCCTCATAGTCATAGTAGTGGGTAAATCTACTGCCAAAGATGGGTGAGGGGAAAATCACGGGAGCTGGGACGCCTGGGATCCGGGATCGTATTAAACATATAGGGAAACCAATAAACTGTTTTGGTTTTGATATTTGTCGTTATTTGTGGCAGTTAAAAGTTATATTTATTGATTATATCGTATATTGACCATGTTGATTTATAATTAAAATTAAATTATCATTAGAGCTATACCAGTTGGCATTTTAAGTAACTTGAAATGCAGAAATCACAATTAAGATTATTCAGAGTTAGACAATGTTATTAATTGAGTATGCAAAACGATAATGTAGTTTGAAAACTCAACACCTTTATATAATAGTATCTTAACTGTATTTATGTATAACTGTAAAAAATGTCGATAATCACAATTATTTTAATGTGTTACACGGCAAATTAATTTAAGTTTTAATGACAAGGTGTCGCTTCTGAAGGTGTTGTTGTTGATCAAAGAAGATGTTTCACAGTTTGAAAACAATGTACACTTGTGACAAACATTGTTGTACATATTAGTACGACATTAAAATGCAAATATTAATAATAAAAAGAATGTTGCAACTATCTCCAATACAAAAAAACTTAAAATCCATCAATGATAAAATTAATTTACTGAAAAAAAAAGATTTTCACCCTTATACTATACATGCGGAAGATTGACAAAACCCCACATGTTAAAACCCCACACCTCAAAATTTTATAGAGTGGACAGAACACCACACATGAATTTTATAGAGTGGACTTAACCCCACACCTTTAATTTCATAGAGTGGACAAAACCCCACACCTTTAATTTTATAGAGTTGACATAACCATACACTTTTTTATTACTAATTTGTATAGACCTTTGACTGACAATAAAATAACTAACACTGTTGACAATCAAAATAAACAATGAAATTTATATAAATTTTATTTGACATGAACTACATATGAATTAATGTTTTTTTTTTGTCTGAATGATAGAAATGTGCTTTTTTGGTTAAGTTATTTCCTAGTGCTAGTCTGATATTAATGCTATGAAAAAATAAAAATAACAACTTCAGTAATAATTATATTCAATTGACAAATTAAATTTTTACTTTAAATTTGAGTTGATTTATGTTTCATTTCAATAAGGACTACTTTAAAGAGGTGAGATGATTATTTTAGTATTCTCATGTCTTTATTTGTTCTGTTGAAATTAACTAATTGAATCAATGAATTTGAAGAAGCTAGTATAATAATGCAAAATTATTACTCAATTAAAGGTCATAAATGATTGTCACACAGTTAATGATATATGTTATTTTGGTTTTTGAGTGATATATGTTTTATATCACCCGAGCCGTCAGGCGAGGGTGATATTTTATCTTGGCAGGTAATATATCCACATATATCACTCAAAAACCCAAAAAATAATTTTATTACCCTTCCCCTGCCAAGTAAGATGATTTTAAAATAAATCACTGCTGTTTCAAGTGAAACGTAGAAATAAGATTCCCTTCACCGCAAAATGACGTAATCACTTACTGTTTTCTACAAGTTATTTCGTGTATATAATTTTGAATATTAAATTTAGATCTTTAATGAAAGCCATAAATTTGGGTTAATATTTCCGCGCATTCAGTACAGATTATTTTCTTTTCTTTTTTTTATTTTTATTTCAATAGTTCGTCTGTAGATCTACATGAAGTATTTGCTTTCGAACCTAACGAATGTAAACAAGAGAAAAGGAGTAGTCTGTTGAAGACACTTTTTTGTAATTAATATCAAGGTTTGACGAGGTCATATTTGTTTCAAATACTGATGAGAATATTTATCATTACTCTATTTTGGTAAATATTTTTTATTTGACAGTTAAAAAGTGCTTGTATATCGTAAGTTACACTTAACAACATCGAACCGTATGCGCATTGTCACAGCGCATGTTGTTTACAACGTGGGGTTCCCAAAGGGGAAATTTAATGTGTATATTACCTGTCTGGCACGGTATTATCAATTACTTTCGGCGGATCAATATCTAATCAAAAAGGAGAAAAAAATCTGGAAGGGTAATAAAATTTTACTCAATTGAATGATTACCCTTTGATGTTGATTTAACACTTTGTAATGTTTGTATAATCTCATTCATATTGTATTGCATACTGAAATAAATATAATATATATTAATTATCATGATCAAGGGAACTATCTGACATAATTGATTTAATCAAACATTAGTAAATAATCTGTTTTGTTCTTTTCTTTAGGGATTTATTTTTTCGCCTTTTTTGTGTACAGTTTGTTACAACTTTCTGCATAATGTGTATTTTCCAATTCCAAAGAAATATCTTTAAAATGAAACTGTTCTCCCTTTCATTACACATATATTATATTGATGTTATATGTTATTCGACATGCATTTGTTTTAAAAAAATCAATAAAATAACATGTCTTGTTTAAAAAAAGACTTGTTATATACAAATATTAAGTTGTCCGTGCATGAGTTACATTATATTGATATGATGATTGGATGATGAAATTCATATGCTTTTATAACAAATAATTAGAAAGTGTGGGGTTATGTTCACTCTATAAAATTAAAGGTGTGGGGTTTTGTCCACTCTATAAAATAAAAGGTGTGGGGTTTTGTCCACTCTATAAAATTCAACAGTTTATGTGTGGTGTTTTGTCCACTCTACAAAATTTCGAAGTGAGGGGTTTTGACATGTGGTGTTATGTCCTACATTCTATACATGCATATCTATAACAAAAGGCATGCGCTAATAGTTAATCTATCGATGACACCTATGGTAGGTGGTATATTCCGGTATTACTATATCTATATGTTAAATTCGATCCCGGATCCTGGCTTTTGTAAAGGCGATCTCGGGATTTTCTCCCCACCCCAAAGATGATTTAGATTTTTTTTTAAAATGTAACCTTACAATATGAACTATTCCAAAAGTAATCTGTCTTTTGTGAGGAAACAGCACTTAGTTTTTCTATTTTGTTTCTCCTTCCTGTTTTGACTTGTTGACGGTCGCCATGTTGTCAGTTTTAACAAACATTCGTTGTAAACTTAAATTTGGTTGCGCGATATAAAAAGAGTGATCCAATCACGTAGAAGGAAACAAATATTAAAACTAGAGAGTCTAACCGAAAGAAATAAAATTAATATTACTGCCTTCAAATAAAAATAAAGTAATAGATTATTACGAACACTCATTTCATTCGTAAAATAGGAGGAAAATTTAATAAAAAGTAGCAGGTGCCGCTTTATCACTGTTAACAGAATTGTCTGAAAGGGGATAAATTTATACCAGCTTTTCTAAAAGATTAACTCAAGTTTTCTTGGGACAGTGTTCTTATGTAGGGTTTGCAAATAAGCTTGGCAACTTCATATTTGGTGACTTTTTGGCTTTGTGACTTTGTGATTTATGACTCTTATTCAGCTGCCGCGAGATTTTGTGATATTATACAAGTAGCCAATGTGTGGTATGCCTATTTTAGGTGTTTGAGACGGCTAACTTTTAAGCTAGTCCAGGAAACCTTGTATTTTCTGATTATTGATGTAACTAAATATCAAAGGTAACTCGCTTGAATAAGAAATTTAAAAGTGTGGTTAGAAGAGCACCTCATTCCCGCCATTCGAAAATGGAATATCAACCAAAACGATTGCTAGAATAAAAATATTGCTAGTGATACAATAAACGTTGCAAAGATATATAACGTATTTGCTGGTGATAACAGAAGACTGCACAGGTGAACAAAGTACAACTGCTTGTTATACAAAAACACTGCAGAGATATACAAAGAAATTGTTAGTGAGGCAAGGAACACTGCACAGATACACAAGGTAGTTGCTAGTGATGCAAGGAACTATGCACAGATACACAAGGTAATTGCTAGAGATTCAAGAAACAATGCACAGATACACAATGTAATTGCTAGAGATGAAAGAACACTGCACAGATACACAAGGTAATTGCTAGAGATTCAAGAAACAATGCACAGATACACATGGTAATTGCTAGTGATGAAAGAAACACTGCACAGATACACAAGGAAATTGCGAGTGATGAAAGAAACACTTCACAGATACACAAGGTAATTGCTAGTGATGCAAGAAACACTGCACAGATACACAAGGTAATTGCTAGTGATGCAAGAAACACTGCACAGATACACAAGGTAATTGCTAGTGATGAAAGAAACACTGCACAGATACACAAGGTAATTGCTAGTGATGAAAGAAACACTGCACAGATACACAAGGTAACTGCTAGTGATGAAAGAAACACTGCACAGATACCCAAGGTAATTGCTAGTGATGAAAGAAACACTGCACAGATGCACAAGGTAATTGCTAGTGATGCAAGAAACACTGCACAGATACACAAGATAATTGCTAGTGATGCAAGAAACACTGCGAAGATACACAAGATAATTGCTAGTGATGCAAGGAACACTGCACAGATACACGATGTAATTCATAGTGATGCAAGGAACACTGCACAGATACACAAGGTAATTGCTAGTGATGAAAGAAACACTGCACAGATACACAAGGTAATTGCTAGTGATGAAAGAAACACTGCACAGATACACAAGGTAACTGCTAGTGATGAAAGAAACACTGCACAGATACCCAAGGTAATTGCTAGTGATGAAAGAAACACTGCACAGATACACAAGGTAATTGCTAGTGATGCAAGAAACACTTCACAGATACACAAGGTAATTGCTAGTGATGCAAGAAACACTGCGAAGATACACAAGATAATTGCTAGTGATGCAAGGAACACTGCACAGATACACGATGTAATTCATAGTGATGCAAGGAACACTGCACAGACACACAAGGTAATTGCTAGTGATAAAAGAAATACTGCACCGATATACAACGAATTTGCTAATGATAAGAGAAGACTGCAAAGATATACAAAATAACTGCTAGTGATTAAAGAAACACTGCAAAGATATACAACGAATTTGCTAATGATAAGAGAAGACTGCAAATATCAACAAAGTAACTGCTAATGATAAAAGAAACACTGCACACATATACAAAGAATTGCTAGTGATACAAAAACACTGCACAGATATACAAAGTAATTATAAGTGATAAAAGAAGAGTGCAGAGACATACAAAGAATTGCTAGTGATACAAGAAACATTGCAAAGATATACAACGGATTTGCTGGTGATATGAGAAGACTGAAAAGATATACAAAGTAACTGCTGGTGATAGGAAAATACTGCACAGATATACAAAGAAATTGCTTGTGATAAGAGAAGACGAAGACTACAAAGATATATATAGTAACTGCTAGTCATGAAAGAACACTGCAAAGGTATACAAAGCAACTGCTAGTGATAAGAGAAGGCTACAAAGATTATATGAAGTAAATGTTAGTTATAAAAGAAACACTGCAGACATATATAAAGAAGTTGCTAGTGATACAAAATATATAACGTCATAGCTCTTGACAAAAGAAACACTGCAAATATATAGAGAATAATTCCTAGTAAAACAAGAAAAATTGCAAATACAGACAAAATAATTGCAAGTGAAACAAGAAACACTGCAAATATACACAAAGTAATTGCTAGTGAAACAAGAAACACTGCAAATAAATACCAATTATTTGCTAGTGAAACAACACGAAACACTGCAAATAAATACAAATTATTTTCTAGAAACAAGGCAAATGAATACAAATTATTTACTAGTGAAACACGAAACACTGAAAATATATACAAAAAATGCTAGTGAAACAAGAAACACTGCAAAGATATACAAAATAATTGCTAGTGAAACAAGAAACACTGCAAATAAATACAAATTATTTGCTAGAAACAAGGCACATGAATACAAATTTTTTGCTAGTGAAACACGAAACACTGAAAATATATACAAGAAATGCTAGTGAAACACGAAACACTGAAAATATATACAAGTTATTTGCTAGAAACACTGCAAAAGAATACAAATTATTTGCTAGTGAAACATGAAACACTGAAAATATATATAAAAATTGCTAGTGAAACAAGAAACACTGCAAATATATACAAAGTAATTGCTAGTGAAACAAGAAACAATGCAAATAAATACAAATTATTTGCTAGTGAAACACGATACATTGAAAATATATACAAAAAATTGCTAGTGAAACAAGAAACACTGCAAAGATATACAAAGTAATTGCTAGTGAAACAAGAAACACTGCAAATAAATACAAATTATTTGCTAGTGAAACACGAAACACTGAAAATATATACAAAAAATTCTATTGAAAGAAGAAACACTGCAAATAAATACAAATTATATACGAAACACTAAAAAAAATATACAAAAAAGTGCTAGTGAAAAGGAAAAAGGTTTAGCTACCCACTCAATATATTCGCCTGACCAAATTCCTAATGATTTCTTGTTGTGTATAGGACTAAAAAAAATACTTCTCTGGTACAAATTTTCTCTATTTTTGCATTCCAGTGTCTGCACCAGAAAGACAATGAAAATGCAATCAGTTAGAAGGTTGACATGGTGTGTATCGATTTGGGTGGATATTTTTAGGGAATAAAAACAAAACAACAACAACAACAAAACAAACTTGGTAACCAAACTGCATTTATAATGATTGTTCCAAATATTGATACGTAAGCGCCTAAAACATTGACCTGTTTTTGAACTGCGAAGGTAAATGAATAACTGTAAGGTTTTATCTATTTATGCTTATTCAGAAATGACACAATTACACATGCGTTCAAAACCTTGTCTAGAAATAAAGAAAGTGTTCTACGTTACATGTAGTTTTTGATTGAAAAAAAATCTACAAACTAAAGAAACCTGGATAGAGAATCTTGATCTAAACGTAAGAAACCTGTATGTTAAATGTACGATCAATTAAAAACATTTTATGAATATGATTTCAAAAATCAATGATAAAAATTCAGTGCAGCATAAATATTAGGACCTATCATAAATTTTGAAACTTTCACAATCGACTGCAGTCATCCGTCATGAAACCTTTTTAATTTAAGCCATTGATCAGTTATTTTATTTCAATTAGTTTGAATACATTCCTTATACAAGTAAATATCGTATTTTAGAATAGAAGGCAAGATTAAATAACTAATCTATCCCCGCGACTATTATATCGTTAAGTCACTCACATTAATCACTATAGACTATCTGTTCGCTCTAGTAATGCGTCCCTAGTTACGAGGCTAACGGGTAGTTCGGATAGCTTGGTGTTCGCCGCTATCTCCATTGAGTGCCTTTTATTTAATGAACGGACAACTTCTTTCTATTTGAACTGGTTTAGGATTTTACTGAAAGGTAGGAAAACGTTATCATTTATTCACTAAATACCAGTTTATCTGTTTAATTCAATTGTTATGCTGATAAAAGGCCCATCTAATTCTATTAACAAATCCGTTTTTCATTTTTCATTAAAATATTGTAGAAACCCATAAACGTTTAGGCTTTAAAGAATATATCAAATGATTTCATATTTTGCTTAGGTAAATATACATTATCTACAGGTATAACAAATAAGACAAGTCTTTTCAAATTCAGAATTGATACCCATACAAAACTGAGATAGCCATTTTATAAGAAAACTTTTGATAATTAGCATTGTAATATTGTCATACTGTAACTATTATAGTAATTCGTGTTATAATTACAAAATATTCATTTTCTATGTCTCCGAAAATTTCAAAATTTTTAACAGCAAAAGGGCATAGAACAAAAAATTCGTCATAATAAAATAATACATTGATTTTTATTGTCTGTTAAACAGGAATAAGCATCGATTCCTCATTTATTTTACATATATACATGTAAATGGTAGTTTTCTTAAATCACATTATTTATTTTTCAAATATTCTTTCCATTGTAGAGCAAGTGTCATGTATATGTGTGCATATTAGTTCTGTGTTTTAAACCTATTATGTAGGCTTCAGTTGTTCTACATGCTGTCATTCTGTAGTAATGGTGTATAGGCCGATTATTTGGAGTACAATGGGTCTGGATTATCTATTTGATATAATCTATACACACATGCATGAAAATATCGGTTAACGGTTTCAATACACGATCTGTAATATTACACGTGGAAATAAGACAGCTGTATTTGTAAAGAATGTATATTTCGATATGGTGAAAAATATGGAAATTTGAAATTGAACTCCAGTTACAGTTTCATATCTTTCAAACCATTTTGAATCGATTTACAATGTTGTATTATCACTTACACTAAAAATACTCCGTCTTGACACCTACTGAAAAGTTTGCTAAGTAGTGCCTTATTTATTGTTCAAGTTAGAATTCCGTTTGACATTGACCTCTGCAATTCCACCTTTCGATGCGCATTCCTGCTAACGAGTGTATATTTAAAGTGTTTCGGTAAGCATTTGTGTCTACTGACACGGTAAGATGGATTTGTTTGGACTAAACATTTGGAAAACATGCTGCCACATAGTGCCAATGAATTATTCAAACACGGCCATTCGCTTATCAACTATTTTAAAATCTTCCCCCTACTTCAAGATGAAAAGTCATGGTAATTGCCGGACGAATATCGTTTGGAGGTTTCCCAAAATCTTACTGCTGTCATTTTTGTTTGAATGTGGTAACCATTTATTTTAATAACTGTCTTACGAAAGTGTCGCAAAAAGATTATAGATCCTAAATATTTGATGGACACAAAATATTTCAGGTAGAATTTAAAAGTAATCTTTATGTTCGATACACTCATTACACACAGTGTATAAATATGTCGTTGTTAAATAGAAAATATGCACTTGAGGACGAGTGTTCAAATTGTTGAATTAAAGTATTGCTTGCAATACAAAGCTATAAAACAATATGAGATAAGAAAACAGTTGTGTTTTTTCGATACCCAGCTGTGCAATGCGTTTGACTTATTATTTCAAAACTTATCTTAAATCGTCTCCTTTAATGTTTATCAATCAAACGAAAATTCCGTTCCGAGCGCTGACTGCTAAGAGAACGAATGTAAATACTTTTTGATAAAAAGACTTCCCGTGTTCCTTTAATACGTAGGTGCGACAGCCTGATTGATTTAATCTGGATTTTGCGTGAGGTGTAACTAATCATTAAAATTCTTGTATAACAGTTTGACATGGTCCTTACATTCAATATGGAAACGCATGCATTAAGTAACAAGCTGTAATTGGAAAATATTTCCTTCAATGATTACTTATTACAGCGGGCTATATGGGAAACGATTGAAAACACCACAAGCTTCTACAAACATCGGCACACTAATACAGTATAGCCTTTATGCCGAGTGATCAAAAGACCGAACACCTCTCTCAAAGAGTGAACGCCTCAAACAAACATAACTTCTTTTACTTAAAACCTCCATTCTTTAACAAATTAACAACTATTCAACATTGAAAGAATGAATTACCAATTTTCGATCAGGTAATTGCTAAAAAGATGTTGCATTCCATATATTTCCGAAGACAATTTTCTACATATGCAATAAAGTGAAACGAATCTTACTTTTGTATCATGATCAATCATCATTTACGCTGCTGCCGCACCTGCTGCTACTGCTGCTTAACATGTTGTTGTTGTTGTTGGCATGAAATCTCTCTTATATAATGCGATATTGGCACAGTATATGAAAGAACATAACTAGACCCCCTTTCATTACAAAGAAGAGAGTTCCTTGTCGAATAGGACTAACTTTGCTGGGTACTGAACGTACAGAAAAGGATTTCAACATTTGACCTCTCGCACCCCCCCCCCCCCCACCCCCACTTTTTTTATGACAGTGAAATACAACCTAGTATTTTTAAAGCCAGTACTGATTCTGTTTTGAACTCGTCTAACCCTTGATGTCACAGTCTAAAGCCAACATACCTAAAGCTTCCATACAAACTACCTGTCCGGAAGAAATACCAAAGGTTGCCCGCCTGTTCATATTTATCCTTCGATTTAATACTTAAAACGCTTTCAATCGTTGTTTGCATAAATTTGAAAGCCATTTTGTGATGTTTTAAAGGCCAGTAGGCTTACGAGGTGAAGACTGTTATTGTACAAACCGACGCATAGAAATGTAACCCTGCTGTAAACAATGAATTTTGAAATACTAACCAAAATTTTGGTTTTTGACTGTTGAAATAATTTACCAATGCCTTTTATTGTTATTTTTGGCCTACAGATGCGCATATAAAGCAAATTTATTGATGAATTTTAAGTCATGTCAATACTAATCGCCTTTATAGTCAGTGACAACACTATTTAATCAGGTGTTTCATTTCACATTTTACTTTCTACGTTTGATTCCTTCAAAAAAGGCGTATACAGTTGTAGTTTACACAAACTCTTGCTACAGAGGGATTATATGAATGGGTATAATTGTATAAGAGAAAATTGACAGGAAAGTATGCTTTTGGGACTTATCTCATCTAACACCAATTAAGCCTCATTGTATACAGTACAAATGAATATATAATATCTGTTTATTGTTGTCAAGGAATAAATTTGTTGCAACTGGGAGTAGTATAAGCAACTTATATGTTACGGTCTAGTGCATACCTTCCTATAATTTTATAAATACAACCTCTGACAAGTGCGTCAGGGAATCGATTCTTTGGCTCAGTGGTTAGAGTGTAGGTCTTCGATGCGCCAAGACTGGAGTTCGAATCCCGCTCTAGGTTGTGTATTCTAAGATACGAAGTGAGAGTCTCAGCCCGAACAGTTGCAAGTATTGATGCATTTAATAATCGATGCCAGTGTACACGTAGCTTTGCTTTTAAAAACGTTTTGAGCAAGACCTCCTCCTTCGGCAAGTATATAACTTCGCAGACCCATGAACAGGTTATTTTTAAGCTACCTTTTGTCATTTGGCTTCGGCCAGTACCAAGGACAAACTTATCAGCCAAGCAACCGTTTAAAGTGAATTCCCGTGGCCAAGTGGTCACACACAGGACTGTTCGTTCCTCCACTGGCATGCTAATGGTCTTGTGTATCAGTGTTTCACACCGAGAATTAAAATAATTAGAGGTGTTTATGAAACTGGTACACTCTCTCTTACACTGTCGCACAATAACCTTTCATAACTAAACTTTTCTCGGGGCGTTGTTAAAGCGGTTAATCCGTGCCAACCTCTTCCTAGACTTGAACAGACAGAACAACTGTAACCTGTTAATAAACAAAGGTCGATGGTCAGACACCCGTTATCGACGTCATTTTTCAGAAAAGAACAGGCATTTAATGTTGCGTTTTAAGATTGTAAGATCTGTATTAGTTTTATTCATTTAAAAAAATGAATAGAAAATGAAAATGAACCTTCACCCAACTGGCGGCTTTTCTTTCGCCTTGTTGGACTAGTATAGACCATGGCCATCTTACACACCAAGGGAGCCAGCATGTCCATGCTCTGCACTTTTCGCGAAATAGTCATAAAGTTCTATATTGATGTCTACTAATTTCAAGTGGATCTGTTCAACAGACCCGTGATAGAACTCTAGCTGGGTAAATTTTACTCCTTTTTACATTTCCAGCAAACTTTCAAATTGTAACACATAGGACACTAGATTGCTAAAGTGCAAACTTGTTGTATTCTAAATATTAGCAATTTTTTTATGTCTTTAAATATGACTCAAGACAAGGAATGGACTTTTTTGGTAGTCTTTTTGTCTACTTACCATATACATGTTTCTGATGGCTGCGTTCTTTCGTCAATTTTATTAATTTGTTGATAAATCGGGTCAGATTTATTTCGTATTTTATTGCTGTTAAATGTTTTTAGACTCAGACTCAACATACATATTTAAAAGATATTGTGAACGATTTTCAGCAAACATGGGGAAATAACTTTAAATGCAGGACGTCATTTTTGCCAATTCTCACGGTTTGTTGTGGGTTTAATGAACCTAAATACCATTCTGCAGCGTTGTCAATGTGTCAAACAGAAATAATAGGAAAAACATCAGTGACACATTTGAAGACGCCATTCAAGTAGAAGTTGGTTACTTTTTCTATCACACGAATGTTTTGAGTTTTTTCCTACAGCCTTAATCCATATTTTAAAAGCTCTTAGAATGCACCGGGTGTTCCACCACACGCTTTAGAGACCTCCATTAATCAAATGTCCGCTTAACCCATAATAAAAACGACAAGAATTTTGTTTAAAGCATTTCTATAAACACGACGATCGAATTTCTATACAAGAAAAGATTAAGCAAGATTGATGTTCTCAAAAATGCTCTATAGAAGAAATATATATTTGTTGCCACTTATTTGACAGAACGCCTTTCAATAGATTAAAGAGCGCCTATAGACCGTCGATTTGTGACTTTGGAGTCGACTGCGTTTGAATAATTCAATCAATATTTTTTTCCATTGAAAGAAAGTTTATAACATATTTACAATTAATTTTAATGTTTGAACACACCAGCTTTTGGAGAGAGAAAAAAATGCTTGGTCCTCCATAAAGAATGCGTCTGATGTTTTCCACAAGATGGCGCTGTTTCCATACCTTGATTGAATCAAGTGAAACGTAACACCTTTTGATTTGAACCCGTGACTTTAAAGTGTGCTAGGATTCCCCACCTCCCACACACATCCCCACCCCCAACAAGCAATTGATATAAATTTTTTAATAAGAACAGAACAGAACAGAACAGAACGTTTATTAGACGTGTACGAAGTACATTGTCTTGGTAACATAAATACATGTATATACAAAGAACAACATAGTCAACGTGACAACGCAAAATACAATGAAATACAAAGAAAACACAAAGAAAATAATATAAATAATGACCTTGAGGATGAACAAATTAGCTTAAAACGTTAAGAATAAGCTGGCAGACGCAAACGGGAACAATATGGATTTATGAATTTAACTTCATCGAACCTTTAAATTCCTTTAAAAAAAGGGCTAAAATCAGAGGAGATTTACTATGAGTTAAACAAAGGACTGTTGGACTTTAATTATAGTATGATGTATATGCGTATGTTGCTTTCTATTTATCTTGTAGTTCACATTTATGTAGCCTTCTTTAAACTATAAATAGCCTCACTTATCAGAAAACATACCTCCGTTTTATTCATTAATTCTCATTATTTCATCTATTATTGGCTTCCTTCGTCTAAGTGCAATATTTGAATATACCATTTTAATTAGACATTGGCGTTGATTTCCTCACAACTACCTATGTACTAGTATCTTGTAATGTCTTTGTCCAAACTAAAATATGTTGATGCCTAGCGCATTGCTGAAGAAAAATTTTCTTTACGAAACACTAGTACAATGTATTGCTGTGGGCCATCGATTTGCGTTAGAAAGTACGCTATTGTTCAGTATAGACAAACATTTGCTTTGCCCTCAGTTGAACAAAGTGCGTTCTATATTATAAATACTTTGTCTGGAATAAAACATTGATAAAACGTTTATTTTGCCTTTACCTGAAAAAAAGCACATTTTATATTTGTTAAGACTTTGTCTAAAATAAAACATTAACTTTACCTTACCTGAACAAAGTACAGTTTATATTAATAAAGGCTTTGTCTAGACTTAAACTTTAACGTTGCCTTACCTAAACAAAGTACATTTTATATTAATGAAGACTTTGTCTAGGCTTAAACATTAACGTTGCCTTTACTTGTTCAAAGCATATTTTATATCAATTTACACCCTGTATGGAATAAAAACATTTATCTCGTATTTACCTGAACAAAGTATATTTTATATTAATAAACACCTTGTCTGGAATAAAACGTTTATCTCGCATTTACCTGAACAAAGTATATTTCAAATTAATAAAGACTTTGTCTAGACCAAATATGACCCTAAATACGAACTTAAGTAAATTGTTTATAAATAAAGACTGTGTCTAGACTAAATATATGTTGCCTTAGTCTGAACTAAGTACACTGTAGAATAATAAAGACTTTGTATAGACTAAAATGTATATTGCTTAGTCTGAATAAAGACATTGACTAGACTGCACTATATTTGCCTAAATCTGAACTAAGTATATTGTACATTCTGAAGAAACATAATCAGATAATAATACTGATTTGTAATGAATGTTTTAGTTTGAGCCATCCTCTATATTTAGTCTACTTTTGAAATCTAAAATGTAAAGTACATTTTCTTATATATCTGTCCCGTTTGAAAAAAAGAGGGTAGTGCTCATATATTCTTTCGCAAAAATTTGGTTTTTGCTTTGATATCAGATCTTTCTTTCAAGTGCCTATTTTTTGCGAATTTTTATCACCCTATTTTCTGGGGACCATTATCATAATACAAAAACCGAGGATAATTTTTGCATTAAACGCATGCTCTGAAACGGTTTCTTACATATGAAATTTTCACTTTCCAGCTATTGAAAAGGTATGATCGATTTTAACAGACGTAAAATATTTGCGAAGTACATTAAACATCAATTAAATCCTTTCATTTGAAGAACTGTGATTTTTTTTTTATTAGCAACGCGTGGAACTCCTACCTCAAGTATTGATTACAATTATTATCACTTTGACACTGAACTTTTTGTATTTGTAAAACTGTTTGTCAAATCAATTTTAATATTTTAGGCCTTTATTGATCGGCCATTGCAATAGCAACCTAACGCCCAAGAAAAAATTCCACGTAGGTCATGTCAAACATGACACACATTTTGCAATAAGTACATTGCCTTAAGAAATGAACAATTAGCATCATGGTGAGACGAGATCCGTAAAACATAATATCTGATCACATATTAAGATTTAAAATCATTTTGAATTAATTCTTTAACATAAAAGAAATAACAGAAAAAACAACAATTAGATTTTATTTTTCCAATGATGTTTAGGAATTAGTTTGTCACATATTTGACATATTTTACATAAAAAAGGCATGAATCTTTTTTTAAAATTACTTTCACTTGTATACACTGGATCTGTTGAAGAACTGGAATAACGTGTACAAAACCTCCACACCTTTTAATTTTAAAGCCTGTTAGTTTGATTGGCAAACACGCATATCGCACACGTCACTTTGAGCATGTTTTAAAACTACAGAATTCTCTCCCTTGAACATTGATCAAAACACTAAACTAATTTCACGATTCCAGTCCAGTACTGCACTGAAGTCGGTATTTTACAAAGCTGACAGGGTTCTAGTACCGCTATCTTCCAAAAACAACAGTAATGCACACTATATTAGTGGCTCACGTACTTCTGAAAGGTCTGAACAAAACTGGACGTAGCGCCTTCATGACCGAGTATGATCGTAAATACATTGATCTCACGGTCAGAGAGCTTGAATCCCTCCGCTGGCTGTGTTTCTACAAACTTTTTTAGTTCACTTGATAAACTATACAGTCAAAAGTTCTTGGTGGTCAGGGACACATGGTCTATATGTTTAAGTGTTAGACTTTAAGTGTAAAAGCTCGAGTGTTAGAACTTGAATTATTAAAACTTAAATGTTAAAAGTTGAGTGTTAGATCTTGAATGTTAGAACTTGAGTGTTAGATATCGAGTGTTAGAACTTGAGTGTTAGATATCGAGTGTTAAAACTGGTGTGTTAGAACTTAAGTGTTAAAACTTGAGTGTTAGATATTGAGTGTTAGATCTTGAGTGTCTACTATTGTCTACTGTCAGAACACGAGTGTTAGAATTTGAGTGTTAGATATTGAGAGTTAGAACTTAAGTGTTAGATCATGAGTGTAAGAACTTGAGTGTTAGATACTGAGTGTTAGATATTAAGTGTTAGGTCTTGAGTGTTAGATCTTGAGTGTTAGATCTTAAGAGTTAGATATTGAGCGTTTGATATCTAGTGTATGAACTTGAGTGTAAAAACTTGAGTGTTAGATCTTGAATGTTAGAACTTGAATGTTAAAACTTGAGTGTTAGATACTGAGTGTTAGTACTTTAGTGTTAGAAAAATCACATGCCTACGAGTGTAGTTATTTCAAAATGGTGCTAAATAATGAAAAACATAGTCGCCTCATTGTTCTTCTTATGGCCTTTTATGTCACAAGTTCTCATATGATATGTGGAGTAAGGGGCGGAGAGGGGTGTCTAGCAACAATGTAATCTTCAGCTGTTTAGTCTATTACATCGGGTCCCCTCATTTATTTTCTTTAACACAGGTTCTTGAGGAAGTGTTCCGTTCTTTAGAAACAGTCAATTTTTTAAGCCTACCAATTTAAATTCTACGTACTTTTTAACTGAAGAACTTCGATACGCCAGGTTATTTATGTCATTTAAAGTCTGCATTTAAAAGAGCCATTTAACTATTGGTACTACTGAAATAAAACTACCATTTATTTGCTTAAACGTTGTAATTAAATCAAACTCACCAAGCAATTGGGTTACATTCTATGTTTCTTACCTATACATTTGAATAGGACAAATTAAAATAGTTTGAATGGATCAAGGTTATCAGGCGACTCAGATTTCATTATTTCCAAAAATGGAATTTAAATTATATATATTCTAATATAGTATATTACGTTGTATTATCACCGAATTGTACGTCTTTGTCGTTCAAGTAATTTTATTTCTATGTTCGTAAGATCAAGTTTAATTAAATTAATGCGAAGCACTAAGCGACCCCGAGGAAATACACAGGATTAAGGTTAAATACAAAATATGAAGAAAACTCTCTCAACTATCTTTTTATAAATTAAGAATTTTAGTCTCAACTTAGAATCTTTACTTAGGATGCTATACAAATCTGTGATTGCATAAATCATGCCAACATCTTTAGTTCAACCGAGCCACCTTGGGTATCGAACTAGTCACTTGAACGCGAAACCAGTGACTTAACAGTAGCATCAATTTTAGCAGTGTGGACCGAAACACATATGACACTTATCAACTTTACTCAAGGCTGTGCCGCAAAACCTTGATCTAGCGGACCAATTAGATTTAGAGGTCCATATTGCGTGTGTAACGAATGGTCAACTGTGGAAAACATTTTAACATAATACAATGCTTCCCCCTTCAATGGAGTTAAAGTTCATGTCCTTCCAACCACTGTTTTCTCTTATTTTTTTAAGTTAAAATAAAATGTTGCTAAGAACTGTTAATGTTGTTGTCAGTTTTCTTTATCAGATGACTGTCTACGGCCTCCAATATAAAGTTGATGTATGTTGTGATTTCTTCATTTTCCTTTCTCTATCTCGGACATGGTGTCTTCATTGTAAATGCATAAACTCATGTATATCCGGCTGAATGCCACTGTCGTTGATAGCAGATGTAGGAAGAAAAGCTTTTTTGCAGTCTTAATTTGGAAAAAAATAAGAATTACACGTAGTCTATGTTTAGGCCTATGTAGATATGAAACAATTTTAGGGGAAAAAAACACAAATTCTGCGTACAATATGTCTATTTACTTTTCTTATTTACTTTGAAATCGGCACACAGCTGTTAACAATACGACACTAGTTCACATAAAATGTTTTAACTTTTCGATTAGGAGAATATCCTAAAGATTAACTTAATGTATCTGTGTAAATACTTTTATCTAAACATCAATACTGCCGCGACTCTCAATCCCGACTATACAGACAATTGAAACTACATGCCCATGCCAGAATACGGACCTCTCGACACACTAACTTTTCAAAATTGGACAAAAACGTCAACAATCCGTTTACATACAGCCTTTTAAAGACTCTTGTAGCGGTATTTTCAAAGATGTTAAAGATTGGAATTGTTGTATAATTTGTCTCTTTCCATACAATACATGTCCCAGTGTATCATTGTGAATACGCAGCTACTTAAGTTTCTTTTGAAAACATTAGGACGAAATAACATGACACCTTAAAGCGTGTGAAATAAAGTTTCTAAAGTTAGAAATACGTAACAGAATCTGTTACTGGATTAAAATCTAAAAACCAAAATGATTTTTAATGTGATCGTAATCAAAGTCGAGCAAAAGTAAGTATAAACTGTATGCTTGAAATGTTCTAACAAAACTATAAATTGGACTACCAGTTTAACTTTTTAATCAACAGAACAATTTAGCATTTTAATTAATGATAACTATTATGATGATAATGATACCATCCATAAAACCACAACAGTATGAGTAACACGTGCATAACTAGCTTTTAAACGAGCATGAACCACATTCAATCCTTAAACTGTTGAATTTTAATATGCTTCCATACTTAATCTTTTCAGAATGTCGACGGACGTGTTCAAGCCCTCTAGCGGGGACCTAATAACCAGAAGTGCCCTCAACGAGGGGTATGCCGAACCAGTCGACAGCTTCAAAAAGTCGACAAGCAGTCGACCATCTACACAAGGAGGTTATAGATTCGGCCAGCTTAGTCAGAACTCGTTTTTCACCAGACATAACCCACATCCGGCCAGAGTAAGACATTTAAAAGGTAAGGCATTATTGAAAGTGCGTTGTTCAGTACAGATGACACTTGATGTCAAATATTTCGTCTAGAGTGCCAGGCCCTCGAAGTTGAAGTAAACCTCTGTTTGGAATTCAAGTAGATGTGAAATGAAATTGATTACATGGCATTCCACAATTATAACAAGTGCGCTTCTTTCATTAAATGTGGTCTCAATATTCGCGAGACAATTGAAAACCTCGTATTTGCGGTATGAACTTCGAATACAATTTTAAAACTAGTTTGAAATCCTTGACTTCTGATTGGCAACTGTTTCTTTTAACATTAGTCTCTTACCGTCAGTCAACTGTGATGCTCTAAACAGTGTAAAACCTTCTGTGTCCAGTGATTCGTAGGATTTTTAAGAAACATACATTCATGGTTTCTCTTTCTTTATCATTATATTACTGCACTTTACCCTCTCGGTCTGAAGTTAAGTGTTAGTTCTAAACGTAAATTTACCTTTTGACGTTTTACTTTTGTGCATAATACATTGTTTTGAAAGCACTAAAATGTCATTTATTACTACAAAAGAGGTAGCCCCCAGCATTTGTCACGGACTAACCATGCAGTATGTTTTTTGTTCATATTCACTGTCAAAAATTTACAAATGATGACCTGTCATTGAAAAGATTGTGGTCTCAAAGGGGAATACCCAAAAATTAACCTTTGATATGCTGAATCTTTGATTATCTGTTTTATTGGCTTATTTTGTTCAAAATTACATGTAATCGATAATGTAAAGAAAAACATATATTTATATTTTCATTAAGATAGTGCTAATTTGTAATAAATCCCAACATTGTACAACTCTCTATATAAATCCCAACATTGTACAACTCTCTATATAAATCCAAACATTGTACAACTCTCTATATAAATCCAAACATTGTACAACTCTCTATATAAATCCCAACATTGTACAACTCTCTATATAAATGTATTCAGTTTACCTGCTGTACTCAGAAATTCTGAAAAAAACTCCCTGACATCGGGTAATGATTCGTTCAATTATGTCCGCATTTAGAAATCTATATGATTTTGAAGGAAATGCTAACGGCAAATCTGTCGAGAGCACAATAGGATTTGGTGTGGTTTTATTGGGGTTTAACGCCAGTTTTAACAGCTAAGGTCATATTCCGGTAGTCAGGCCACCTAACCAGAGTTCCTGGGTATCCAACCAGTTTACTAACCAGTTTCTCCGCAAGTGACTGACTACTTCCTCACTTGCTTCAGAGGTGAGGGACAAATGGCCTATAGACGCAATGTCTGAGATCAATTATCGCGGAGAAATTTTGCGGGCTCTGATGGGGACTGAACCGGGATCGTGAGCACAACAGGAACATCTGTCTATATTTTCCTAATACAAAACAAGCACTGCACTCTTTAGTGTACATTAATACGTACATAAAATATTATAAACTATTCTGATAGCTTTAAAAGATTGCACATGTTTACCATAATGTTCATTTCAATTATTATCGTCCATATGTTAATGTTTGTCGAGCACTCCATAACTCCTACCAACCTGTACTTAAAACTGTTATCAAAAATCATCATACTGATGAAAAATACACTTGAAAACGTCTGATAAAATATTCGAATAAATACTTGTCTTGCAAAAAGTTTTCCTATCAGACACGAATTTACATAATAGGTAAATATTGATAAAATGCTGATATAGCGCACGCGTTTATCAGAATGTTCCAAATCAAAGTCTTGAATAAAAGAACGTTCACCTCTAAGGCATCATTTATTTCGTTTATTAAATAAACTACTTGTCAGGCTAACTGACAAAATGGAAATATTTGGTTAAAGCCTTATACAATTTACTCTACCTTACTGTTTGAGTAATAAATCAAACAAATATATAATTATCGAATGGTTTGGTCAGAATGCATAATGCTCATACAACACATGATGATTCAAAATCAACCCAACCTATTTCATGACACTTTACCAGATAAAGTTTGGAATTATGTTTGGACAAAATACATTGCTCCCCGTTGCATTTTAACGAAGGTATACAGTATTTTCTGTTTAGAGAATAGTAATTTTTAACCTAAATAGCTAATATTTCATTGTGATGAGGCGAGTCCATCGGTTTACAATGAAAACGAAAGATCATTAGTTAATTATTGATATGTTTCTATAATTCAACCTAAATTATGGAATATTTACTTTCAACAGCTTGATATATATACTGTATCTAGGGGAACTACAGGTTTTTTAAGACGTGCTTCAGGTTAAGCCATGGATTAAGGTCTTTGTGAAACTACAAATCCCCTGCATTATATCCTGTCATTATTATATTTCTTCCTTATATTAAATTTTGTAATTAAGTAAGAAATATTTGACGAGGGATAAGATTTTACGCTTAACTTCTTCGGGAATATCTTAACTGTGATATACAAATGCAGTAAGAAAGATGTATCCAATCCAGCCAAGATTGTAACTTCAAAGTCAAGATAAAATTCATGTTTTATTTTTTAAAATGAAATTAAGACAAAGGATGTTAGTTTGATGGCTATACGTCTGGTTGTATGTAAAATTACATGTACATTTTCTCTGGTTTATGTGTTTGCTCCCTGACAACAGGAATACGAAGGTCCAAATTTAATGAAAGCCTGTCTGTCTGAAGACTGTAAAAGGAATATATAAGGCCTTAATGTTAATTGATTACAGTAAATTTTGTAAGATTCAGTGGTGCATAACCAGTCATAACCCTAATGATTCCTGAATAGACTAAACGTTGCCAACGGCATCATAACACTTTTTTGGATAAGTTTCGTATCTAAACATTAGCAATAAAAACAATTAATAACAAATATTTTCTTCTGACTTTCCAACTTCTGCTAATGGAGGAATTCGATCTCTAATAGCTTATGTGTTCTTAAACTGTAAATTAATTTCACTCTTTTTGGCAGGTCTTTTGGATGTTCCAATTTGCGCGGTAAATGATGACGGTTATTTCGCCAATCCACGTTACTCCCTACAATTCCCCCCGAACAGTTTCAACCTGAAAAAGCTGCAGAGGATTCCAGTAAATGCTATTAACGTAAACTCACAACTTCATCCAATCAACACTGTCACAGGTCTACAATATTTTACGGGACTTACAAACTATCCGTTCAGAGAAAGAGCAGTGCCAAAAGTTGGTCTAGGTAAGTGATTAGTGACGGGTACTAGCATATACACAGCAATGATAGGTACATTTTCTTCCAGCTGATTTAAGCATTAGTTTAAATTTATCTGTTTTACGTCGAAAGGCAAGTTCTTGCAACTTTTATTTATCTCGAACGATGGCTACTTTCTGGGTTCAAACCAGTTTCGACCCGAAAATGTGAAATACAGAAAGTCACTGGGGACTCAACTGTAGTGGTATTCGGATCAGGAGTCCAATGTTATACCCTTTGACCACTGATATGACTATTATTTAGAAAACTTAACAGACAGTTCAGAATGCAACACAATTCTTATTTCAGTGATAATTTAAAAGGTTTCAAAGACGATAAACCTGTTTCCAGCAACGCGAAACAACTTACGCAGACGTGGCTTTTTAAGCCTAAACCAAGTATTCCAGGTTGCCAAGCTGTATGCGTCAAGTTCAACGTCAAAGTATTTGTCGAACTGTTTTCAACCATTTGAGTTGTTATGAAATTTTATTTTTACTTACAATTAGTGCCAGTCACTGAAGCTTGGAGAGACGAACTGAAAGCTCTTACAGACGCTATTAAAGAAGTAGAGGCTGAGAAACTGAAAGAACCGAAACTACCAGAAAGACCCAAAACACAATACTCAGAAACAACTGGACGTTTGATTCCACCCCCTTCACGTGCAATGTCACGCGGTTCATCGAGACAAGGTTCAAGGCAGGGATCTAGAGCAGGCCAGAGAGACTTGTTCCAGAGAAATTTCCAACATATAGCAGAAGATCCGGATATGGAGTCACATGTAATGGAAAATAAGAACGTTTTCTTATCTAAATAATTACAAAGCAGATCAGATTTTTTCGCATGTTTTATCAGGCAGATATCTGTCCTTCACTGGCCCAAAACTATGACCAAAACATCTAAAATATCAGTAGAAAAATTTTAAACCTTTTTGAGCTTGAAGTTTAAAAGTATTTTTCCTGTCAGGGATCAAAAAGGATTATAAGGACTAAATGGACGGTCACCTATACATTAAAATATATATTTGTAAAAAATCGGTTTATCTGAATATCGGCTGTGCACCCAATATTTAAATAAATTTATTCTCAAACGAATGACTTTTAAAACAAACACTATAATTGCTTGTAACATGATCGAATTTAGTGTCTTTGTCAAAGACAGGTCTAGCTAACATAAAACGTTAAATTAGATAAGAACATTCTCATGAATAAAATACAGCAATAGAATTTTACCAGATCGAGTAAAAAGATTGCATAAAGTACGCATTTAAAGTCCTATAAATGTTTATGTACATTTCAGGTTTTAATGATGCTGTGTCAGATTCTTCAAACTGAGGACATCAACGCTGTAAAAGCATGGCTATGTTCGGCCGGAGAAAGAGGTAAGATATCAAATGCGTTCTTGTCTTAGAATTTTTAGCATTTCTCACCACACCACACCAAAATATTCAAAACTACACAAGAAAACGCTATGATCCAATTTTACAAATACAACCCGCTACTTCAGCAAATAGTCACACAGGACAACATGGTTCAATCAAAACAACACAGTCCAGTACCGCACAGAGCAGCCAAGAACAAAACAGAATATACAACACAACAGCACAGCCTAAGACAATTCTAGCGCAGCCAAGCGCATAATAACGCAGTACAGCATATGACAGCCCAGCTCATGTCAGCGCAACCGAGCAAATAGCAGCCTAGCTAATACCAGCGCAGCTGAGCACATAACAACACAGCTTATACCAGCGCAGCGGAGCACATAACATCCTAGCTCATACCAGCACAGCCATGCACATAACAGCATAACATATACCAGCGCAGCGGAGCATATAACAGAGCCGGGCACATAACAGCACAGCCTATACCAGCGCAGCCGAGCACATAACAGCGCAGCACAGCACATTAAAGTCAAGCCCATATCAGCGCAGCCAAGGGCATAACCGCCCAGCTCATACCAGCGCAGCCGAATACATAACAGCGCAGCATAGCACATTAAAGTCAAGCTCATATCAGCGCAGCCAAGGACATAACCGCCCAGCTCATACCAGCGCAGCCGAGGACATAAGAGCGCGTTACAGAACATTACAGTGAAAATATATCAGAATAGAAAACATTGGAGTCAACATCAAAGCAATTTTAAATTCGTATCACTACAAACTTGAAAATCGTTAAAACGACAAATCGTTTAAGCCATTTTATTTGCGTTACACTAGATCGTTATTTAATAGAACGCTTTAACTTGCATTTAAGGATTATAGTTGTCATGAAATCATTTTGAAAGAGGAACAATGTATTTAGTTACACTGTCAAAGGAAGGGACATGATTCAGTTTTTCTCTAACGTGGGGAGGTTGTAAAACAGATAGAAAGTGAAAAAGAATCCTGCCTTGTACATTAGATTTTCAGATGTGTGTATTAATTACATGTTTTATACATTTCCAGAAAAAGCGATGGTGTTAGAAATGATCAGAACGGCTGTAAGTTCAAAGGAAGACTATTTTGAGAGACAGTTCAAACCAGAATTTATAGAAAACGACAGTGTACCGAAACTGCCACCTATTAACGAAAAGGATGACGGGAAACCGAAAACAGTCACTAGGTAACCACGCGGATTCTATCTTTAGTTACACAGCAACAACAACACATTTTATCAGCAAATCGACATTTCAAATGCCTTTGTTTACTGAATCATGAAAATAATAAGTTCCTGCACAAAACTACTTTAAAATGTATCGATAATCTACTCAAAGACCTGCTATTATAGGTTTTTGATATGTATACTTATTGAGACTAGAATATCTTTAAAAACAGTCATTTGACTTTTAAAACGGATTCTAAAGGATAGCATAAGATAAAACTCGAACCCCTTGATTATTCTGATATGAATTACAATGTAGTTCTACAGATACTCAGTGTATTTCATTTTATCTCCCGAATAGAAAATAAATCTGAGTCGAAACTGTAGCAAATTCCAAACCAATTAAACAAAATTTAAACACCAAAATTCAGCGAAATGCAATTATAGTACTTAGATCTCAACAATTAAAGTTAAAGCGTCGCGTGTTTTGAAAAGGTCTGCACTAGTCATGTATCGTCATGCCTCGTTTCGACTGATTATTGCAGTTCACTAGCATTTTGCAATAATTTTCCATAACATTCAGATTTAATTTTCAACAACAGATATAAAGATTTCTCTTATATCTTCGGGGGAAATGTTGAAAGGGTGACTGAAACTGGTTACGATTCGTGTAATCACAATTTTCTAATTTTAGAAACTTCTGTAAGTACTTATTTCGGTGACGGTTACCAACAAGTAATTTCATGGTTCCTCTTTTCGGTGAATTTATGAATATGTCATGGTTCCTCTTTTCCTAGATTAACTGTTGAAGATGATGGCACTGAACATGTTGAATCATGGAAACAGCCTGCCTGTACAACCTGGTCCCAAGACCAGTCGACGCAGTTTCAACAACCACCACAGCCACAACCGGAACCAGGTGAGTTCGTGTTGTCATGACAACAGTGTCAGTTTGAATATGTTATATTCTTAGAATTACTGTATTTGGGTTTGATGAGAAGCAAATTGTTATTATTTGTGATAAAGCTGTCATAGGTCATACTGTTTTGCATATTTTCCTAAAAAACGACAACTTCCGTATATTAGTTGGTTAAGTTCAAAATACTTTATAAACTGTGAGTTTTCATTCTTTCTCTGAAATTAGTGTGATCAACATGACTTTTGATTGGTTGACTTTACAAGTCTTTGTTTACATTCTAGCTTTGTAACCAGTCTTATATATCTGGCTCTTGATTGGTTGAAATAAAAACCGCCATTATTTTCCGTGTTTTTTGTAATTCTTCTTGGATTCAGGCTTTCTGTGCTGCTTTTGATTAGTTCAGTGCTAAAGATGTCTCTGGCATTATTATGTCTGACAAGTCTTTGCTCTTTATGGGTCCCTATGAAATAGAATTCAACTATAACCAATCAAAAGTTCATTGTTTATGTTTGTACTGAGGACAAATGATATTTAAATTATGTTACAATAATCATTGAATATCAATATATTAAATGCGTATATAATAATTTCAGGATCTTTTTATGACTATCGTAAGATAAATATAAACATTTTTTTCTCACAAATTCACATTTCATATAGGCAGTCCACTGACATGTATTTCACAATATCAGATATGAAAAAAATCTTAGACATTTGTTTGTCCATTTTTTACGAAAACTAACGGAATTACTTAGTACAATTCGAAAAGAATTTTCATTTTACAATGTCATTTTGACGAAAACTTTCCATTCCAGAATATGAAGATTTCACATGTTTCCCAGATTTCTAAAATGGTATTTTATACAGTAAAATTCAAGATCTGTAATGCGTGTATTGCGTTTTTTGCCAGGCCTGTTTGGTGACTTGCACACTTCCTCATTATATTTTCATTTTACTAGGCTAGAATTCACCTCTATTTTTCAAATGCATAAAGTAGATTCAGTGACTATTTTCTGATTTGCATACTATCTAGTGAAAAAAAAGCAGAAATGTTATGTTTTTTGCTTAATATGCTAATGTAGCAAACAAAATCTGTAAACAAAACTTAGAATGTTGAATATTTGACAAAACGGGAGTTAATGAAAGACCTTGTATCATTTTTGTTTCATTCACCTTGAAAATATCTGTAAAATCTAAACGTCTGATGACAAAATCTAAATCGCAGAAATAGTTTTTGTTCATATTCCAGCTATAAATTCTGACAAGAAATTGTAAATGGCATGTGAGTTTGGAATCTGGATATGATTTTTCATTCTGTTGGTGGACTCTGGCCTAGTTTTACAACCACCCAGCCTATCATGTTTTGTCCACAGTTCACATTGTACAGGGACTCTATCATCCATAATACCTTGCATTGCTTCTTTGCTTTTTGGCTTTTTTTATTTTGGGAAATGACTCGACTTGTTATCACAATGTTTGTTTTATGAGTAGATTCACTTGAACATTTTAGTCTTTTAGATATGATGTTTATGCTAAACTCGAATTTTGAAATTGTTGTTTTATTTCTTTCTGTACGATATCCGAAATACATCACATTTTGTAAAAAATGCCGTGCAGCTGGACAGAGATCGTCTCCAAATGAATAAATGAAAGTTACTACTGTTTCTCTTTCAGAAAATATCCGTCCACCAACCTCAGAAGCATTTAGAAAAACATCAGGACGACTTAGAAGTCAACAGAATGGCCGAGTACCAACACCAAAAGCGGCACCAACAGAACAGGCAGTACTTAGGTTAACTAAATCCGCGCAGGGAAGTAGGCCCCAACTACCCGAACCCGTTGCCCCAGCAACCATAGATCAACAAGAGCAAGAAACTAGCCAGAATACATTCTAATTTCTGGAAAATAAGAAATATTAAAAAACCAAGATGTGTCTTATCTTAAACGTTTAAAGCCTACTTACATTGTGGTGCAGTTACAAAACTTACCTGAAATGACCAAAAAATGAAAAGAATAAATGGCTAAAGGGTAATTATGTCAGTCAAGCCAGTTTTTTTTAAACGTTTGAATATTTAACAAAATAAAAGCTTGAGAGATTCAGAACTTTATTTCACACTTTTCAGAAAAAACAACTTGTATTAAAATTGCTACTTTTTCTCAATTTATTTCATATAAAGTTGTTCCGTTTGAGAGTTCATACTATAACTATTTGTCATTTTTCGTAAAAAAATGTTGCATTTTTGTTTAGAGTTTGTCTTGTAATATTGCCAATTTTAGATATGCATGTTGCGAGAATAACATGTGCAATTTATTGACACATTATATCAGTATTAAACAATTTTTCAACATTGGACTAAGCACCTTTCTTATCAAAGCATTGAAAATAAACTGCTTACTGAAGGAATATGTTCCAAAAATTACCCCATTTCTCATTAAAATCATGTGTTCTGAAAATACATTAAATGATTTTTGTCACCACTTTGTTAGTGATTATAATTGAGAAAACAATCTAAAACACGATTTTGCCATGTCAATTTTTGTCACCCCAGCCTTTTTTTATGATATTCATAGCTTAAGACATGTTAATTCTATTCAAAATTTAGCCGTCTGTCTGTTTTGTAGAAATGTTTGCCCAGATTACAGCCTTGTCAAGCACAGTATTTCGCTTTAAACCTTTACTGTATAGGTGAAGAAAAGGTTGAAGTAACCGTTAATACGCTTTATCAGAGAGTAAAGTTACAATACAGACAAAATAGCACTGGTCAGTTACAAGATCATTATAAATACTATATACTATTCTAAACATTATACAAATGATATTAAATAGAACATTTCAGTATTCAAATCAACGACCCGTAAAGTTTATCAAATGTTCAGCTGCCAAAACGTACTGTTATTTGCCAGTTTAATATACGAAAAAAAAAACTTCTTGTTTTGTTATATTTGCGTTTAAATGAATCTATCATATATATACTGCTTCCATTCTTGCACATACGATTCTTCAGCACCTCCAAAACTTAAACATCGTGTCATATATTTTCGTGATCGAGTGACTTTCAAACTATGAGGAGGCATGCATATTCGAATGACTCTCAAACCTACAAATGAATTATATATGGTTTTATAAAATATAAAGTACATTTGGAATATAAGACATTCGAATTCTCAGAAAACATAGAATAAAAATATAATAATGTAAATATATGCTAATGGTCGACATAGTAAAAATGATAGTAAATCATCCATTTTCATTATGGATGATGGAATGCAACTCGTGAATGATAGGTAAAGGAGGTAATGTGTGAATGATAGATTGATTTTGTTATAGATTTTGTTTTGCTTTTTTGTTTTGTTTTTATGTTTTAAAATTTTGTCAATATGTATAAATGATTTTTTTTAATATTGTAGCTGTGACTTGACTTTTGTTAGTATAGTATGAATATTTTCTGTGATAGCTTAATACCCATGATATGACATTACATTTATAAAATGCCGTTTATTGGTATTTAAGTATTTTGTCGCATTTGGCTACAAGTTAAAAAATAGTCAAACAATGGATTTTAAAATGGGCATAGAAAACGCATACGCGAACTCATAGTTTTAGAACAAATTGTAAAACGCCATTGTTAGATACAATTTTGATTATCAAATTAATTTATATTTTATCCCAACCCCCGCCCCAAACCTCAGCCCCAAACAAATATTCATGATTTAACTGTCTATAATTCAAAGGAAATTTATATGTCTAGGATGAACTGTGATACATATTGTTTTCTTTTATTGTTATATGTGTTTTGTTCTGTTGTTTTGTACAAGTTTTTTTTCTCTCATATATTTATACAATTCTGTCATATACAAATAAACTGTTTGCTTCAAAAAATATTTAAACCGTGTGTATTTCTGTTTATTTTTGTTCTGTAATTTACCCCTTTACTCCAATGTGTGCTAGGAGTAAACATACTTTAAGAACTGTAATTTTTCTTAAACATTACAAATATATTTTACATAGTTTAAACAAAAATTTGTCTTCATCTGTGCGCATTTACTAAAACTGAATAATAAAAAGTTTAAAAAAACCGACAAAACAGCACAGTGACGAAATACCTCCATTGAAACAAAATACCCGAATCTTCTTCTTTTTCTTTTGACAAATATCCTCCTTCTGTTCAGGCATTCCGATTAAAAAATGAATGACATTAAAACCTTAGCTATACCACATTTCTGTAACTATACAAATTCAAAGCTGCTTATAGAAAATTCAAAAAATTATAACCAGATTTTTATAATGACTCGCGACTAGGCCATTTTCCAGGGTATCAAAATGGCAAAGTGCATATTTGCACACTATTATATTGTATTAGTAGTTCAAAGACAATTCAAGGTAAACAATGTATGTGTCTATAGGGTAAAGTGAACTATCTTTGCAATAGTGAAATGCCAGAGGAAACATTGATAAACATTTATTGAAAAGAACATTTTGTTCACATATACGAAGTCCCTCATCCTATAACCTGGACAATTTTATGACCCATCCCCACAAGACTTTGTTTGTTAAAGGTAAGGGTATGGTGTGGGAGTAAACATTATTTCATGCAACAGAGTTTAAGCCGACAAATTTAGAAAAGACCACAGAATAATCATACAGTTTCAGTAAAGCAAGAAGACTATTCTGAAGTTTGCATTTGTCAAAATATGAATTGTTGGCTTCCTTCGACTATATACCCAAAATCCAAAAAGATAATGTTATTTATCTAAGTCTTTGGGAAATAGTCCAAATGTCTAGATATCAGGGATATATTGTACAGCAGCAGCAGTAGTAGAAGCAGCAGTATTGGCAGTGGCAGCAAAAATACATGAAGCCTTGTGAAAAACAGACTTTACAATATTTATCAGGACCAGGATCTGCTGCAGTTATAAACATTACAAAAGTACAGTCAGTGGTATACGCTGCTTGTAACCACTGACTGTTGATTTACATGTATTACCAAATTTGTGACATATTTTCAACTAAATGGTATTGGATGAACTCCGAAGCTATATACAGAATGAACACATAGTACTTGGTTTTGGTGTGAGCTAAATACCTTGAAGTCTTACCTCCTGGATTTCTAGTTAAATATAAGCAATTCAATTAGAAGGTTTGATCAATCAGCTAATTACTGCTGCCTAAGCACTCCATAACTAAAACATATTACTAACGGTAGAAACCCTCTTAAAAAGATATGCTAAAGTAAGCCAGTGACGGAGCTCAGCTGACATTTAAAAACGCCGCATTTGTGTTTCATGAATTTAAATGGAAAACTGCTCTGATTATGTAGACTGTAAGTTTTTTTTAAAAATGAAAGGTATGAAATGTTAAATCTCTCCTTTCCTTCACTTCTAAATGACTTAACGTCAATGACATCATAAATACGCCAATAACGTAACGTTTTACGTCATCATTTAATCTTGAGGTCGCTAAGCAGCATTCTGCGTCAGTTTTTTGTTGCAGCAACACATATCCAGAGAAATCGTCTATTAAAGTCAATATTACTATAATGACAGAATTAATTGGTAAGTGATAATATTACACACGTTCATTTTAATCAAATATATGTTACATATTCTGTTTCAGAAATCAGATAAACTTAATGTACATGTTTGAATCATTTTTTTCCTTCAATGAAAAGTTTCTGCCAGAATTCATACCAGTTAAGTTGATTCTTAACAGGTAAATTTGTTCTTATAATGCAGCGGCAAATGGTCACTATGCAAAAGGCTATGATCACAATAATAATCGTGCTTTATGACTTCATATTTTGTTAAAACAGCAAACCAGTCTGACCTGAGACATACAGCTTCCCTGTGGAAAATTCAGCCGGTGATAATAAGTTTGGATAGCGATAGTGATGACGACGATAGTGATACAGAAGAATCTTCCGTACGTATAATTTTCCCGTGCCTCGACTTAATGATACGTTTTACAAGTCAAGTCAAGTCAATTTATTTGTCAATCGGCAAAACATTTGCAAGAAACTGCAAAAGTAGTTTGATATTGTCTGTTTAAGATTTTATTTATTCTGAAGAATTTTATTCCGCTTTAAGAAAGATAGTATAAATATTATGTCAATAAACAGGATGTTCACAAAGGTACACAATTAAGCCCTACTTTTGCTCCCTTTAAAATATATATAACTTGTGATGTCTTGGTTCTGACATACAAGAATCAGTCGAAGCTTCAACTTAACGTTTCAAATTGAAACAGAAAAAAGATATCAGTCAGTGAACATGCAGTCCGAAAGAAGAAGTTCTTGAGATTTTTTAGGTAATAGAAGTGTTATCTTTTGACTTATAAAAGGCATGCTGTAATTTGCTCCTCTCTTCAGAATATTCTTGGAAGATCAAAAGGCGCCACTGATTTAGCTTCCTACAGCACCACTGCCATCCAGAGTAGCTCCTCTGAAAGTTCCCTGTCTAGTTTATCAAATACATCTCTACGTATTGCCGCATGGGAACAAAATGTGAAAGCTTCTTCTGGACCATCAGACGACAAGAAAAGTGTAAACGACATAAAAACAGCAGTTATTGATTTGACAGAAGACAGCACCGACGATTCATCTATCGGACGAAGTGATAATAATCAAGGTAAAGATTGCAGAAATCTTCTGGTCACAGAGTAATCCACATTTATTTTACACTTTACAACTGTAATGTTGTCCTTTTATGCCTTTTTCTGTTTTTTGAATGTAAAATTTGAAAGTTAACACGTCAGTAATTACGGTGACAGAAGCTATTTTCCTTTGCACCTGCCATGTAAGACCTTTCCTTTTCTTTTTCACTGACATTAATTTTGATATTGTTTCATCTCAGCTCGTACATATGCTGTTATACGTATATATGTATGCTACATTATTTGTCAATACCTCACGTTTCTACCTTATCTTTGTCTCTCTGTATTAAACTTTCAGAGCCTAGTGTCACATCTACCATATCTTTGTCTCTCTGTATTCAACTTTCAGAGTCTAGTGTCACATCTACCTTTATTTTTGTCTCTCTGTATTCAACTTTTAGAGTCTAGTGTCACATCTACCATATCTTTGTCTCTCTGTATTCAACTTTCAGAGTCTAGTGTCACATCTACCATATCTTTGTCTCTCTGTATTCAACTTTCAGAGTCTAGTGTCACATCTACCATATCTTTGTCTCTCTGTTTTCAACTTACAGAGTCTAGTGTCACATCTACCTTATCTTTGTTTCTCTGTATTCAACTTTCAGAGTCTAGTGTCAAATCTATCATATCTTTATCTCTCTGTATTCAACTTACAGAGTCTAGTGTCACATCTACCATATCTTTGTCTCTCTGTATTCAACTTTCAGAGTCTAGTGTCACATCTACCATATCTTTGTCTCTCTGTATTAAACTTTCAGAGTCTAGTGTCACATCTACCATATCTTTGTCTCTCTGTATTCAACTTTCAGAGTCTAGTGTCACATCTACCATATCTTTGTCTCTCTGTATTCAACTTTCAGAGTCTAGTGTCACATCTACCATATCTTTGTCTCTCTGTATTAAACTTTCAGAGTCTAGTGTCACATCTACCATATCTTTGTCTCTCTGTATTCAACTTTCAGAGTCTAGTGTCACATCTACCATATCTTTGTCTCTCTGTTTTCAACTTTCAGAATCTAGTGTCACACCTACCTTATCTTTGTCTCTCTGTTTTCAACTTTCAGAATCTAGTGTCACACCTACCTTATCTTTGTCTCTCTGTTTTCAACTTTCAGAGTCTAGTGTCACACCTACCTTATCTTTGTCTCTCTGTATTCAACTTTCAGAGTCTAGTGTCACATCTACCTTATCTTTGTTTCTCTGTTTTCAACTTTCAGAGTCTAGTGTCATCTAGACTTTATCTTTGTCTCTCTGTATTCAACTTTCAGAGTCTAGTGTCACGTCTACTATATTTTTGTATCTCTGTATTCAACTTTTAGAGTCTAGTGTCAAATCTACCATATCTTTGTCTCTCTGTATCCAACTTACAGAGTCTAGTGTCATCTCGACATTATCTTTGTCTCTCTCTGTATTCAACTTTCAGAGTGTAGTGTCACATCTACCTTATCTTCGTTTCTCTGTATTCAACTTTCAGGGTCTAGTGTCATCTCGACTTTATATTTGTCTCTCTGTTTTCAACTTACAGAGTCTAGTGTCACATCTACCTTATCTTTGTTTCTCTGTATTCAACTTTCAGAGTCTAGTGTCATCTCGACTTTATCTTTGTCTCTCTGTTTTCAGCTTACAGAGTCTAGTGTCACATCTACCTTATCTTTGTTTCTCTGTATTCAACTTTCAGCCTAGTGTCATCTCGACATTATCTTTGTCTCTCTGTTTTCAACTTTCAGAATCTAGTGTTACACCTACCTTATCTCTGTTTCTCTGTATTCAACTTTCAGAGTCTAGTGTCATCTCGACTTTATCTTTGTCTCTCTGTTTTCAACTTTCAGAATCTAGTGTTACACCTACCTTATCTTTGTCTCTTTGTTTTCAACTTTCAGAGACTAGTGTCATCTAGATAACTATCTTTGTGTCTTTATTTTCAACTTTCAGAGATCAGTGTCACCTCTACTTCCTTTCCTTCAACAACTTCTTCTTTCGAGGTACTTTCTCTCTTACACGATCTTTAAAACTGCGATATCTGTATTTTCTTTTCTTTTTATTTTGATTCTTTTCTTCAATATTCACTTCTTATATAAATCCTTCTCTGTTTTCTTTAGATTTCTAACAATATTTCATAGTATATTGTTTTAAAATCTATTGCATTTTAAGATATACATGGCTATTATTAAAGTTACGTACTTCGCATTTGATGTTAGTGCTGGAACGTAAAAAAATCTGTATTTTACAGGACATTCATGAAACAAGGCCCTTTTCTCTAAGGACTATACACCAAGATGGAAAAAATGTCAGTTACAACGGAAATAATCGTCTCAAAAAACTGTGCATTTTTCCTAATGATGAAACGCCGATGGATACTCACGAAGCAACTGCCATAGATTGTGCTACAAAAGCCTCTGATTCTTGTTCCACCTTTGATGCAAACTTTCCATACAGAACAGGTAAAGCGATAAAAAAATGAATTAATTAATTAATAACTGACTGACTGACTGACTGACTGACTGACTGACTGAATGAATGAATGAATGAATGAATGAATGAATGAATGAATGAATGAATGAATGAATGAATTAATTAATTAATTAATTAATTAATTAATTAATTAATTAATAACTGACTGACTGACTGACTGAATGATGCAAAAAGATTGCTTGACATTATGATTTTCTTACGGTATTTACTGATTATGCTACATCATGGAGAAATATGAATAAAATGGTCATTCAAATTTATATTTTTGTAATCATTAATTTTGAAATGATTAATTGAATAAAATGATCATTCAAATTTATATTTTTGTAATCATTAATTTTGAAATCATTAATTTACAATATTTATAGCTCCCACACGTGATCATGCCCACATTGAACCCATGGACACCGAAGTTCTTACAAATCTTAGTGGAAAGACTGACATAGTGATGGATATTTTTTGCAGACAGGGCAAAAACCTCATGCAAACTTTCGGACATAACAATAATTCAAGAGGTAAAAACACAATGCTTTTGGGTAACTAAAAATAAAGTGTCAAAGTAAAAGAGATTGGGGTGTTTTCGCCAAATTTTAGGAGATTGAGGTTGAGATGGCAGCCAGAATGTGAGTTGTGTCTGCGGGCAACAATACCTGAATGACACTTCCATAGGTAATAAACGCAATTTGATGTTCTCTTGGAACATATAGAAGGGGATATCCGCCAGTGTATGTCTACTGCTAAATTACAATTTTATGTAATTTACTTTCATATGCGTCCTACTTATTGACAGCTTCATTAAAGCTGCATATATTCTATTTATAAGTATTTTGTTTTTCGTGTTTCCTATTGCTATTGTTACAATTCATTCCCATATTCAACTAACTCTTATTTGCACATTTAAAGTCCGTGGTTTAACATTTTTTGTACCGTTGTGATCTTGAAATGTTCATCTGTAAACTTATAGACTGAAAGTTATGTATTTGTAAGTTCATTTGACTTTGTTGCTATTGAATGTGACAAGTAGTTAACTACTACTTAAATCTTTTATGTTTCTTAATTTGAATGTATCGGCTTTTTTATACAACATAATTCTTGTTTGCTGCCACATGGCTGTTGTTAATTGAATATTCCAGAAGGTAATCATTAACAACATGAACGGTAGAGAAATATGTTTATACTTCAGGAATAGAGGTATTTAAACATGATGCATAAGCTTAGTATAATCGTCAATCGGTTGTTAAAAGCACAATGTTAATGTAAACTTCGTAGGGAACCAGTAAAGAATTTAAGATTCTAGCGCAAATTATTATACACGGGAGATAACCGTGGAAGAACAAATTTGACCTTCGGTGTTTTCCGTGGTTTTACAGTGAAATAGTAATTACTTGCCAGTATATTTTGGATGAAATGCTAATTAATGGCGCAGTAAGTGAATAAGTAAATATTCCTTTTTCAGTGGTAAACTTCTCCCATCTACACAATAAGTACAAGTTTTGACCGGAGGTCATTTATAATTTCATATGTCAATTGAAATTCTCGGAAAAATGGGTAAAATAATGAAGACTAGAGGTAGAAATCTAGTTATTTGTTTATATTATAGCTTCCTTGACAGATTCACAGACACAGGCAACATCTCACATCATTTTCAAACATGTATGAAAATACTATATACATGTATAATGGGATTATATTAAAATAATGTGGTCTGTGGACCGATTAGGTTTGAGAAAACTTTTCCATTTTTCTGGACAAATCACCCTTTCTTAACGGAATGCAGGAAAAATATAAAGAAATTATAAATTATGCATAGCGTCTATAAGACTGAGAATATTGCTGAAGTACATAAGTAGAAAAAATAAACCTAAGGGTTCTCACGGGAATTAAACCCCAACCGCTAGCATGAAGCCCCAACACTGTTGGTAACAACAAGGTTGTTGGAAGTAGCCTAAACCACTACACTGTAGCAGGGTCTTTTAAAATATAAAAGATAAATATGTCTATAAGTTAAAGACACCATTTGAGTATTTAGTCAAAATGTCAATCGAAAGTGGTTGAATGACTTAACTCTGAGATGATTTATAAAAACAGGAGTCTTTTTCATTTTCTAGTATTTTTCCGCTAATTGAAAAAAATGTCATGAAAATGTTTTAAATGTCATTTTGTATGTTTTATGATTAAGCTTTGTTTTTAGTGAACATTAAAATGAGTGATTTTAACAAAAATGCTTAAGTGTGTAGAACTGTTCAGATCTGTTCCTTAAGAGGGAAGATAATCTGTATGAGTCTGGGTAGCTCAAACATTAGATCAGCGGAACAGTATTCCAAGGGTCTGGAGTTTGAGCTCTTACCTTGTTACTTTTTTATTGATGAAATAAATACAGAAAGCCAAATTTATAATTAATGTAGCTGACAGATTATTTGCATTGGTCAGCTTATGCCCTTGCTACTTTTAGTTTTATAGAATATTAAAAGAGAAAATTATTGTTACGAGTTTACTACCGAACGTGTTGACGACGGAAATAATTGTTGGTCAGTGAAAATGTAGGTGCCTAGAGTACTTATGTCGGGAAGAAAGTGCAAATTTCTTAACGAAATAAACTTCTGAAAAAGCAATTTATCTTTGTGTCCTGTTGTATTGTCCGTCTTGGATTGCACTAGTTTGCCTGGTATTTTTTGTCAATACACCGTGCATGATTAACCTTTCTGCGGAAACTGCCGAAAATAATGGTTCCCAGCGTTATATGAATAACATGTTACAGACGCATTCGGTTAGTTTCATGTTTGCTATTGCTTTGTGCTAACTGATATCTTTAAAGTGAATATGAAAATTTGTTTTTAATACATTAATAAGCATTACACATAACTGCGTGCAAAACATAAATTCCATGCTGAATCGTGTACTTTAAAAGTCTTCTGAAATAAACATTCGACGCCGAAATTACCGAAAGGAAATAATAGATGTTTAAAAGCTTATGTTTGTATTAAACGATATATAGTCACAAAGAATCACGTCAAAAGTAGTAAGCACTTACAAGCATCAACATTTCAAGGTTATACACAATCTATTAACAACCGAATATGCATTTTCCTTTTACATTAAAAATTGTATGATTTACATACATCGAGTTGCAAAAGCTGCAAGATATTTGCAACAAGCAGAGGGAATAAACTCAAAGGCACGGGGAAATGCAGATTATAATAACGAATTAAACAAAGCAATATGCAATTGTCATACTGCAGTATGCATACCCTGGCGGATATCCCCTTCCATAGGAACAGTGATTTGTTCCTTTATATTTGTTGTCTCGGGAGTAAATTGTCAAAACAGCAGTAAATTAATACCAAGCAAAAGTTAACACGTTTTCTTTCATTCCTTGTAACTCTATCATTACCCACAAAAATAATATGAGGCAGTATAAGGTTGATGAAGTATGAAAGTCAATTTTGATTTTGTGATACATGTATGTTTTGTTGTTGTTTTTACTCATTGATTTCCCTTGCTTATCAATTGTTGTAGCCTGCCAGGAATTAATGGATATTGACGATCATTATCTTCTATTTGCACCGTTAACGCAACTTCCGGATCCTCGACCAGTATTTGAAAACCTTACAGGTGATATTAAAATTTTTGTTTCGAAGTTATAAGAACTGTTGCACAGGTTCCATAAATGAATGTTATTATAGAAATTTCTTTTACCGGTAGCTGAAAACTGCAGTATACTGAATTTTATTCCATTAAAAACAAATGTACATATTGACATACAAGAACAGAAGTCACTACATGTACAGGGTTATAACCGCTAGTGCTACTTTGGCCGTAAAGAACCCTAAGAAAGAATGTTCAGTTTAATCAGACTGGTCCGTTTTTATCCCGAAGAAATAATCAAATTGAACAAAATAGAGCAGAACGGAGCAATTTGTCAGTAATTTGGTAAAAAAAGCATGTATGTACATAGCTCAAACAAATAGATATGCATAGAGGTGTATTATGCTTAAAATATGCACTAATAAAGAACTATTGTTTTCCTGTTTCAGATCAGCCTGAGCCAATGGAGACTGATGATTTTCCACCACAAAAATACACATTTGTAACTGATTCAAAGAAACAGGCTAACTCGAGAAAAAGAAAAACATATGGTTGCAACGAATATGAACAACCACACAAAAGAAGAAAATTTTCAACATGTGATTAAATCAATCACTGTTGTTATGCCTTATGTATATAAAGAATCGTTTGTTTGTTGTTTTTTTTTAAAAAGGAAAGAAAGAGAATATTTATTTAAAACAAAATATTGTTTTCCTCATTCAACGTTGTCACTCACAACAGTGTTTGTTATAAACTATAATGATGAATGAAGCACGATAACAGTTACCTTTTTTTCAGCGATAAAATTGAATTTTGGTTAAACACGTGCATATTAAAAACTACCATGTGCATGTACATATCTCAGTAACTATATCTACTAACCCAAATATTAATTGTTTATTACTACTATAACTTCTTCTACTTCTACCACTTGTTCTATCATTACAACTACAACCTTCTTCTTTTAACTCTGCTGCTTCTACAACTACTGCTGCTATTGCTTCTATCACTACTACTACTGCTATTACTACTGCTATACACAATAACCGCTAGGGCTACTCTTACTTCTGTCACTGCATCTTCTAAGTCCACTTATTCTAATACAACTACTTCAAGTTCTGCTACTAGCTTTATTAGTGCCTCATCTAACAGTTACCGGTACTGCTACCCTTTTTTGCTGCTATTGCTTCTACTTCTTTTTCTACTGTATTTACTACTTGTACTACATCTACTGCGACGCTTGTAAATGCTATGTCAAATATAGTCATATATTCCTAATCCATTACAGGCAATATCGATGATGATCCTAGCTATACATTTGTATTGAAATTTCTGACCATCCATCCGTCAGTTGTTATTGATACAGCAGATGTGCTCGTAGGGTACTGGTAATGAAAGAAATACATGTACTTAAAGTATAATTATCAACAGCAGTAGAGAAGTAGCAGAACCACAAATACCCACAGAAGGAAGAGTATCAGCAATTAAGTAGATTAAACGGGCTTTATCGTAAGCGATAGATTAAAGATTTACCAATGGATCCTTCCTATTAAGCTTTTTCATTTTATGACAGGCCATCTTAACACAAAGAACATGTTTATGTTTCATAAATTTAACTGGAAATTTGCAGTAATAATGTCAGCTGTAATATTTCCTTTAAAGACAGAAAATTATAGAATGTTAATTTTCTCCGTTTTAGTCCGTCGTCAACTTTAAACTTTAAAATTATCTCCTCCTAACCCATTTGGTCAAAGAATATGAAACTCATATCTCCTCCTAAACCATTTGGTCAAAAATCATGAAACTCATATCTCCTTCTTAACCATTTAATCAAAGAATATGCAACTCATATCTCCTCCTAACCCATTTGGTCAAAGAATATGAAACTGTTATCTCCTCCTAAACCATTCGGTTAAAGATGATGAAACTCATATCTCTTCCTAAACCATTTGGTCAACGATAATGAAACTTAGCATGGATGTTTCTTACTTAAAGCTTTACTAAAATTAATCAAAGAATTCCATTCCATGCAAAAGTCTGGTTGCTATGGAAACAAGTATGAAAAATCTTCTTGTCTTAGACCACCAGGCCCAAAGCTCTGAAACTGGTGCTTAGCATTGTGTAGCAAACATCTACCAAAATTGTTCAAATTGTGTCTCTTGCGTCAGTATTAGCCAAGCCTGAAGGGGGTCACATGTTTTACATAGAAATATATAGGTAAATCTTTAAAATTCTTCTTGTATGAAACCACAAGGTCTAGAGTTCTAAAATTTTGCAGAAAGCATTTTCTACTGGACCGATACAAGGATTGTCAAAACTTTGTCCCTAGACACATACAATTCACAACAGGCAAAGTTCTGTATGCTATAGTTTAGCATCAGTAGAATTCAGCCAAGAAGCTTACATGAAAAAATAAACTCAGTAATACCATAAACACTCAAATTTTATACGCTAGCGTGTTTAACACCAACCCCAGTCCCATATTTTCAAAATATCAATTGTTGGTTTCCTTCGCCTATATACCCAAAATCCAAAAATATAATGTTATTTATCTAAGTCTTCGAGAAAAAGTAGCAGCAGTAATAGTAGAAATATCAGCAGTAGTAGCAGCGGTAGCAGCAATAGTAGCAGCAGTAACAGTAGTACCAGTAGAAGCAACAGTAGCAGAAGTAGAAGCAGTAGCAGCAACAGTAGCAGAAGTAGCAGCAGTAGCGGCAGAAATAGCAGCAGTAGAAGCAGCAGTAGCAGCAGTAGTAGCAGAAGTAGCAGTAGTAGTAGCAGCAGTGGCAGCATTAGTAGCAGCAGTATCAGCAGTAGTAGCAGCAGTAGCAGCAGTATCAGCAGTAGTAGCAGCAGTAGCGGCAGTAGTAGCAGAAGTATTAGTAGCAGTAGTAGCAGAAGCAGCAGTAGTAGCAACAGTAGCAGCAGTATTAGCAGCAGTAGCAGCAGAAGTAACAGTAGTAGAAGCTGCAGTAGCAGCACTAGTAGCAGTAGCAGCAAAAGTACATGAAACTTTGTGAAAAACAGACTTTTCAAATAGATTTATCAGGACCAGGAACTGCTGCAGTTATAAACATTACAAAAGTACAGTCAAAATTATACGCAGCTTGTAAACTACTTACAGTTGATATACAGGTATGACCAAATTTGTGACATATTTTCAACTAAATGGTATTGGATGAACTCCGAAGCTGTATATAGAATGAACACATAGTACTTGGTTTTGGTGTGAACTAAATACCTTGAAGTCTTACCTCCTGGTTTTCTAGTGAAATGTAAGCGATTCGATCAAAAGGTTTGAACAATCAGCTAATTACTGCTGCCAATGTACTCCATAACTAAAACATATTACTAACGGTAGAAACGCTCTTAAAAAGATATGCTAAAGTAAGCCAGTGGCGGAGCTCAGCTAACATTTAAAAACGCCACATTTGTATTTCATGAATTTAAATGGAAAACTGCTCTGATTATGTAGACTGTAAGTTTTTTCTAAAAACGAAAGTTATGAAATGTTAAATCTCTCCTTTCCTTCACTTCTAAATGACTTAACGTCACTGACATCATAAATAACGTAATAACGTAACGTTATAATGACGTCATCATTTAATCTTGAGGTCGCTAAGCAGCATTCTGTGTCAGTTTTTTGTTGCAGCAACACATTTCCAGAGAAATCGTCTATTAAAGTCAATATTACTATAATGACCGAATTAATTGGTAAGTGATAATATTACACACGTTCATTTTAATCAAATATATGTTAAATGTTCTGTTTCAGAAATCAGATAAACTTAATGTACATGTTTGAATCATTTTTTTCCTTCAATGAAAAGTTTCTGCCAAAATTCATACCAGTTAAGTTGATTCTTAACAGGTAAATTTGTTCTTATAATGCAGCAGCAAATGGTCACTATGCAAAAGACTATGATCGCAATAACAATCGTGCTTATGACTTCATATTTTTTAAAACAGCAAACCAGTCTGACCTGAGACATACAGCTTCCCCTTGGAAAATTCAGCCGGTGATAATAAGTTTGGATAGCGATAGTGATGACGACGATAGTGATACAGAAGAATCTTCCGTACGTATAATTTTCCCGTGCCTCGACTTAAAGATACGTTTTACAAGAAACTGCAAATGTAGTTTGATATTGTCTGTTTAAGTTTTTATTAATTGTGAAGAATTTTATTCTACTCTAAGAAAGATAGTGTAAAAATTATGTCAATAAACAGGATGTTCACATAGGTACACAATCAAGTCCCCTGCTTTGCTTCTTCTCCTTTTTAAAGTGATGTCTTGGTTCTGACATACAAGAATCAGTCGAAGCTTCAACTTAACGTTTCAAATTGAAACAGAAAAAAAGATATCAGTCAGTGAACATACAGTCCGAAAGAAGTAGTTCTGGAGATTTTTAGGTAATAGAAGTGGTATCTTTTGACTTATAAAGAGCATGCTATTATTTGCTCTTCTCTTTAGAATATCCTTGGAAGATCAAAAGGCGCCACTGATTTAGCTTCCTGTAGCAACACTGCTATCCAGAGTAGTTCATCTGAAAGTTCCCTGTCTAGTTTATCAAATACATCTCTACGCATTGCCGCATGGGAACAAAATGTGAAAGCTTCTTCTAGACCATCAGACGACAAGAAAAGTGTAGACGACACAAAAACAGCAGTTATTGATTTGACAGAAGACAGCACCGACGATTCATCTATTGGACGAAGTGATAATAATCAAGGTAAAGATTGCAGAAATCTTCTCGTCACAGAGTAATCAACATTTATTTTACACTTTAAAGCTGTAATGTTGTTCTTTTATGCCTTTTTCTGTTTTTCGAATGTAAAATTTGAAAGTTAACACGTCAGTAATTACGGTGACAGAAGCTATTTTCCTTTGCACCTGCCATGTAAGACCTTTCCTTTTCTCTTTCACTGACATTAATTTTGATATTGTTTTATCTCAGCTCGTAAATATGCTGTCAAACGTATGTGCTACATTATTTGTCAATACCTAACGTTTCTACATTATCTTTGTCTCTCTGTATTCAACTTTCAGAGTCTAGTGTCAAATCTACCATATCTTTGTCTCTCTGTATTCAACTTTCAGAGTCTAGTGTCAAATCTACCATATCTTTGTCTCTCTGTATTCAACTTTCAGAGTCTAGTGTCAAATCTATCATATCTTTATCTCTCTGTATTCAACTTTCAGAGTCTAGTGTCACATCTACCATATATTTGTCTCTCTGTATTCAACTTTCAGAGTCTAGTGTCACATCTACCATATCTTTGTCTCTCTGTATTCAATTTTCAGAGTCTAGTGTCATCTCGACTTTATCTTTGTCTCTCTGTTTTCAACTTTCAGAATCTAGTGTCATCTCGACTTTATCTTTGTCTCTCTTTTTTTAACTTTCAGAATCTAGTGTCACACCTACCTTATCTTTGTCTCTCTGTTTTCAACTTTCAGAGACTAGTGTCATCTAGATAACTCATCTTTGTGTCTCTATTTTCAACTTTCAGAAATCAGTGTCACCTCTACCTCCTTTCCTTCTACAACTTCTTCTTTCAAGGTACTTTCTCTCTTACACGATCTTTAAAACTGCGATATCTGTATTTTTTTTCTTTTTTTTTCTTTTCTTCAATGTTCACTTCTTATATAAATCCTTCTCTGTCTTCTTTAAAGTTCTAACAATACTTGATAGTATATTGTTTAAAAATCTATTGCATTTTAAGATATACATGGCTATTATAAAAGTTACGTACTTCGCATTTGATGTTAGTGCTGGAACGTAAAAAAATCTGTATTTTACAGGACATTCATGAAGCAAAGTCCTTCTCTCTCAAGACTATACACCAAGATGGAAAAAATGTCAGCTACAACGGAAATAATCGTCTCAAAAAAATGTGCAGTTTTCCTAATGATGAAACGCCGATGGATACTCACGAAGCAACTGCCATAGATTGTGCTACAAAAGCCTTTGATTTTTGTTCCACCTTTGATGCAAACTTTCCATACAGAACAGGTAAAGCGATAAAAAATGAATGAATTAATTAATAAATGACTGAATGACTGACTGACTGACTGACTGACTGACTGACTGACTGACTGACTGACTGAATGAATGAATGAATGATGCAAAAAGATTGCTTGACATTATGATTTTGTTACGGTATTTACTGATTATGCTACGTCACGGAGAAATCATGAATAAAATGATCATTCAAATTTATATTTTTGTAATCATTAAGTTTGAAATGATTAATTGAATAAAATGATCATTCAAATTTATATTTTTGTAATCATTAATTTTGAAATGGTTAATTTACAATATTTATAGCTCCCACACGTGATCATGCCTACATTGAACCCATGGACACAGAACTTTTTACAAATCTTAATGGAACGACTGACAAAGTGATGGATATTTCTTGCAGACAGGGCAAAAACCTCATGCAAACGTTCGGACATAACAATAATTCAAGAGGTAAAAACATAATGCTTTTGGGTAACTAAAAATAAAGTGTCAAAGTAAAAGAGATTGGGGTGTTTTCGCCAAATTTTACAGGGTTGAGATGGCAGTCAGAATGTGAGTTGTTTCTGTGGGCAACATTACCTGAATGACACTTCCATAGGTAATGGACGCAATTTGATGTTCTCTTGGAAGAGTGATTTGTTCCTTTATATTTGTTGTCTCGGGAGTAAATTGTCAAAACAGCAGTAAATTAATACCAAGCAAAAGTTAACACGTTTTCTTTCATTCCTTGTAACTCTATCATTACCCACAAAAATAATATGAGGCAGTATAAGGTTGATGAAGTATGAAAGTCAATTTTGATTTTGTGATACATGTATGTTTTGTTGTTGTTTTTACTCATTGATTTCCCTTGCTTATCAATTGTTGTAGCCTGCCAGGAATTGATGGATATTGACGATCGTTATCTTCTATTTGCACCGTTAACGCAACTTCCTGATCCTCGACCAGTATTTGAAAATCTTACAGGTGATATTAAAATATTTGTTTCGAAGTTATGAGAACTGTTGTACAGGTTCCATAAATGAATGTTATTATAGAAATTTCTTTTACCGGTAGCTGAAAACTGCAGTATACTGAATTTTATTCTATTAAAAAAAATGTACACATTGACATACAAGAACAGAAGTCACTACATGTACAGGGTTATAACCGCTAGAGCTACTTTGGCCGTAAAGAACCCTAAGAAAGAATGTTCAGTTTAATCAGACTGGTCCGTTTTTATCCCGAAGAGATAATCAAATTGAACAAAATAGAGCAGAACGGAGCAATTTGTCAGTAATTTGATATAAAAAGCATGTATGTACATAGCTCAAATAAAAAGATATGCATAGAGGTGTATTATGCTTAAAATATGCACTAATAAAGAACTATTGTTTTCTTGTTTCAGATCAGCCTGAGCCAATGGAGACTGCTAGTTTTCCACCACAAAAATACACATTTGTAACTGATTCAAAGAAACAGGCTAACTCGAGAAAAAGAAAAACATATGGTTGCAACGAATATGAACAACCACACAAAAGAAGAAAATTTTCAACATGTGATTAAATCAATTCCTGTTGTTATGCCCTTTATATATAACGAATCGTTTGTTTGTTTGTTTGTTTGTTTGTTTGTTTGTTTGTTTTAATAAAAGGTTAGAAAGAAAATATTTATTTAAAACAAAATATTGTTTTCCTCATTCAGCGTTGTCACTCACAACAGTGTTTGTTATAAACTATAAAGATGAATGGAGCACGATAACAGTTACCTTTTTTCAGTGATTATGTTGAATTTTGGTTAAACACGTGCATATTAAAAACTACCATGTGCATGTACATATCTCAGTAACTATATCTACTAACCCAAATAGTAATTGTATATTACTACTATAACTTCTTCTTCTTCTACCACTTGTTCTATCATTACAACTACAACCTTCTTCTTTTAACTCTACTGCTTCTACAACTACTGCTGCTATTGCTTCTATCACTACTACTACTGCTATTACTACTGCTATACACAATAACCGCTAGGGCTACTCTTACTTCTGTCACTGCATCTTCTAAGTCCACTTATTCTAATACAACTACTTCAAGTTCTGCTACTAGCTTTATTAGTGCCTCATCTAACAGTTACCGGTACTGCTACCCTTTTTTGCTGCTATTGCTTCTACTTCTTTTTCTACTGTATTTACTACTTGTACTACATCTACTGCGACGCTTGTAAATGCTATGTCAAATATAGTCATATATTCCTAATCCATTACAGGCAATATCGATGATGATCCTAGCTATACATTTGTATTGAAATTTCTGACCATCCATCCGTCAGTTGTTATTGATACAGCAGATGTGCTCGTAGGGTACTGGTAATGAAAGAAATACATGTACTTAAAGTATAATTATCAACAGCAGTAGAGAAGTAGCAGTACCACAAATACCCACAGAAGGAAGAGTATCAGCAATTAAGTAGATTAAACGGGCTTTATCGTAAGCGATAGATTAAAGATTTACCAATGGATCCTTCCTATTAAGCTTTTTCATTTTATGACAGGCCATCTTAACACAAAGAACATGTTTATGTTTCATAAATTTAACTGGAAATTTGCAGTAATAATGTCAGCTGTAATATTTCCTTTAAAGACAGAAAATTATAGAATGTTAATTTTCTCCGTTTTAGTCCGTCGTCAACTTTAAACTTTAAAATTATCTCCTCCTAACCCATTTGGTCAAAGAATATGAAACTCATATCTCCTCCTAAACCATTTGGTCAAAAATCATGAAACTCATATTTCCTCCTTAACCATTTAATCAAAGAATATGAAACTCGTATCTCCTCCTAACCCATTTGGTCAAAGAATATGAAACTGATATCTCCTCCTAAACCATTCGGTTAAAGATGATGAAACTCATATCTCTTCCTAAACCATTTGGTCAACGATAATGAAACTTAGCATGGATGTTTCTTACTTAAAGCTTTACTAAAATTAATCAAAGAATTCCATTCCATGCAAAAGTCTGGTTGCTATGGAAACAAGTATGAAAAATCTACTTGTTTTAGAGCACCAGGCCCAAAGCTCTGAAACTGGTGCTTAGCATTGTGTAGCAAACATCTACCAAAATTGTTCAAATTGTGTCTCTTGCGTCAGTATTAGCCAAGCCTGAAGGGGGTCACATGTTTTACATAGAAATATATAGGTAAATCTTTAAAATTCTTCTTGTATGAAACCACAAGGTCTAGAGTTCTAAAATTTTGCAGAAAGCATTTTCTACTGGACCGATACAAGGATTGTCAAAACTTTGTCCCTAGACACATACAATTCACAACAGGCAAAGTTCTGTATGCTATAGTTTAGCATCAGTAGAATTCAGCCAAGAAGCTTACATGAAAAAATAAACTCAGTAATACCATAAACACTCAAATTTTATACGCTAGCGTGTTTAACACCAACCCCAGTCCCATATTTTCAAAATATCAATTGTTGGTTTCCTTCGCCTATATACCCAAAATCCAAAAATATAATGTTATTTATCTAAGTCTTCGAGAAAAAGTAGCAGCAGTAATAGTAGAAATATCAGCAGTAGTAGCAGCGGTAGCAGCAATAGTAGCAGCAGTAACAGTAGTACCAGTAGAAGCAACAGTAGCAGAAGTAGAAGCAGTAGCAGCAACAGTAGCAGAAGTAGCAGCAGTAGCGGCAGAAATAGCAGCAGTAGAAGCAGCAGTAGCAGCAGTAGTAGCAGAAGTAGCAGTAGTAGTAGCAGCAGTGGCAGCATTAGTAGCAGCAGTATCAGCAGTAGTAGCAGCAGTAGCAGCAGTAGCAGCAGTAGTAGCAGCAGTAGCGGCAGTAGTAGCAGAAGTATTAGTAGCAGTAGTAGCAGAAGCAGCAGTAGTAGCAACAGTAGCAGCAGTATTAGCAGCAGTAGCAGCAGAAGTAACAGTAGTAGAAGCTGCAGTAGCAGCACTAGTAGCAGTAGCAGCAAAAGTACATGAAACTTTGTGAAAAACAGACTTTTCAAATAGATTTATCAGGACCAGGAACTGCTGCAGTTATAAACATTACAAAAGTACAGTCAAAATTATACGCAGCTTGTAAACTACTTACAGTTGATATACATGTATGACCAAATTTGTGACATATTTTCAACTAAATGGTATTGGATGAACTCCGAAGCTGTATATAGAATGAACACATAGTACTTGGTTTTGGTGTGAACTAAATACCTTGAAGTCTTACCTCCTGGTTTTCTAGTGAAATGTAAGCGATTCGATCAAAAGGTTTGAACAATCAGCTAATTACTGCTGCCAATGTACTCCATAACTAAAACATATTACTAACGGTAGAAACGCTCTTAAAAAGATATGCTAAAGTAAGCCAGTGGCGGAGCTCAGCTAACATTTAAAAACGCCACATTTGTATTTCATGAATTTAAATGGAAAACTGCTCTGATTTTGTAGACTGTAAGTTTTTTTCTAAAAACGAAAGTTATGAAAAGTTAAATCTCTCCTTTCCTTCACTTCTAAATGACTTAACGTCACTGACATCATAGATAACGTAATAACGTAACGTTATAATGACGTCATCATTTAATCTTGAGGTCGCTAAGCAGCATTCTGCGTCAGTTTTTTGTTGCAGCAACACATTTCTAGAGAAATCGTCTATTAAAGTCAATATTACTATAATGACAGAATTAATTGGTAAGTGATACTATTACACACGTTCATTTTAATCAAATATATGTTACATATTCTGTTTCAGAAATCAGATAAACTTAATGTACATGTTTGAATCATTTTTTTCCTTCAATGAAAAGTTTCTGCCAGAATTCATACCAGTTAAGTTGATTCTTAACAGGTAAATTTGTTCTTATAATGCAGCGGCAAATGGTCACTATGCAAAAGGCTATGATCGCAATAATAATCGTGCTTTATGACTTCATATTTTGTTAAAACAGCAAACCAGTCTGACCTGAGACATACAGCTTCCCCGTGGAAAATTCAGCCGGTGATAATAAGTTTGGATAGCGATAGTGATGACGACGATAGTGATACAGAAGAATCTTCCGTACGTATAATTTTCCCGTGCCTCGACTTAATGATACGTTTTACAAATCAAGTCAAGTCAATTTATTTGTCAATCGGCAAAACATTTGCAAGAAACTGCAAAAGTAGTTTGATATTGTCTGTTTAAGATTTTATTTATTCTGAAGAATTTTATTCCGCTTTAAGAAAGATAGTATAAATATTATGTCAATAAACAGGATGTTCACATAGGTACACAATCAAGTCCCCTGCTTTGCTTCTTCTCCTTTTTAAAGTGATGTCTTGGTTCTGACATACAAGAATCAGTCGAAGCTTCAACTTAACGTTTCAAATTGAAACAGAAAAAAAGATATCAGTCAGTGAACATACAGTCCGAAAGAAGTAGTTCTGGAGATTTTTAGGTAATAGAAGTGGTATCTTTTGACTTATAAAGAGCATGCTATTATTTGCTCTTCTCTTTAGAATATCCTTGGAAGATCAAAAGGCGCCACTGATTTAGCTTCCTGTAGCAACACTGCTATCCAGAGTAGTTCATCTGAAAGTTCCCTGTCTAGTTTATCAAATACATCTCTACGCATTGCCGCATGGGAACAAAATGTGAAAGCTTCTTCTAGACCATCAGACGACAAGAAAAGTGTAGACGACACAAAAACAGCAGTTATTGATTTGACAGAAGACAGCACCGACGATTCATCTATTGGACGAAGTGATAAAAATCAATGTAAAGATTGCAGAAATCTTCTCGTCACAGAGTAATCAACATTTATTTTACACTTTAAAGCTGTAATGTTGTTCTTTTATGCCTTTTTCTGTTTTTCGAATGTAAAATTTGAAAGTTAACACGTCAGTAATTACGGTGACAGAAGCTATTTTCCTTTGCACCTGCCATGTAAGACCTTTCCTTTTCTCTTTCACTGACATTAATTTTGATATTGTTTTATCTCAGCTCGTAAATATGCTGTCAAACGTATGTGCTACATTATTTGTCAATACCTAACGTTTCTACATTATCTTTGTCTCTCTGTATTCAACTTTCAGAGTCTAGTGTCAAATCTACCATATCTTTGTCTCTCTGTATTCAACTTTCAGAGTCTAGTGTCACATCTACCATATCTTTGTCTCTCTGTATTCAACTTTCAGAGTCTAGTGGCACATCTACCATATCTTTGTCTCTCTGTATTCAACTTTCAGAGTCTAGTGTCACATCTACCATATCTTTGTCTCTCTGTATTCAACTTTCAGAATCTAGTGGCACATCTACCATATCTTTGTCTCTCTGTATTCAACTTTCAGAGTCTAGTGTCACATCTACCATATCTTTGTCTCTCTGTTTTCAACTTACAGAGTCTAGTGTCACATCTACCTTATCTTTGTTTCTCTGTATTCAACTTTCAGAGTCTAGTGTCATTTCGACTTTATCTTTGTCTCTCTGTTTTCAACTTTCAGAATCTAGTGTCACACCTACCTTATCTTTGTCTCTTTGTTTTCATCTTTCAGAGGCTAGTGTCATCTAGACAACTTATCTTTGTGTCTCTATTTTCAAATTTCAGAGATCAGTGTCACCTCTACCTCCTTTTCTTCAACAACTTCTTCTTTCAAGGTACTTTCTCTCTTACACGATCTTTAAAATTGCGATATATGTATTTTCTTTTCTTTTTGTTTTGTTTCTTTTCTTCAATGTTCACTTCTTATATAAATCCTTCTCTGTCTTCTTTAGATTTCTAACAATACTTGATAGTATATTGTTTAAAAATCTATTGCATTTTAAGATATGCATGGCTATATAAAAGTTACGTACTTCGCATTTGATGTTAGTGCTGGAACGTAAAAAAATCTGTATTTTACAGGACATTCATGAAACAAGGCCCTTCTCTCTCAGGACTATACACCAAGACGGAAAAAATGTCAGTTACAACGGAAATAATTGTATCAAAAAACTGTGCAGTTTTCCTAATGATGAAACGCCGATGGATACTCACGAAGCAACTGCCATAGATTGTGCTACAAAAGCCTTTGATTTTTGTTCCACTTTTGATGCAAACTTTCCATACAAAACAGGTAAAGCGATAAAAAATGAATTAATTAATAAACGACTGACTGACTGAATGAATGAATGAATGAATAAATGACTGAATGAATGAATGAACGAACGAATGAATGAATGAATGAATGAAGGAATGAATGAATTAATGAATGTAAAAAGATTGCTTGACATTATGATTTTGTTACAGTATATACTGATTATGCTACATCACGGAGAAATCATGAATAAAATGATCATTCAAATTTATATTTTTGTAATGATTAATTTTGAAATGATTAATTTACAATATTTATAGCTCCCACACGTGATCATGCCTACCTTGAACCCATGGACACCGAAGTTTTTAAAAATCTTAGTGGAAAGACTGACATAGTGATGGATATGTCTTGCAGACAGGGCAAATACCACACACAAACGTTTGGACAGAACAACAATTCAAGAGGTAAAAACATCATGCTTTTGGGTAACATAAAATAAATTGTCAAAGTAAAAGAGATTGGGGTGTTCTCGCCAAATTTTACAGGGTTGAGATGGCAGCCAGAATGTCAGTTGTGTCTGTGGGCAACAATACCTGAATGACACTTCCATAGGTAATGGACGCAATTTGATGTTCTCTTGGAAGAGTGATTTGTTCCTTTATATTTGTTGTCTCGGGAGTAAATTGTCAAAACAGCAGTTAATAAATACCAAGCAAAAGTTAACACGTTTATTTTCATACCTTGTAACTCTATCATTACCCACAAAAATAATATGAGGCAGTATTGAAGGTTGATGAAGTATGAAAGTAAATTTTAATTTTGTGATACATTTATGTTTTGTTGTTGTTTTTACTCATTGATTTCCCTTGCTTATCAATTGTTGTAGCCTGCCAGGAATTGATGGATATTGACGATCGTTATCTTCTATTTGCACCGTTAACGCAACTTCCTGATCCTCGACCAGTATTTGAAAATCTTACAGGTGATATTAAAATATTTGTTTCGAAGTTATGAGAACTGTTGTACAGGTTCCATAAATGAATGTTATTATAGAAATTTCTTTTACCGGTAGCTGAAAACTGCAGTATACTGAATTTTATTCTATTAAAAAAAATGTACACATTGACATACAAGAACAGAAGTCACTACATGTACAGGGTTATAACCGCTAGAGCTACTTTGGCCGTAAAGAACCCTAAGAAAGAATGTTCAGTTTAATCAGACTGGTCCGTTTTTATCCCGAAGAGATAATCAAATTGAACAAAATAGAGCAGAACGGAGCAATTTGTCAGTAATTTGATATAAAAAGCATGTATGTACATAGCTCAAATAAAAAGATATGCATAGAGGTGTATTATGCTTAAAATATGCACTAATAAAGAACTATTGTTTTCTTGTTTCAGATCAGCCTGAGCCAATGGAGACTGCTAGTTTTCCACCACAAAAATACACATTTGTAACTGATTCAAAGAAACAGGCTAACTCGAGAAAAAGAAAAACATATGGTTGCAACGAATATGAACAACCACACAAAAGAAGAAAATTTTCAACATGTGATTAAATCAATTCCTGTTGTTATGCCCTTTATATATAACGAATCGTTTGTTTGTTTGTTTGTTTGTTTGTTTGTTTGTTTTAATAAAAGGTTAGAAAGAAAATATTTATTTAAAACAAAATATTGTTTTCCTCATTCAGCGTTGTCACTCACAACAGTGTTTGTTATAAACTATAAAGATGAATGGAGCACGATAACAGTTACCTTTTTTCAGTGATTATGTTGAATTTTGGTTAAACACGTGCATATTAAAAACTACCATGTGCATGTACATATCTCAGTAACTATATCTACTAACCCAAATAGTAATTGTATATTACTACTATAACTTCTTCTTCTTCTACCACTTGTTCTATCATTACAACTACAACCTTCTTCTTTTAACTCTACTGCTTCTACAACTACTGCTGCTATTGCTTCTATCACTACTACTACTGCTATTACTACTGCTATACACAATAACCGCTAGGGCTACTCTTACTTCTGTCACTGCATCTTCTAAGTCCACTTATTCTAATACAACTACTTCAAGTTCTGCTACTAGCTTTATTAGTGCCTCATCTAACAGTTACCGGTACTGCTACCCTTTTTTGCTGCTATTGCTTCTACTTCTTTTTCTACTGTATTTACTACTTGTACTACATCTACTGCGACGCTTGTAAATGCTATGTCAAATATAGTCATATATTCCTAATCCATTACAGGCAATATCGATGATGATCCTAGCTATACATTTGTATTGAAATTTCTGACCATCCATCCGTCAGTTGTTATTGATACAGCAGATGTGCTCGTAGGGTACTGGTAATGAAAGAAATACGTGTACTTAAAGTATAATTATCAACAGCAGTAGAGAAGTAGCAGTACCACAAATACCCACAGAAGGAAGAGTATCAGCAATTAAGTAGATTAAACGGGCTTTATCGTAAGCGATAGATTAAAGATTTACCAATGGATCCTTCCTATTAAGCTTTTTCATTTTATGACAGGCCATCTTAACACAAAGAACATGTTTATGTTTCATAAATTTAACTGGAAATTTGCAGTAATAATGTCAGCTGTAATATTTCCTTTAAAGACAGAAAATTATAGAATGTTAATTTTCTCCGTTTTAGTCCGTCGTCAACTTTAAACTTTAAAATTATCTCCTCCTAACCCATTTGGTCAAAGAATATGAAACTCATATCTCCTCCTAAACCATTTGGTCAAAAATCATGAAACTCATATCTCCTCCTTAACCATTTAATCAAAGAATATGAAACTGTTATCTCTTCCTAAACCATTTGGTCAACGATAATGAAACTTAGCATGGATGTTTCTTACTTAAAGCTTTACTAAAATTAATCAAAGAATTCCATTCCATGCAAAAGTCTGGTTGCTATGGAAACAAGTATGAAAAATCTTCTTGTCTTAGACCACCAGGCCCAAAGCTCTGAAACTGGTGCTTAGCATTGTGTAGCAAACATCTACCAAAATTGTTCAAATTGTGTCTCTTGCGTCAGTATTAGCCAAGCCTGAAGGGGGTCACATGTTTTACATAGAAATATATAGGTAAATCTTTAAAATTCTTCTTGTATGAAACCACAAGGTCTAGAGTTCTAAAATTTTGCAGAAAGCATTTTCTACTGGACCGATACAAGGATTGTCAAAACTTTGTCCCTAGACACATACAATTCACAACAGGCAAAGTTCTGTATGCTATAGTTTAGCATCAGTAGAATTCAGCCAAGAAGCTTACATGAAAAAATAAACTCAGTAATACCATAAACACTCAAATTTTATACGCTAGCGTGTTTACACCAACCCCAGTCCCATATTTTCAAAATATCAATTGTTGGTTTCCTTCGCCTATATACCCAAAATCCAAAAATATAATGTTATTTATCTAAGTCTTCGAGAAAAAGTAGCAGCAGTAATAGTAGAAATATCAGCAGTAGTAGCAGCGGTAGCAGCAATAGTAGCAGCAGTAACAGTAGTACCAGTAGAAGCAACAGTAGCAGAAGTAGAAGCAGTAGCAGCAACAGTAGCAGAAGTAGCAGCAGTAGCGGCAGAAATAGCAGCAGTAGAAGCAGCAGTAGCAGCAGTAGTAGCAGAAGTAGCAGTAGTAGTAGCAGCAGTGGCAGCATTAGTAGCAGCAGTATCAGCAGTAGTAGCAGCAGTAGCAGCAGTATCAGCAGTAGTAGCAGCAGTAGCGGCAGTAGTAGCAGAAGTATTAGTAGCAGTAGTAGCAGAAGCAGCAGTAGTAGCAACAGTAGCAGCAGTATTAGCAGCAGTAGCAGCAGAAGTAACAGTAGTAGAAGCTGCAGTAGCAGCACTAGTAGCAGTAGCAGCAAAAGTACATGAAACTTTGTGAAAAACAGACTTTTCAAATAGATTTATCAGGACCAGGAACTGCTGCAGTTATAAACATTACAAAAGTACAGTCAAAATTATACGCAGCTTGTAAACTACTTACAGTTGATATACATGTATGACCAAATTTGTGACATATTTTCAACTAAATGGTATTGGATGAACTCCGAAGCTGTATATAGAATGAACACATAGTACTTGGTTTTGGTGTGAACTAAATACCTTGAAGTCTTACCTCCTGGTTTTCTAGTGAAATGTAAGCGATTCGATCAAAAGGTTTGAACAATCAGCTAATTACTGCTGCCAATGTACTCCATAACTAAAACATATTACTAACGGTAGAAACGCTCTTAAAAAGATATGCTAAAGTAAGCCAGTGGCGGAGCTCAGCTAACATTTAAAAACGCCACATTTGTATTTCATGAATTTAAATGGAAAACTGCTCTGATTATGTAGACTGTAAGTTTTTTCTAAAAACGAAAGTTATGAAATGTTAAATCTCTCCTTTCCTTCACTTCTAAATGACTTAACGTCACTGACATCATAAATAACGTAATAACGTAACGTTATAATGACGTCATCATTTAATCTTGAGGTCGCTAAGCAGCATTCTGTGTCAGTTTTTTGTTGCAGCAACACATTTCCAGAGAAATCGTCTATTAAAGTCAATATTACTATAATGACCGAATTAATTGGTAAGTGATAATATTACACACGTTCATTTTAATCAAATATATGTTAAATGTTCTGTTTCAGAAATCAGATAAACTTAATGTACATGTTTGAATCATTTTTTTCCTTCAATGAAAAGTTTCTGCCAAAATTCATACCAGTTAAGTTGATTCTTAACAGGTAAATTTGTTCTTATAATGCAGCAGCAAATGGTCACTATGCAAAAGACTATGATCGCAATAACAATCGTGCTTATGACTTCATATTTTTTAAAACAGCAAACCAGTCTGACCTGAGACATACAGCTTCCCCTTGGAAAATTCAGCCGGTGATAATAAGTTTGGATAGCGATAGTGATGACGACGATAGTAATACAGAAGAATCTTCCGTACGTATAATTTTCCCGTGCCTCGACTTAAAGATACGTTTTACAAGAAACTGCAAATGTAGTTTGATATTGTCTGTTTAAGTTTTTATTAATTGTGAAGAATTTTATTCTACTCTAAGAAAGATAGTGTAAAAATTATTTCAATAAACAGGATGTTCACATAGGTACACAATCAAGTCCCCTGCTTTGCTTCTTCTCCTTTTTAAAGTGATGTCTTGGTTCTGACATACAAGAATCAGTCGAAGCTTCAACTTAACGTTTCAAATTGAAACAGAAAAAAAGATATCAGTCAGTGAACATACAGTCCGAAAGAAGTAGTTCTGGAGATTTTTAGGTAATAGAAGTGGTATCTTTTGACTTATAAAGAGCATGCTATTATTTGCTCTTCTCTTTAGAATATCCTTGGAAGATCAAAAGGCGCCACTGATTTAGCTTCCTGTAGCAACACTGCTATCCAGAGTAGCTCATCTGAAAGTTCCCTGTCTAGTTTATCAAATACATCTCTACGCATTGCCGCATGGGAACAAAATGTGAAAGTTTCTTCTAGACCATCAGACGACAAGAAAAGTGTAGACGACACAAAAACAGCAGTTATTGATTTGACAGAAGACAGCACCGACGATTCATCTATTGGACGAAGTGATAATAATCAAGGTAAAGATTGCAGAAATCTTCTCGTCACAGAGTAATCAACATTTATTTTACACTTTAAAGCTGTAATGTTGTTCTTTTATGCCTTTTTCTGTTTTTCGAATGTAAAATTTGAAAGTTAACACGTCAGTAATTACGGTGACAGAAGCTATTTTCCTTTGCACCTGCCATGTAAGACCTTTCCTTTTCTCTTTCACTGACATTAATTTTGATATTGTTTTATCTCAGCTCGTAAATATGCTGTCAAACGTATGTGCTACATTATTTGTCAATACCTAACGTTTCTACATTATCTTTGTCTCTCTGTATTCAACTTTCAGAGTCTAGTGTCAAATCTACCATATCTTTGTCTCTCTGTATTCAACTTTCAGAGTCTAGTGTCAAATCTACCATATCTTTGTCTCTCTGTATTCAACTTTCAGAGTCTAGTGTCAAATCTATCATATCTTTATCTCTCTGTATTCAACTTTCAGAGTCTAGTGTCACATCTACCATATCTTTGTCTCTCTGTATTCAACTTTCAGAGTCTAGTGTCACATCTACCATATCTTTGTCTCTCTGTATTCAATTTTCAGAATCTAGTGTCATCTCGACTTTATCTTTGTCTCTCTTTTTTTAACTTTCAGAATCTAGTGTCACACCTACCTTATCTTTGTCTCTCTATTTTCAACTTTCAGAGACTAGTGTCATCTAGATAACTCATCTTTGTGTCTCTATTTTCAACTTTCAGAAATCAGTGTCACCTCTACCTCCTTTCCTTCTACAACTTCTTCTTTCAAGGTTATAAAAGTTACGTACTTCGCATTTGATGTTAGTGCTGGAACGTAAAAAAATCTGTATTTTACAGGACATTCATGAAACAAGGCCCTTTTCTCTAAGGACTATACACCAAGATGGAAAAAATGTCAGTTACAACGGAAATAATCGTCTCAAAAAAATGTGCAGTTTTCCTAATGATGAAACGCCGAAAGATACTCACGAAGCAACTGCCATAGATTGTGCTACAAAAGCCTTTGATTTTTGTTCCACCTTTGATGCAAACTTTCCATACAGAACAGGTAAAGCGATAAAAATGAATGAATTAATTAATAAATGACTGAATGACTGACTGACTGACTGACTGACTGACTGACTGACTGAATGAATGAATGAATGAATGAATGAATGATGCAAAAAGATTGCTTGACATTATGATTTTGTTACGGTATTTACTGATTATGCTACGTCACGGAGAAATCATGAATAAAATGATCATTCAAATTTATATTTTTGTAATCATTAAGTTTGAAATGATTAATTGAATAAAATGATCATTCAAATTTATATTTTTGTAATCATTAATTTTGAAATGGTTAATTTACAATATTTATAGCTCCCACACGTGATCATGCCTACATTGAACCCATGGACACAGAACTTTTTACAAATCTTAATGGAACGACTGACAAAGTGATGGATATTTCTTGCAGACAGGGCAAAAACCTCATGCAAACGTTCGGACATAACAATAATTCAAGAGGTAAAAACATAATGCTTTTGGGTAACTAAAAATAAAGTGTCAAAGTAAAAGAGATTGGGGTGTTTTCGCCAAATTTTACAGGGTTGAGATGGCAGTCAGAATGTGAGTTGTTTCTGTGGGCAACATTACCTGAATGACACTTCCATAGGTAATGGACGCAATTTGATGTTCTCTTGGAAGAGTGATTTGTTCCTTTATATTTTGTGTCTAGGAAGTAAATTGTCAAAACAGCAGTAAATTAATACCAAGCAAAAGTTAACACGTTTACTTTCATACCTTGTAACTCTATCATTACCCACAAAAATAATATGAGACAGAATTGAAGGTTGATGAAGTATGAAAGTCAATTTTAATTTTGTGATACATGTATGTTTTGTTGTTGTTTTTAACTTCAATCATTGATTTCTCTTACTAATCAATTGTTGTAGCCTGCCAGGAATTGATGGATATTGACGATCATTATCTTCTATTTGCACCGTTAACGCAACTTCCTGACCCTCGACCAGTATTTGAAAACCTTACAGGTGATATTAAAATATTTGTTTCGAAGTTATGAGAACTGTAGCACAGGTTCCATAAATGAATGTCATTATAGAAATTTCTTTTACCGGTAGCTGAAAACTGCAGTATACTGAATTTTATTCTATTAAAAACAAATGTACATATTGACATACAAGAACAGAAGTCACTACATGTACAGGGTTATAACCGCTAGAGCTACTTTGGCCGTAAAGAACCCTAAGAAAGAATGTTCAGTTTAATCAGAGAGGTCCGTTTTTATCCCGAAGAAAAATCAAATTGAACAAAATAGAGCAGAACGGAGCAATTATTCATTAATTTGTTAAAAGAAGCATGTATGTACATAGCTCAAACAAATATGTAGATGTAATTGATTTAAGTCGTATTATGCATAAAATATGCATTAATAAAGAACTATTGTTTTCTTGTTTCAGATCAGCCTGAGCCAATGGATACTGAAGATTTTCCACCACAAAAATACACATTTGTAACTGATTCAAAGAAACAGGATAACTCAAGGAAAAGAAAAACATATGGTTGCAACGAATATGAACAATCACACAAAAGAAGAAAATTTCAAATTACGGAAGGGAACCAGTCTACGCTACGATCAGTAATCTAATCATTTAAGGGGAGATCACTGCGTGGGATTGATTCCCCGCAGCGGTTACTTCCCCTGATCACCAAAGAATCTGCCACCACTAGCAAAATTCGGCCGTCACAGAGCCGAGTATTCTATTTTACTTTTAATTTTAAATCTTAAAAAAGTCTATCACTTTACTTTTCTTTCATTTAAATATCATGCTTAATGTACAAAAAGGTAAAAAATAAATGTAAAAAAAATAATATTTCGTAAAAATAACGAAAGTAGATTGTTTTGGTCACATGATAACCCATCGTCACGTGGGTTATAGTAAGTAACAAAGCGTGACGTAACCTGTGCGAGGAGTTTGCCAAACTAATGATCATTATCAAGTGCCGCCATGCACATACTCTGGCTTTTGCACTTCGTGTATTTTTATTTTTCCATTGGCAGAGTTATTGTCTTTTAATATTTCTTGTGTGCACAACTCCTACATTTCCAATGCGATGTTCACCAAACTTTCTCAGAATGATTATTATCTAGTATTGCAGTGCATATACACTGGCTTTTTCTGGCATAGTTATTGCCCGTTGTTAAATTTTACTTAATATTGCTTCGGTGCATAACTGCAATTCTCATTATGTTGTTCACCAAACTTCCACAGAATGATCGTTATCAAATGCAACAGTGCATATCATCAGGCTTTGAGATTCGATTATTCTGGCATAGTTTTTACCCTTTGTTAAATTTTACTTGATATTGCTTCTGTACACAACTCCTCCTACATTTCTTAAACAATTTTCAATCTTTCAGAGAATGATCATTATCAAGTGCCGAAGTGCATACACTCAGGCTTTTGGGACTGGATCATCAATGTTTAATAACTTGTTTAATTTTATATTTAATATTGCTTCTGCGCACGACTCCTAAAATTTTATAACTGAATTATATTTTCGCTTATGGTGTTCAACTGGAGCATAAAAATCCAGAAGTCAAAAGGTAAGAAACTGTTTTTAAACACTTTTTCTGTAAAAGAAATGTGGTGACCTATGGGTACAAAATACTAGATCAATATCTTTTAAAACACATCAGTCTTGGAAATTTATAAATTTTACCAGCCATGCAAATAGGTGAAGGACATATAAAAGTCTACCCTTAAATGTATGGGTACTTTGTTCAGTTCACAGACTTGAAAAACAAGAAATTGGTAAAACCAAATAATGCTCCCTGAAGTATTTCTTGTTCAGAATGGCAGAAAAGTAAGAAATGTACTATCAATGGTATTTCAGTGACATGTGAAATTAAATACTTTTTAAGTTATAGTAAGGATAATCATGATGAAACATATTTGAGGATTTATAGTATAAACTAGAACTCTGCGAGTCGGACATGTCGCCTGACGATAGCATAGCAATTTTTTAACTTTTTTCTATGGAATGGGGAATTTAAAGGCCCCGGAGAATGAAAAATTACAAAGGGCAATAAGTCAAAAATCATGCCAAAGAGAGTTATGGTTCTTAGGCATTGTACCTCTCCACAGTGAAATCTATTCACTTATGAAGTTTCAAGTTAATATCTTCTATACGTTTCAAGTTATGCCCCGGACAAGAATTAAGTATGAAAAATAACCAAGGACAGTAACTCAAAAATTGTGAATAGAGTTATGGTTCTTGGGCACTGCACCTCCCCATCATTGACCTATGAAGTTTCAAGTTGATATCTTCAATATCGTTCAAGTTATGCCCCGGACAAGAATTAAGTAAGAAAAATTACCAAGGGCAATAAGTAAAAAAATACGCGAAAGAGAGTTATGGTTCTTCGGCACTGCACCTCTCCGCAATGAGATCTATTCACCTATAAAGTTTCAAATTGACATCTCCAGTACTTTTAGAGTTCTGCCCCGGACAAGCAAAATTGGACGCCGCCGCCGCCAACGACGCAGACACCGCAAGTAACACCTATGTGTCCCTGGACTATAGTCGGGCAACAAAGAAACCACATTTCTAAGGACAGTTGATTTATTGCAAAATTTACCTGCTACTTGTTTAATCTGTGAATGTTTGCCAGAATTTTTATAATCACAACAAGACGTGTCAAGTACTAGGGTGGCAGGTGTAAAAAATAGACCTGTACTTCATATGATCAGTGTTGTTCTCCAGAATTCCAGCAGATAAGCCATTGATTTATCTATCAATCAGGGTTGCTATATTAAGTTTTATAAAGGGAAATAATTAAACAAGAGGGCCATGATGGCCATGGATCACTCACCTAGTACTCTGACTGAGGGTCTGCTGTTAAGCAAACATCAGATGCAACATTACATTTTCTAATTGAAGATTTGCAAAAACCTCATATTTTATACAAATAAAATCCATGGGGCAGAGGTAATTTCGAGATAGCAGCTTGTGAGGAGATGTCATTTGAAGCAACATATTGATGAAAATATATTTTTAGCTTATTTTGTTCAATGGAGCAGAACCGTTTTAGCAATTTTAATATAGGGCTATGTAAGGAACATTTTTGTGGTATTTGATGGAAAATCGCCTTGCCGTTAAGATGAAGATGTTGTTTGGTTTTTTTCTTCTTTTTTTAACCATGGTAGCCCGTATGTGCAATGGAGTGGAATGGTTTGCGCAATTTTTTTAAAAAAAGGCAATATCAGGAAAATTTCTGTAACGTTTAAAAGAAAATGGCTTAGCAAATTCAAAGGAGATGTCATTTGAAACCAAATATTGATGAAAATCTATTTTCAGCCATTTTGTTCAATCAGCAGAACCTTTTCAGCAATTTAAATAAAGGGCTCTATAAGGAACATTTCCACGAAATTTCGTGGAAAATCACACTACTGTTAAGGAGGAGATGTTGTTTGAATTATTTTCAATCTTTAGCTTTTGCAGCCCTTATGTGCAAAAGAGCAGAACCGTTGGAGCAATTTTAGAAAAGGGCAATATAAGGATCATTTCTGCCAAGTTTGGTTCAAAATGGCCAAGTGGTTTTGGAGGAGATGTCATTTGAAGCCAAATATATTGACAAAAACCTATATTTTGCTATGGCGGCTATTTTGTTCAATGGAGCAGAACCATTTTAGCAATTTTAATAAAAGGCTATGTAAGGAACATTTCCATGAAATTTGGTGGAAAATCATATCGCCAATAAGGAGGAGATGTTGTTTGATTTTTTTTCTATTTTTAGCTTTTGCAGCCCTTGTGTACAATGGAGCAAAACAGTTTGAACAATTTTAGAAAAAGGCAATTTCAGGAACATTTCTGCCACATTTGGTTTTAAATGGCGAAGTGATTTTGGAGCAGATGTCATTTGAAGCCATAATTATATTGACGAAAATCTATTTTTAGCTCTGGCGGCCATTTTGTTCAATGGAGCAGAATCGTTTTAGTAATTTTAACATAGGGCTATGTAAGGAACATTTATCTGAAATTTGGTAGAAAATCACCCAACCGTTTAGGAGATGTTTTTATTTTTTTTCTATTTTAAGCTTTTGCAGCCCTTATGTGCAATGGAGTGGAAAGGTTTGAGCAATTTTAGAAAAGGGAAACGTAAGGAACATTTCTGTAAAGTTTGGTTAAAAATAGCTTCGTGGTTTAGGAGGAGATGTCATTTAAAGTAAAATGTTGACGACGGAAGACTGGCGACGGGTGATCACAATAGCTCACCCTGAGCATTTGCTCAGCTGAGCTAAAAATTAAAGGAGTGTCATCATCGTCAGAAATATAAAGAAGTGCAACGTGATTGAGTTGGGTGTTAAGAAACCTATCACCTATCAGTTTCTCTGTAGGGCTATATTTCATGCGGATACGATTGGGTGTCCTGGGAAGTTTTGTGTATTTTGGGTAGTAAATAAAAACCAGTGTCCTGCAATTTTTCGCTGTTAGATTGCTGAGGTGGTCAGTATTGAGGAGGAAGTGCTTTTTCAAATAATTTAAGAAAGAATTATTTTCTTTACATTTTTTTTCTTAGGTCCACTGTTAGAAGGTTTATAGATAGATGTATTGCTTGTCTGTCTGCTTCTGCAATATAGTTGGATTTATTCATAATGGCTATCGAACCACCTTGTCCGCTGGTTTAAAAATGATGTCTTGGTCTAAGCCTAATGTGGTAATTGCAATATATATGCATCCTTGGTCAAGTTTGGGTTGCCCACTTGTGTACGTTTTATTCGTTTTACTTTGTTATGGTTTTCTCCCCATAACAACGCTCTCCAAAAAGGTGCATCAAAACAGGAAACATGATCATTTGGGCAGAAATTAATAACTTCTGACCAGTATTTTACGGGTTTTCGAGCTGGAAAAAAATGTCTGACAGCCCACCCTCCTGTATAATACGCACCCTTTCAGGGAAACTGAAAATTCTTTAAAAATTTGTGTATTGTATTTGCAAACAGATTTCTAAAAACATAATACTTAAAGAACAGTAGCATTTTATTTTCAATGTTCATGAGTATGTTTCAGTATGGAACAATTTTTCTGCAATAAGTATTTAAAGATGAAACATTTTGTTGGGCTTTAGATCTAAACAAGAGGGCCATGATAGCCCTTTTATCGCTCACCTAAAAACAACTGCAACTACTTTGTTCACATACCAAATCCAGGCCTTGTGTTTTCTGACAAGAATTTTTTTTTTCAAGTTTTACCTATGTCAGTCCGTATAAAACCAAGTGATCCGTGGGTTGAAGCCAATTTTGAATTTTTAGCCTTGGTGACCTTGACCTTGGTGACCTAAACTCCAATCTAAGGGCAGATGCTTATGATATATACATATCAAATATCTAAGATGATTTTGTCAATAAATGAAGATTCAAGCAAGTGGTTTGTAAGATTATCAAAGCTGTGAAACCATGCAGACATGGCAAAATAAGACTATCCTATATCTAGGCTATCGGTCAATAACTAAACGCTCTCTGAAGTCAAAAAAGTCTATCTTTAGCCTTGGTGACCCCAGGGGCCGAGCAAAAATTTGACCCAAGGAATGACTTTGACAAACTTGGTAAAAGTCTGGTAAAGGTCTACTAGGCCAGGTTAGGTTACACAACAAACATCTTAACACTAGGCCTTTTGGTTACTGACAAGAGAATTTTAAAAGCTTTTTTGCAATTCTTTAAAAAAATCAAGTGACTCCTGGGGCAGGGTCAATATTGACTCCATAAGCATAATTTGAACAATCTTGGTGGAGGACCTCTAAAGCTCCACGCAAAATACCTGAGCCCTAGGACTTGTGGTTTAACACGAGAAGATTTTAGAAGTTTTCCAAATATAAGCCTATGTAAAGTCATTTGGACGTTGGGGCAGGGTCAATTTTGACCCTGGGGTCATGACTTGAACAAACTTGGTAGAGGACTACTTAACAATGCTACATACCATGTATCTTAGCCCCAAGCCTTGTGGTTTCAGACAAGATTTTTGAAGTTTTTGCTATAAAAGCCTATGTAAAATCATGTGGACCCTGGGGCAAACAAACTTGGTAGAGGTAAACTAGACAATACTACATACCAAATATCTTAACCCTAGGCCTTGTCGTTACAGATGAGATGATCTTAGAAGTTTTCCCTATATATGCCTCTGTAAAAATCATGTGGCCCCTGGGGCAGAGTCAATTTTGACCCTGGGGCCTTGATTTGAAGAAATTTTGTACAGGGCTACAAAACAATGCTACATACCAAATATCTCAGCTCTAGGCCTTGCGATTTCAAAGAAGAAGATTTTTAAAATCTTTCATTTTTAAATCTATTTTTGGCCCAGATCTGCAATGGACCAGAACCATTTAAACAACTTTGATAGAGCATCATGCAAGAACATTCCTTGCAAGTTTTATCAAATTTGGCCCGCTGGTTTCAGAGGTGAGGTCCTTTGTGGATGACAGACAACGGACAATCACTGGTCGTAAAAGTTCACGAGCACTGCATGCTCAGGTGAGCTAAAACTCTAAGAGTTTTGTTTATTTTAAAAAATGAACAACAAAAAACCCTTCAACTCCAAAGAATTGTGACTTTAATGAGACCATTGTGGTGCAATGAATATGATTCATATTTATTCAGATTAGCTTGACTGACATATATGTCATAAAAATTAAGTTACACCACACCTGAGGTGCCGCTCATAATGGAAATCGTAATTTTTCAGAGATACTTTCACAATAGATACTAACAGCTGTATTGTATCAGGCACATTTTGAATTAAACTACATTTAATCTAATTTTCTAACTGATTTTCTGAAGACTTCTTTCTTTCTGTTGTGGCATTACAATGGTCTAAAACATTATCCAGTGTGTCATTTTTACATACAGTATTTTTTCTTTAATATTTTACCCAATCTTCACTATTTTTATTTCCCATTACACACTGATTATATTCTCTCCAAAAAGTCAACAGGTTTGTTATCAGCATTCAATATTTCATTGGCATCACCAGACAATAATGTTTCTTTTTCTTCCTGTTTATTCCCATTTGCCTCAACCTTTTCAGTTTTGGGTGACGTTCCAGTAGAACTTTGCAGCTTAGGTATAGCAGCCTTTCTAGGTGGTAACACTGTAAATAATGCTTTCTGCCAGTCTTCTTTTTCAGTGAATCGTAAAAGAATTTCAAACACTACAAAGATAAAAAGACTTTATATAAATACATGTATTGTAGCAACAAGAGGGCCATGATGGCCCTGGATCGCTCACCTGAGTACTTTGGCTGTAGGTTTGCTGTTAAGCAGTATTTCATTTTTTAATTGAAAATATGTAAGTGCCTACAAACCAAATATGTAAAATATCAGTCAATAAATAAAGGCTCTATGACAGAAAGTAGAAATATCTATCATAAGCTATGGTGACCTTGACCTTGACCCAGTGCCTTGTGGTTTTAGACAAGAAGATTTTTAAAGATTTTCTTCTATACCGCTATTTAAAACTTGTGACCCCTCGGGCAGGGCCAATAGTGACCCCGGGGACATTTTTCAAACAAACTAGGTAGAGGTTCACTAGCCAATGCTGCATACCAAATATCTAAGCTGTAGGCATTGAGGTTTCCAGTAAGAAGATTTTTAAAGATTGCCTTTTTTACATATTAAGGGCCCCTGGGGCAGGGCCAATTTTGACCCCGGGGCCAACATATAAACAATACTGGTAAAGGTTCTCAACACAATACTCCAGACTAAATATCTAAGGTCTAGTCCTATTAGTTTGGAAGAAAAATGATTTTTCATGTTTTTCCTATATAACTATAGGTAAACCAAGAGAACCCTGGGGCGTGGCTAATTTTGACCCAGGGGACATAATTTGAACAAACTTGGTAGACATCCACTAGACAATGCTGCATACCAAATATCTAAGCTGTAAGCATTGAGGTTTCCAGTAAGAAGATTTTTAAATATTGCCTTTTTTACATATTAAGGGCCCCCGGGGTGGGGCCAATTTTGACCCCGGGGCCAACATATAAACAATACTGGTAAAGGTTCTCAACACAATACTCCACACCAAATATCTAAGGTCTAGTCCTATTAGTTTCGGAGAAAAATGATTTTTCATGTTTTTCCTATATAACTATATGTAAATCAAGAGAACCCTGGGGCGTGGCCAATTTGACCCAGGGGACATAATTTGAACAAACTTGATAGAGGTCTACTAGACAATGCTACATACCAAATATCTAAGCTGTAGGCATTGTGGTTTCTGAGAAGAAGACTTTTAAAGATTTCCTTTATAAGCCTATGTAAAATCAATTGACCCCCAGGGTGGGGCCTATTTTGACCCAGTGGCTTTGATTTGAAGAAACTTAGTAGAAGTCCACTAAACAATGCTGCACACCAAATATCTAAACTCTAGGCCTTGCTGTTTCTGACAAGAAGATTTTTTAAAGTTTTTCCTATATAACTCTATATAAAACAAGTGACCCCTGGGCCGGGGCCATTTTTGACCCAGGAGCCATGATTTGAACAAACTTGGTAGAGGTCTACTAGACAATGCTGCACACCAAATATCTAAACTCTAGGCCTTGCAGTTTCTGATAAGAAGAGTTTTTAAAGTTTTTCCTATATAACTCTATGTAAAACATGTGACCCCCGGGGCTGGGTCATTTTTTACCCAGGAGCCATGATTTGAACAAACTTGGTAGAGGTCCACTGGACAATGCTGCACACCAAATATCTAAACTTTAGGCCTTGTGGTTTCAGACAAGAAGATTTTTAAAGTTTTTCCTATATAATTCTATGTAAAACTAGTGACCCCTGGGGCAGGGCCATTTTTGACCCAGGGGTCATGATTTGAACAAACTTGGTAAAGGTCCACCTGATGATGCTTCATACCAAATATCTAAGCTCCAGGCTTTGTAGTTCTGGAGAAGAAGATTTTTAAAGTTCCAACTTTGAAAATCTATTTTTAGCTCCTGTGGCCTAGAAATGCAATGGACCTGAACCATTTGAACAATTTTGGTAAAGCTTCATGCAAGTAACATTCCTGCCAAGTTTCAGGAAGATTGGCCCAGCAGTTCAGGAGAAGAAGTTGTTTGAAGAAAAAGTTGACCACGCACGCACGGACGCCGGACGCCGGACATCAGGCGATCACAAAAGCTCACCTTGAGCACTTTGTGCTCAGGTGAGCTAAAAAATGAGTGAACCCATTTCTACAACTAACCACTAGAACTATTGCTTAATGCTTTATATATGCTAACCAGTATACTGAATAAAAATGCCAGAATTGGTGTTAAGCCAATAATTGTGTGGTACTTGGTAGGTAAGGTTTTAAGTTAAATATCTCAAATATGATATCTATGATTGGGCAGTTTTTCGAAAAAAATCATTTTTCATGTTGAGGACCTTAAAAAAATCAAGGTCATGAATGAGTAAAATTATGATTTCATTCAATGAGTTTGAGAAAATTTCCAAAGCTTTCAAATCTGGAAATAGTGTTTGTAATTTCAATATATCTATACCTACCATCATTAATTCTGAAACTACAACAACTTACACTTTCTAACCTTCAATTCCCCAAAAATCTTGTGTACATACCATGATTTACAGCTAGAACTTTTCTTGTCTTCATATCAATATAATCTGAAATTGGTAACTGGGCATGAGCAAGACCTTTCTCCTCTGCAAGTCTGTGACACAGTCCCTGAAAAAAATAATAACTTTCACTTTTGAAATTAAGGATATTTTACCAAAGCAAGATACTTCTACAATTGTACACACTGAAAATACAATGTATTCAAATTCTGCATAGCCTTGTGTATTTCTTTGCCACTTTGCATGATTGTATTAATAGGCTACTGGTATGTGATTTCATATACATACAATGTACTAATGAAAAGTTTTAAACTGTTACATTTCTGAAAACTACTTTAATGACTGTCAAACAAAACTATGTCACTGTGAAGCCCTGCAGCAACTTTGCAGAGGTACAATAAAAATAATCATTATTAATTTCTTTTCTTTTTTAACTAGTCCATATCTATCAAAAAGACAAACAGCAAAAGTCATTCTGAGCAAGCGTGTCAATCTGAACATGCACTGAGTAGTTTGAAAAACCAATGCTCTAGACCACTGAGCCAAAGAATCAATTCCCTGACACATTTGTCAGAGGTTCACTTTATACATAGACAGGCAGATGTGCACTTAACTGTAACAACAGATACACCTTAGAATCTGAAGACTATACAGGCTGCCAGTTAGATGTACCATAATTCCTAAGAAATCAATGTAATAAGATGACTTTCCCTTATGAAAAATTCTGTCTTTTCTCACATAAAGCTGAGGTCAGTACATGTACTTGCAAACTTTCCTACCTTATGATGATTATGGTCAACCAGTCCACCTATCACATACACTTTATCATCTTCCAAAGTTTCTAAAATATTGGGTGATTCACTTGATAAATAAACTATTGATGCCTTCTCAAATATTTCTGTGAAATTCTCTGGATGAAACTTCACCTGATGAAACAAAAAGAAAAGGATTCTTTTTGGAAATACAATGTCTTGTGCTCCTGTTTTTTCCCAACCTAATAAAAGAAAGCTCATAATCATAAAGAAACAATCTTCATTTCAATACCAACTACTGTATCAGTCTATAACAATCTTCATTTCAATACCAACTAGTGTATCAGTCTATAACAATCTTCATTTCAATACCAACAAGTGTATCAGTCTATAACAATCTTCATTTCAATACCAACAATTGTATCGGTCTATAACAATCTTCATTTCAATACCAACTAGTGTATCAGTCTATAACAATCTTCATTTCAATACCAACAAGTGTATCAGTCTTAAACAATCTTCATTTCAATACCAACAAGTGTATCAGTCTTTAACAATCTTCATTTCAATACCAACAAGTGTATCAGTCTTTAACAATCTTCATTTCAATACCAACAAGTGTATCAGTCTGTAGCAATCTTTGTTTCAATACCAACAAGTGTATCAGTCTTAAACAATCTTCATTTCAATACCAACAAGTGTATCAGTCTTTAACAATCTTCATTTCAATACCAACAAGTGCATCAGTCTAGAACAATCTTCATTTCAATACCAACAAGTGTATCAGTCTATTTCATTTCAATACCAACAAATGTATCAGTCTATAACAATCTTCATTTCAATACCAACAAGTTTATCAGTTTTTAACAATCTTCATTTCAATACCAACAAGTGTATCAGTCTATAACAATCTTCGTTTCAATACCAACAAGTGTATCAGTCTATAACAATCTTCGTTTCAATACCAACAAGTGTATCAGTCTATAACAATCTTCATTTTAATACCAACAAGTGTATTAGTCTATAACAATCTTTGTTTCAATACCAACAAGTGTATTAGTCCTATAACAATCTTCATTCAATACCAACAGTGTATCAGTCTATAACATCTTCACTTCATAACTACCACGCAAATGTAATCAGTCTATAAACATCTCGATTTCAATACCAACAAGTGTATCAGTCTATAACCAATCTTCATTTCAATACCAACAAGTGTATCAGACTATAACAATCTTTGTTTCAATACCAGCAAGTGTATTAATCTGTAACAATCAAAATCAGTATCTGGTAAGTTTAAAATCATCACTACCAGGCTTACCCATAACAACATTTCAACACTAAATAACCTTATACCCTTCATCATTTAATACCTAACAACAAGAGCACAACATTATGGAGTAAGGTAATGGTTGCAAAGTAACATTTTTTTAGAAGGTCATTAAGTAGACAGCTGTCTTTCAACATCAAGCATCAACTATCATGTTTCAACAAATAATACCCTCACTGTGTATTTTCTCCAAAGATTCTGCTAACAGACGGACATACAGACAGCCAGTCATAGCATATACTAATACATGTACATCTCTTTGGATCTTTCAATGAATGCCTCTGCACTGTTTGTTCTTACAAGTTAAGGTGAAAATGCATTCATTTACAAGACTATCCTCAATAACCACAAGGCCACATAGCTCTGCAATATACCTTGACAAGCCATACAGATGTAACACACATGTACACATTAACAGGACTTTATCTCTTATTGACCTTATCACTTATGGAGACGGACCACCTGACCAACCCAAGGGGGCTGGCATGCTTCTCAGATGGTTATTATGTGTCAGCTGTGGCTCAAACTTACCAGAAATCAAATTTGTCACTCATACTATGTAATATAATGGTACAAGATAACTACGACACTATGATTTCTTGGCAACAAATGCTGTAAAATACTGTTACAGCACCATGCCAGCCCCCTTTAGAAAGTAAATATGCACAAGTCATATCAAGTAAACATATTACAATAACTTTAACTTTACATTCATGATACAAATGGGTGTTAGAATATATACGTACATCCCAGCCTCTGTAATCACCAATATTTTCCAGACGTTCGTTGGTTTTACCATTTATACCACAACAGTGCAACTGCATAGGATTTTCAGCTCTTCTGTTTGCAGAGTAACTATGCTGAATTTGCTTCACTAACATTTTTATATCCTAGAGGAAAGAGAACAGTGTCTAAAATAAACTGATATGTAAGACAAAAAGCTTTATCATTTCCTGCAATGAAAATGCTTTAGTGACTTAAGGGTAGAGTACCTTTACTAACCTGTGAACATATAAAAGAACAAAGGGGATATTTATTAAACAAGAGGGCCATCATGGCCCTATATCACTCACCTGAGAACCATTGTAGGTATTGTTTGATTTTCCTTGGTAGAACTTTTGAAAACAGAACATAGGTCTGTATGTCAAGGTTAAAAGCTGTTTTCAAAATTTCTCCATGTTCCTGAATGAAGGGGAGATTAATGCATAGGGCAAGGTTGAACTAACTTATTAATATTAAGGGACTGAATGTTAAGAAAATGTTGAGAATCATCAAACATGTTATTTTAAAGATCATACCAATGAAATATTTCATAACTTTTTCAGGTTAATACCTTGGTTTAATTTTAATTTTATTCAATGAAATGTAATAATAATAAAGAAATAATTATCAACTAGTCCACAATTTTTGCTGTAACTTTGACAATATAAAATACATGTATAGGTGGCACTCTCCCAAGAAATGTATTACACAATGTACATGTATTTGTCTGTTACTTGGTATTTGTCCATTTACTGTGTAGTAGACATTGTAGGGACATGCTAGCAAAGTATTTTGTTATCCTGTAAGTGTATTAAAATGCTGGAATTGAAAAAATGAAAACTTGCTTTGTTCTTTTCTCCATTCCTACATTGTAACTTTGTACAAATATATATATGACTTCTATGCATTTGCTGATACTGCACTTGCCTATGAATTGCATGTTAAATTTAAAATTAACAATTAGTATATCATTTTATCAGTGTTGAGACCTGACCAACCTGGTTTAGGCCAGCAAAAAATTGTTACTACTTAAACATATTTGTAGGTCCATAGTAGCATTACCAGGAGCAGAGAATACTCTAGTGCTTGCAGCACTCTGATTTTTATCTGCCATAAGCCATAATTTATAATAAAAGGGCCATTATGGCCCTGGATTGCTTACCTGAATACTATGGCTTTGGGTCTGCTGTTGAGTAAACATCAGAAGCAAAATTACAGTTTCTGGATTGAAAATTTTCCAAGATCTTATATTTCTTACAAACAGGGCTGCCTGGGCAGGGCCAAATTGGACCTCAGGGACAACAACTGGACTATGCATTTCTACATAAAATAACACCTAAGCTCTTGGGCATACAGTTTCAGATGAGTAGATTTTCCAAGTTTTTCCTACACAAACTCAATGTAAAACAAGTGATTCCTGGACAGGGTCAATTTTCACCCAAAAGAAATAATTACAACAATCTTTGTAAAGGTAAACTATAACATGCTACTTACCAAAGGTAAGTCTAGGTCTAGAACTAACAGATTCTCACAAGAAGATTTTTAAAGATTCAATATTTCACACAAATAAGACCCCTGGGGCAGAGCCAATTTTGACCCAAGGGACATAATTTGAGCAAACTAAGTAGAGGACCTTTAGGTGATGCTCCATGCAAAATATATAAAATACTAGGCTTTGTGGTTTCAGACAAGATAATTTTTTAAGACTTCCCTATACATGTATTAGTATTATTATGTAAAATCATGTGTCCCCAAGGCGGGGCCAATATTGATCCCACGGGCATATTTTGAAAAGATAGAAGCTTGTGCTCAGTGCTAAATATCTATGTTCTAGGCCCTGTGGTTTCAGACAAGAAACTTTTTAAGGTTTTCCCTATAAAAGCCTTGGTAAAATCAAGTGACCCTCAAGTCAAGGCTATTAATGACCTACGGGATTTGACCAATCTTTGTAGAGGACTCCAGGTGATGCTTCATGTAAAAAATCATAGGTCTAAAATTTACAATATCTCATAAGATGATTTTCAAAGATTCAATATTTTACACAAATAAGACCCCTAGGATTGGGCCAATTTTGACCCAAGGGGCAGAATTTGAACAAACTTGGTTTCATACAAGAAGAATTTTATAGGTTTTCCCTATATAAGCTTATGTCAAATCAAGTGACCAAGTGCATCACCAATTTTGACCCTTGGGGCACAATTTGAATAAATTTGGTAGAGGTCCACTAGACAATGCCTCATACCAAATATTAAGGCTCAGGGCCTAGTACTTTTTGACAAGAAGATTTTTAAAGTTTTTCCTTCTTATTACTGTAGCAACCAGAGTTCTGCTTGGAATTAAATTCTTTGAACAATTTTGATAGAGCTTTATGCAAGGAATATCCCAGGCAAGTGTCATCAAAGTTGGCTTAGTGGTATAGGAGAAGAAGTTGTTTAAGTCAAATTGTTGACAATGCACGACGCCCAACAAACAATGATCCCAGAGGCTCACCCTCGAGCAATTCGTACTCAGGTGAACTAAAAATGTACTTAACCTTAGAAGTAGAGTTTATCATCTTATTACAAACCTTGTCTGCCATATAATCATCAAAATCACAGTCAATAACCACTTGAATTTTACAGTTGGATTTTGACATCTTATTATGGCGAAGCTGTTTTCTGGTTGGTCCAAGTTCCTCTCCACGTTCCCTACATTCTCGCTTTCGAGCTTTATAACGCTCTTTCTCAGCTTTTCTTAAAAAAAATATTTGTAGTTACATAATTTATTTGGACTGTCCAAGAATATTGTGCTACAGATATACTATCAGAGTTCACTGTTCTCCAGAACAAGAAAATTGACAACCAAAGAATGTAATCCAGTATTGGATTCACATGAAAAACAATCAAAATAATTTCTTAACCAAAACAAACTAATATGTTTACTTTGAAACTGAATCAAAAGCTTTTTAAAAGCAGAACACTGGAATACAAACATGTATCACACGTATAACTGTAGTCTTTATGTTAAAAACAGAATGAAACACTGCTCAATTTCCTCTTTGCAATTATAAAAAAAAAAGTGGTGCAAGTGAAGCATTTAGTTGACAATGACTAACAAAAACCAAGCCTTACCTTTTCTGTGCTTTAACTTGTTCCCATTTTTCCTTCTTTTTCAACTTCTTCAACTGAGACTTTGACAGAGTTGTACCTGTTGCAGTGCTGTCTTCCTCATTTATCTTATCTGATTGCAAGTTGTCACAGTTTTCTTGTGTAGCAGTCTTATTTACGTTCTCTTGCGTTTGTGTTGTAACCAACTCTGCAATAACATAATCTTAAAAACATTATTACTATAAACACTATCTATTTTTTAACTGCAAGCTACTCCTACTCTAATTTCAGTAAAACTTATTTCTGAATTTAGTTTTGATCTCTTTAAGGAAGTATTACAATTTTCATATACAGCAGACATTGCACATGTGACCACTTATTTTAAATGACTTTTCTATTAAACAACTGCCTGAAATCCAGCTACATATGTGACAACTACATCCCACTAAACACCTTATGGTCATAATGTGACCAGCCACTGCATAAAACCTGTCCCCGACAGAAAAAATACATTGCAGAAGTATCTATTAAACCACTGTGTTGGAACATCGCACAGCCATTTAATATATACATGTCTTGTTGTATGCTTGCACCTGTATACAATCAACCTTTAAGATGGTCAAGCAAACAATCAATTTACACAGCCAGAAAAGTGTTCACCACACTGAATAACATTTATCATACTTTTCCACTACAGCTTCTGCAACCATGGCATCACACTGAAGCGTAAAATTTTAAATCTAGACAAGATGATTTCAGTTAAAAAAGTGAAAGAAAACAAAACAGCCTAAGAATTAGAGGTTGAAACACAACATACTCTGCCCCCAGCAACATGGATTCAGGTCAAAACATAGCTGTGAGACCAAGCTCATCGGCTTTACACAAGAAATAGCTGACAATCTAGATCAAGGTCAACAAACTGATGTCATCATCATGGACTTCAGTAAAGCATTCGACTAAGTCAACCACCACAAACTCATACACAAGCTGAAACACATGGGAGTTCACCAACATGTCACTTCATGGATAAAAAACTTTCTCAAAAACAGATCGCAACAAGTATTAGTCGAAAACAAAGTGTCTGACAGGCTCCCTGTGCTTTCTAGCATCCCTCAGGGATCAGTTCTAGGTCCAAGTCTCCTTCTCACATACATGATGTCATCAATGACCTACCAGGAGGTGTCAGGAGCCAGGTGCATCTATTTGCAGACAACACCACAGTCTATTTAACATTTTAATCACAAGCATCAGCACAAAGCTTACAAACTGTTTTGCACAACCTTGAAATATGGGAAAAAGAATTGTCAATGGAGTTCAACCCTGACAAATGTGAGGTTCTCAGAATACACAGAGTAAAGAAGCCAGTCATCTTTCCCTACACCCTACACAGCAATATTCTGAAAACCACAGAAAACGCAAAATACTTAGGAGTTACTATAGGTAGTAACCTGAACTGGTAATCCCACATAAACAACATCACAAACAAAGCAAAATGCAGCTTCAGATTCATCAGACGAAATGTCAAAACACAAAACAAATGGCTCAAAGAAGCAGCATACAAAACACACGTATGACCCTAGTCAAAATAATTCAAGTGACGTCTCGAGCAAATTCTGGACAGAATCTCGCTATAACGAAATGTCAAAACACAAAACAAACAACTCAAATAAGCAGCATACAAAATATTTGTAAGACCACAGGTTGAATACTGCTCAACCATATGGCACCCATGGCAGAAATATCTTACTCACAGAACTGAAATGGTCCAGAGGTCATCCACAAGGTATGTTCATAATGATTACCACAATACAAGAAGTGTAACAAACATGATTAAGGAATTAAAATGGTCAACACAACAGCAAAGGCGAAACCAAGCCAGCCTGGTCATGCTTTAAGAAATAAAAAATAAACAGGTCAATGTCAATCACAATCATCTTACAGACACAAGGAACAACAAATTCCTCATCCCTCAGTCAAAAACACATCACATGAATCCATTCTTCCCTAGGACTATACAACTCTGAAACGAATTACAGACTGAGATTAAGGCTACCCCATCAGCCGCGGATTCAGCCATGGGCTTCAGGGCTGCAGCCCCCCCATCTTGGCCCAAAGTTACGTTTTCCAGCTGGGCTGGTATATTTTAATGCATTTATGGTCCGTAGTGTATTCTGTTATCAAAGCAGTTAATTGCTATCATCCAATTGTTAATCTCTTGCCTGGGGGCTGAGTGTGTAATTATTGATCAACAAGTTGTACACGCCTGATTGACATGACTGTTGGAACGGTGTTTTTGATTGGCCGATCATTTTACAACCATCCAATGAAAATAACAGTTATAAAAAGCAGCGAAGCTTTGATAAAGTGAGCAGTTTGTTTACATGTGAAAATGGAGTTGCAATTTTCTTTAAAAGCTAGCCGCGGATTCAGCCACGGGCTTCAGCCCCCCATCTCGGCCCAAAGATACGTTTTCCAGCTGGGCTGGTATATTTTAATGCATTTATGGTCCGTAGTGTACTCCATTATCAAAGCAGTTAATTGCTATCATCCAACTGTTAATCTCTTGCCTGGGGGTAATTATCGATGAACAAGTTGTACACGCCTGATTGACATGACCGTTGGAACAGTGTTTTTGACCGATCATTTTATAATCATCCAATGAAAATAACAGTTACAAAAAGCGGCGAAGCTTTGATAAGTTAGCAGTTGGTTTACATGTGAAAATGGAGTTGCAATTTTCTTAAAAACTGATAGTTTCTGGCCAGATTGCGGCTATGAATTATGAATTTTAAACTTGAATAATTATAAGCATGTTTTATGTGAAATTTCATAAGGACTGTTTGTCAATTTGTAATTTGTAGTTCTCAGCAGATGAATTAATTATCTTGATTTTTTTTTTAGAATTTATATCTGAGTATTAAAGATTTTTAAAGTTGTATATCATCTTGTTGTCTGTTGTTTGGTAATCTGTGCTATAATAAATGCAACAAAAGGCATAAAAATGCACCAGAATGCACCATTTTAGACCTTCAATTTTCAAATTTTCCGGGGAGGCCCCCGTACCCCCACCAACTGTAGGGGACAGCCCTCCTGTACCCACCCCATTGTGGTTCTACCCTTCATGTCAGCCCCCCAAGGTGCCCTATTCTGTATCCGCCCCTGCCCATCTGTAGTCAAAATAATTCAAGTGACCTCTTGACCATATTCTGAGATATTTTTGTTCTGGGTCAGATTTTATTATAAAGAGGGCATAATTTTTACAATATCTCTTGTTTATTGATAGAATTGCAAACTCCTGTGGTTGAAAAGTTATATGAGGGTCGGTTATATGATGCCTTAACTGCCATGATAATAAAGTATAACAGTAGGTTATGAATAATTCATCCCTCTTTCATACATTTAACACCTATGAGAAATAAAATTCCATGAGATATACTTTTATTTCTTTTCAAAACAAATATACATTGGTAGCTCTTATTTGATTTACCTATGGGCGCAGACATCTTGAATCTCGTTATATCTCGCGAGATGTCGTCTGCACTTGGCAAAGCTGCACGAGACGTTTCCCGTACTGACCGCACGAGCCCCAGGGTGCCCTGGTGTGGATAATATTGCGCAATTAATCCATACTTATCGCAGTCCATACTCTTGATCGGCAGGAAGTAATTTGACAGTTTCTTCTTTGTTACATATTTTATTTGTGATCAGCTGTTCATTTGAGGCTACTTAGGGGAGATTACAACTTAGTGATGCTGGCACTGTTTTTGAGGAAGATTTTTATTTCTTGTTTTAAGTTGTTAAACATTATTGAAATTTAGGAATATATCATGCACTTAAGTATCAGACTAATGTTGCATATAACTAAATATTATTAAACCACTAATTCACGGACACATCATCACTTGTTGATTATAAAGAGATAATTTTATCACAGTAAGTGGATGCTACTGAACCTTGGACTTGAGACTTGATACTGTACAACTGTGTAGTTTTATTTTAAGGAGTTAATACATGTTCTGGTGTGTACAACACATGGTGATGATGGCTGCAGAGTACAAATATATTGTGTTTAGTTATTTTATATTTGCTCTACTGGCTCTACAAGGTATGTCTTTTGTTTCATTGTCATGATTTTTGTGATGTTTACTTCAATAAGGAAATTAATCATGAGTATATCAATGAAAATTTATGTTAAGGAAACCTTTGCTATCAGTACAGTAGTTAATTTTTGAGGTGAAAAGGCAACACAGATTCTCTTGTGTTCATGCTGTAAGTCATGTGTTAGTAAAGGTTTAGTTTTTGTTCTTGTGTACACACTTCACAGCAAGTGTTTATAGTTAACAAAATGATATCAGTACTCTTATATTGCATATAAATTTGACAAAATTTAATGATTCATAAAGCAGTTCTCAAAGCCCGAGTAACCAACAAAACGTTGACAGTTTTTTTAGGGTTTTTTTTTTTTTCAGAATACTATAGGACTCTTTTTAGCCTACCTTACCAAGACAGATGTAACTTTTAGCAACTCTTTTGTCAGTCTGTCTGCCTGTCATCCAAATTAACTTTAAACAACATTTCCTCCTATACCACTGGGTCATGGCAGTTAAATTTCACAGGAATGATTCATGGATGGTCCCCTTTCAAAATTATGCGGAAAAAAAGATGGAATTCTGTGCAAAACTCTGGTTGTCATGTACCAAGAAGTGTAGCTGTGCATGGCTTCCTTTATATTTCCCCTTTTTCTCTGCAGTGGTATTAATCACATTCAGTGATAGCTCTAGTTCTGAGATACTGCTTCCTGATTTGAAAATAATTTTGCAGAAATGTGCTTTGGGTGGCCTCTAAATAAAATTTGAAATATATAGGGATGGCTGCCTGCTGCTTATTTGCCAAAGGCTCATCCTGGGTTACCCAGGTTATTTATCACACTAAATGAATACTGTATATTATGTAGTATTTACAGAATGTGCACTGTGGGTTACGACAATGCAAAATGCATGGACCTACTGGTTTTATTAAAACTCTAAATTTCAGGAACTTTATAAGTGGTCTTCCCAGGATACTCTGAAAATACAGGATTTAAAGACTCTTGCAAAACTGTAATATATTCAAAGTAAAATTATCAAGAGATAAAAACAGGCATATGTGGTATCAAAAATCAATTTAATTATCTTGGACTGTGTTAAAAATGTATTTATGTAAAGTTTCATTAATAATTAATGGTCATGAGTTTGAGCCCTCTCCAGTAACATGAATCTTTATCTGAGAATTTTTGTACAGTTAGTGTGTTACGACTTTATAGTGCTCTCTTGTACTTCTCTCGAATAATGAGTAAGTGGTTATCTGCTTATCTGTAATACACTTGATGACTATATAATAGTCAAGCACTAGCTGATCCCCAAAATAGTGTACAAGAAATGAGTGTTATCTGCTTTCAGGAGAGTGTGTGCATTATGAAATGGGAAAGACATACAAATACACATATGAGACAGAAGTCTTGTTCAACGATGATTCACCAAGGAAGGAGACTCGTGCATATGAGGATGTTGGCCTGAGAATTAGACTGGAGTTTGACTTTACGCCTTTATTTGAAGATACTGAATCTCAGATGGTTCGCATACAGGTGTGAAATGTAAAACACGGGCTTTCATCGTAGTTTTAGCTATTAAATTTAAGCAGCCCTCAACAAGTCTTAAGAATGTTTAGTTAAGTTTAGTTTGAACTTACAAATGTAACTATTTTGCATCAGCTGGGAAACAAATTCTGGCAACTCGTATTAATCCCACTCAGTGATTGTTTCCTGGAATTTTATTAGAGCAAACCACCTTTGGAAAAAAAAGAAAATCAGCCTTGTAGCCTTATATTAGTTTTGAAATTTTTGAAATTCTCTAACTCAAAAATTGTATCCCTCTCCACTAGTCTTTGTCTTAATGCTTGTACCATTATGGATATTGTTTGTGAAAGTTTGATAACCAGCCATCATTATCTGGAGTTAGGCCCCTTTGAAAAAACTGTCTAATACTTTCTATTAGTCATAGTATAGTGTAGACATTTTTACAGGTTAAACTGTGAAGATAGACACATGTAATGTAGATATTTCAAGATATAACTTAGCATCCATCCTTGATATTATTCTGGCCTGACCTTTTTGATATATATAACAAAACCAACTGTGGAAAGGTTAGGTATGAATGTACTAACTTGGCTCATAAAAGTTCCTTCAGCTGTGAATTTCAAATGAAAATATACCGAAGTTGAAACTTTGATACAGACATTTCTTGTAAAGTTGTATGTGATCATTTTGTAAGAGTATTGTTTTTAATGAATAAGGAAAAGATCACTAAAATGCTGTATTGGAAGTATTACAAAGGTTACATTTATTGTTGATACAAGGCATAGTAGCTTACTCAAACATCTTCAGATGTCTACCTTCTGGATAAACAAATGCTTAACTAACCATTTAAGATTTTTAATCACATTTCTTTTCATTCATGATTCTAGGTAAAAAAATGAATAGCTGTAACTGAATTCAGCTCTAATAACAGATTGGCGTTGAATTTTCAGTGCAAAAGTAGCAAAACGTGAGGATTGAGAACACAAAATTTTGTTAATTTTAGATCAAATAGACAAAGTTTGATGACTGTTTCTGCAATTTCAAATGGTCAAAATCCTGTATTTAAGTACATGTATCATATCAAACACAAATCATTATAATTGTGAAGTTAGAGAATAATGGAATTTTACACAAAAACTTCCCAATAGTTTTTTATGCCTTGGTGTTGAAGGTACAAAATTGTCTTTACAAATGATATATTTTTCACCACAGGTGACCCAAGCTGCCTTGACCAGTCTCCATAGGGGAGGTTTAGAGGGTCAGCTTCTAGACATGGTCAAGTTCCCAGTGTACTTTGAGTACATGGATGGTGTAGTGGGCCGAGTGTATACAATAGAGGGAGACTCCATATTCTGTACCAATATCAAGAAAGGACTGATTTCAATGTTCCAAGTACAGTCAGAGCCCGGTGAAAGAACAGAGGTAGGGGATATATTCATGGAATCAGGGGATCAATATTGGCCCTGCCTCGGCGCTTATATATAGTTATACAGGAAGAACTTAAAAAATCTTCCTCTCTAAAACTGCATGACAAAGAGCCTTGTTATTTGATGTGAGGCATCCTCTAGTAGACCTCTACCAAGTTTGATCGTATGATGTCCCTGGGGTCAAAATTAGCCCCACCCCAGGGGTCACTTAGTTTTGCATAGACTAATGTAGAAAAGGCTTCTTATGGGAAAGCACAAAGCCTAGAACTTAACTGTTTATTAATACCCCCCCCTCTCCCCCCCACCCCCCCAGCCACCCAATTCTTTTATGCTTAGGTACTTCCCACCCCCACCAGCCTTTCCATTAATTCATCCCCCTCCCCCTCCCCCCCACCTGCAAGTTTTTATGCTACCCAAAGGGAAAGCATATAGTCGCCACTTTGTCCGTCTGTACATCCGTCTGTTCACATTTTAACCTTTTCAGCAACTACCAATAACATAATATCTTTATGCTGAATTTGGCAAAGACTTTATGGACACACTATTCTGTGTCCAAAACCTATTCGGGGAGCATCACCTGGTTCGACCAGCTCTTGTTTTTTTTATTTCTATTTAGATGAGTTCTTGTTGCTCCCCCCACCCCCTGGCAAAAAAAAAAAAAAAAAAGAAATACAATTTTTTTTTTTTAATGGATAGGTACAAGCTTGTTTTGACAAATAAAACAGACAAACAGACAGGCATTGGTTCTCTTGTTTTCTTTCTTTTTATGTAGAAAAAGTTTCTTTTAAAGAAAATTAAAATGGTTGTAACCATTGTGTTAATACAGTTAAAAATACTTTGCAGTGAAATTGAGATATTTGATCATGTAAATTCAATTTTTTTTTAAAGGATGAGTGTTTTCAAAATGTCAGATGTTATATGAAATCTATTTTGAAAACTTTAGTTATCATAATTTCACTAGTTTTTTGTTATGTATTCAGCCTGTTTATTTTATTTATTTTGTTTAACATGTCTGTTTTTCAGCTGGATGTATCAGGGGAATGTAGGACAGTGTACAAGATCTCAGGACCGACAATTGTGAAACAAAAACTCGACTGTGAAAACCTTGAAATTGCAGGACAACATTCTAATGAAAATGAGGTATATCTGTTAATATTTTCCTTGTTATTTTATCAAGTGCAGAAAGCTGTCAGCCTGGAGAACCAGGAGTATCACTGGAATGGCATGCTTTTCTGTTTCTTATACTATCTCCAACAATAAAGAATACTGATTTCAGGACACATAAATCATTTAGGCAGCAAATACTGAAGATAAATATGCTCTAACAGTGTTTGGTCTACTCATTAAATATTGTTTATAAATCCTGGTCTTTCAGGTGTTTGGTCTATTCATTAAGTACTGTGTATAAATCCTGGTCTTTCAGGTGTTTGGTGTGTCATCAAGCAGTAGTCAGACATGGACTTACCAGCTCGAGAATAATGTTGTACACAGTATGATGGGCTCCAACAGACATGTTGCTTCTATAAATATCAAATCCGCTCTCAATGCTATGGTTCTTGCTGTGTAAGTATTGGAGAATCATTCACAGTCTGTTTTTAATAGTGAGAACCTGTGATGGTGAAATATTGGAAGAAGAAGGCTATGGTTTTTTTTTGTTAGCTCATCTGACAGAAGGTCAAGTATAGCTTTTAGTATAGCTCTTTTGTCTGTCACCTGTCATCTACAATTAACTTCTAACAACATCTCCTATACCACTGGGCCACTTGCAATAAAACTTCACAGGTATGATCTCCTTTCAAAATTATAAAAAATGGAATTCCATGCAGAGCTGTGGCTGCTGTGGCAACTGAAATGAAAAACTTCAAAGTTCTTCTCAGAAATTCCTGGCCCAATTTGAAAATAATGTTGCAGTTATGTGCTTGGTATTTTTATTTTTTTAGGTTTGTAATTTTTAACCACTTTTAAGTACATATTTGTGACCACTACTCTTTTTAACACTCAAATTTATGAGAATCAACATGAATGTCCTTAAAGTTTTTGGTGACCCTCTGTATAAAATGTGAAATATATAGGGATCCTTGAAAACATGCATTAGTGCAAGGCTAAGTTTCCCTATGTTTCTGTAAGAGAAACAGAAACTTTTATAACATTTTCTGAAACTACTTGGTGAATTTAAATGTGATTTGGCACAGATGTTCTTTGGGTGGCCCTTTACAAATATTGTGAAATTTTAACAGACTTGTCAAAAATATGGCGGATGATTTTTATATGCCATGATTTGGTGAGATAAAGTTTCACAGATTGTTTAAGGCCAAAGAATCTGAGCTTAATACGAGCAAGTAAAAATGTTTCTTGTTGATATTTATGCCCCCCTTTGAAAAAGGGAGGGCATATTGCTTTGCTGCTGTCTGTTTTCATAAGAAGTTTTATGTTTCCATTTACCATAAAATCTATTCAGATTTCTCTAATTTCAGGCCTGTAACAATTTTTATATGTGGATGAATTATTGGATTTCTGTAGGTTTCAGACATGAACTATTTAAGTTCAAATATTGCAATTTTCAGGCAAAAGTTAACGTTACTAAGTACAGAACCAGCTGGTGAATCAGATAAACTTCCTGTAAACAGCTTTGAAGAGGCAGCACAACTTATAAAAGAAGGTGAAAATTTAACACTAAGTTATATTTACTCTTACAATGGTTGAAAGTTGCAGTGTGCAGCATTACTGCATATATAAAGAAAAATTAATGTAGATATTTTACTGTAATGTAAAGTAGTTATGTTGGTTTACCAGGCATAAAGGTCAGGCTATAACTAATGATCCCTCCAGTTATAGCCTGGCTTGATGTACCTGCATGGTATATGGGATATATAATCAATCTTAAAGGACAAAAAAATACTATATTATTGTGTGAAATGTAATTATTGCCGACATTTCTGCTTTGTCAAATATCATATATATTCTATAGAATTAGAATGCTCACTTATTGCAGTCACCAAACTGCTGTAAATAGAGTGGATTGTTGATTAAGAAAGTAATAAAAAGCATGTGCAGATGACAGTTGATTGACCAAAACTTACAACTGAAGTTTCATAGCGAAAAGTTCAGCTTCTCTTAAAAATCAGATCTTAAAAAAAATAATTGTTTTTATAATTTAAAGACAGGGATAATGATTGTATAATTAGTTTAAACATTTTTTTTTTGCTAGGCTCAAATTATCCTGTGTTGGAGACATTATTGCCAAGTGCTCCTGAAGAACAACATTGCACACCAAATACTTGTCAGAAGGTATGCTGTATTCTTATGGGTTTCCAGAAATGTGCAATATAGACACCCTCAGGTCCCAGACAGGTTAGCTGGTTGGATGAGGGCACTGGCTGTTGATCAACAACTGTGAGAAATTAAGTGGTTTTACACCAATGACCTCTATATCAAATATTACATTAACAATGTGACATAAAGATATTTAGGGTGAAGATGTCAAACCACTAAATTCATATAGACAGTTTTTGATCAAGTGCATATGGGCAAAGAGAGGCAATAGTATTTGTTGTACAGGGTGATCCAATGCTTATGATAGGTTAAATAATTCAAATAACTTCGTCAAATTATGCAAAGTAAATAATTTTTTGAAAATTGAAAGTGTTATTAAGTGTTTATCCTGTCATACTAACTGGATCACACTGTATGTTGTCATCCTATCATAATTACTGGATCACACTGTATGTTGTCATTCTATCATAATCACTGGATCACCCTGTATGTTGTCATACAGTCCTTTAAAAGGTGATTTGTCTTCAAGTATTTTCAAAGTCTTGCTCAAATGCTGATCCATCTAATCTCCTGTCTGGGATATCACCCTCTGCCCAAAGAGGTGAAAGATTCTAATATATGTTACCAGTTATAAATTATGCAGTTGTTTTGAAAACAATATTGAACTATTCAACTGTCTAACTAGTATTTCTTGCATTGCTGTCATGCATTATTTAACAATATGTAATACAAAGAAATTAGTATGTTGTAATAACAATCAATGAAATTTTGAATTACTGGCAACTTTATTTGTTTACTGGTATTTAAGTTAAACTCTAGAGTCCAAGAGGGTTTCTTTATGTCATGTCAATTTAGATTTAATTACTTTTCAAATAAGCCAAGTATTTGAAAAGATGGAAAAATGCAAAAAAAATAATTTCTTGCTGTTAGGATTTTATTTTTAAAGTTTGAAAATTTTCTGTTTTAGTAAGTGTAGCCTGAAAGGACTGATTTCTTTTACTACAAATTCAGATTGATAGCTTTTACATTTTTCATATATATATTTATAGCCTAGTGATGTTCTTACAAAAGTGAAGGATAGTTTAGTGAGTGAAAAAGTTGGCACAGTTGAATCTGGGAAGGCTTTCCTGGAGATTCTAAAATCATTCAGAAACTCTGGTAAACAAGCAATATCAGAAGCCATGACAAGTCCAGACAGTGCTTATGTTGTGTAAGTATGTTAATATACATAAGAAGTAGTTTGAAATGTGAGTTTTACTCTAGTGTAGAAAAAGATCATGTTGTTAGCTCACCTGAGCAGATGCTCAGGCTGAGCTATTGGGATCACCCTCTGTCCTGTATCCATTGACCGTCATCAACATTTTACTTCAAATGACATCTCCTCCAAAACCACAAGGCCATTTTTAACCAAACTTGATAGAAATGTTCCTTATATACCCTTTTCTAAAATTGCCCAATCCATTCCGCTCCATTGCACTTAAGGGCTGCAAAAGATAAAAATAGAAAAAAATTCAAACAGCATCTCCTCCTAAACTGTATGTGTGTATTTAAGCTTATTTACCGTCGGTACCGGTTGCCCATATGACCGACGCCCCCTGATGAGATTAGTTATTTTATGTTGTGGGGGTAGTGCAAGATACAGAAAGCATCCCATTCCAGAGACACTCCTGGTTCTTTTGCATGCTCAGTGTATAGTACTGATACATGGGACCTCGGTTTAACGTCTCATCCGAAAGACTATTAGTAATGTTAGTGGAGGAGCGGGAGATCGAACTCGGGACCCCTGGTATATCAGTCCAGCGCGTTACCACTGGACCACATCTGCTCCCCTAAACTGTAAGGTCATCTTTCACCTTATATAGCCCCAATTAAAATTGTTCAGATGGTTATGCTCTGTTGCACAAAATGACCACCTGAGTTAAAACTCAATTTTTGTCAGTATTTGGCTTCAAATGACACTCTGCTATGCCATTTTTCATCAAACTTTATAGAAATGTTTCTTATATTGCTTTTTTCTGAAATTACTCAAACAGTTCTACTCCATACATACAAGAATGTTTGTGATATATCCAACTATAAAATTTGCTCAAATGATTCCATTCCATTGCACAAAATGGCAGCCGTAGCTGAAAAAAGATTTTGTCAACATTTTGCTTCAAATGACATCTCACAAGCTGCTAGTCCAAAATTGCCTCTGGGCCATGGGTTTTATTTGTAAAAATTATGAGATCTTTGAAAATCTTTAATTTGAAAATGTAATTTTGCTTCTTTTATTTGCTTAGCAGCATAACCCATAGCCAGAGTACTCAGGTGAGCGATCCAGGGCTATCATGGGCCTCTTGTATTTTACAAGAATTTCTGCTGAGATCTGCTTAAGTGATTTGTTAAATTTTTTTTGCAATATCTGAAGTACAGTTGGTAGTTTAATTTCACTTAATAATATATTCCTTTTTTCGATATGTGATTGTAGTGAATATTGAGTATATTGTGTGATTTTGTCATATTTATGCTAGACCACAGCTGCTTGATGTTGGTGTGGCAACCCAGACACCTGCAGCCCAACAGGCCATGATGGAGTTACTTAACTTTGATGAGACAAGGAATCTAGTGTACCCACTGAGGTACCTGCTTGGTGCAGCTTATACCACCCATCCTGGAGAGTACCTGGTCAGAGACCTACTGGTAAATGTTTTGTGCATAATCCCCTACCATTATGCCTAATCCAAAAAAGCTACATTGAATTTATTCTTTTTTTGCAAGTTAATGATGTATTCATTCACAAGTTACAGAAGTTTTTATCATTGATTAGGGTGATAATTATTTAGCGTAATATCCATACAGAAGAGTAATTTAAAAATTACATTAAGGTATTTTTAGAATTTGTTTAAGTTTTCACTCTCTGAAAGAAAAATGATAAGGGCATATAGAAAACAATAGGTATTGGATTTAATAAAACCCTGCTAGTTGCTGCAATTTTCTCTTTCTAGATCAGAAACCATGTAAATTAATTGAGTTTAGTTGCCAAAAAAACATAGTTTGAAGATACATTTGATGACTTCATTGAACCAAAACTGGATTTTTAGCTGGATTTTTTACTTCCAAACTTTATCAACTTATCAGACATGTTTTAATACCCCTGCCAAACTTTGTTATACTCTGGCCAACCTTTGTTTGTGGGGGGTATATAGGAGTCATCTTACAGTTGGTCAGTTTAATGGGTTGTTGGCCAGTCCACTCCAGAAATATTTTGATGTGAACTACTTCCACATTTCTAGGACTAATGTAAACCAAGAAACTTCCATGGAAACAATATTTCTTATTTTTCATACCATTGACAGTTTTGCACTGACATACATTTGAAGAAAAATGCTATTCACTAATAACATGAAACTAATGTCGTAACATCAGAAATACAAACCTGCCAGGTAATTGCAAGAACTGATCTTTAAATTTCTTTTTAATATAATATAGATTTTTTTTTTGAAGACATGGTATTTGTTAAAACATTTTTTGTGACATTCTTTTGGATAGGAATCACAAACTAGTTTGAGGTATATTCTTTACTAAGTTATTACAAAATCTCATACTTAAATATATTATAACATTGAAAGTATATTGATTTTTATGCCCCCCATCGAAGATGATAGGGTATATTGTTTTGCAATGTCAGGAGACCTGTCCGGTCGGTCTGTCTATTGGTGGACACTACGTTTCCGATCAATTTCTAGAGAACCCTTGGACCAACCTTCCTCAAACTTGGTCTTAAGGTTTGTCATGACCAGTAACTGACCCCATGCTTTTTCAGGTCATTAGGTCAAAGGCCAAGGTCACAGTAACCTTGAAAAATAAAATTGTTTCCGGTCAATAACTATATAATCTTTGGGCCCAGGTTCCTCAAACTTGGTATGTAAATTGGTCATGTCCTGTAAATGACCTTTATACCGGTAATTTTTCTGGTCACTAGGTCAAAGGCCATAGCCACAGTGACCTTGAAAAGCAAAACAGTTTCTGATCAATAACTAAAGAAAGCTGGGGCTTAGGTCTCTAAAACTTCATAGGCAGGTTGGCCATTGCCAGTAGATGAGCCCTTTAGTTTTTCTGGTTTTTCGGTCAAAGGCCAATGGCAAAGCGACATTGAAAACCAAAAGCTTTCCTGAAAACGAATCCTTTGGCCTAAGTTCCTAGAACTTGGTATGTAGGTTGGTCATGACCAGTATATGACCCCTTTAGTTTTTCAGGTCATAAGGTCAAAGGCCAAGGTCACAGTAACCTTGAAAAGCAAAATGGTTTCCAATCAATAACTATAAAACACTTGGGCCCAGTTTTCTAGCACTTTATAGGCAGTTTGGCCATTTCATGAAGATGAGACTTAAAGTTTTTCTGGTCATTAGGTCAAAGGCCAATGCCACACTGACCCTGAAAAGCAAAACTGTTTCTGATAAATATCTAGAGAGTATTTTGGACCATGTTCCTCAAACTTGGTTTGTAGGTTGGTCAGGACAATTACATGACCTCTATAGTTTTTCTGGTCATCAGGTCAAAGGCCAAGGTCACAGTGAACTTGAAAAGCAAAACAGTTTCTGATCAATAACTATAGAACTCTAGGGTCCAGGTTCTCAAACTTTTTTCAGTATACAGGGGTAATCAGTAATATGGCAAATCTTCAATATAACAGCAATTGAGTTAAAATCAAGTGCCTTTGATTTTCCACCAAATTTCACAGAAATGCTTCCCTTCATTAAAATTGCTCAAATGGTTCCACTCCATTGCACAAAATTGCTGCCAGAGTTAAAAATAGAATTTTTTTCAATATTTTGCTTGAAAACATCTCCACACCAACCAATAGGCCATTTTAAACCAAACTTGACTTTCTTGTATTGCCTTTTTCTAAAATTGCTCAAACCATTCTGCTCCATTGCACATAAGGGCTGCAAAAGCTTAAAATAAAAAAAAAATTAATCAACATCTCCTTCTAAACTGTAAGGTCATTTTCCACAAAAATTCGCAGAAATGTTCTTAATATAGCCCCATATTAGAATTGTTCAGATGGTTTTCCCTTGTTGCAAAAAATGGCCAACAGAGCTAAAAATAGATTTTCATCAACATTTGGCTTCAAATGACACACTGCCATGCCATTTTTCTAAAATTGCACAAACAGTTCTGCTCCATTGCATTTAAAGGCTGCAAGAGCTAAAATTAGAATAAAATAGAATAAAAATACATAAAAGACTTCTGGTTTTGAACAGCAAAGTCTTGTTCCACCTTATTTTACTGAAATGCTTGTTATATATCCACCTATAAAAATTGCTCAAATTTTTAGCTATGGCTGCTATTTTGTGCAATGAAGTGAAAATATTCAGTAGAAAATTTAATTTGCTCGTGATGTTTGCATAACAGCAGACCCACAGCTAAAGTACTCAAGTGAGTGCTCCAGGGCCATCACAGCCCTCTTGTTTCTTGTCTAATGTAAACTTGTTCGAAACACCAAGTAAACACCAGAAATACTGTCATTAAAATTTGTAGAAGAAATAAATGCATGTGAAATTACATTTTTGAAAGCCATGAACAGTTGTGATGCAGTTGACTGAGTCACAGAACAAAATCATGGTGAACTATAGAAACGTCCTGGAGTCGCTTCATTTCTGTCTGCTTGGAACAAAAGATGGGATTGAAGGAAGAGATGTGATTGTATGAAAGATTTATCAAGGATTATCATTGATGTGAAGAAATCTTGACTGTATACAACTTTTTTTAAGGACCTGTTCAAGAGGGAACTTCCAAGTCAGGACTTAAGACAAGCAGTAGCATTAGCACTAGGGTCTGTGGTGCATAATTTCTGTCTGGATCCTGAACAGTGTAAGCTGGAGGTAAGGAATACATAAGGCATCTGCTACATTTCATAAACAAACTGAAATCACAATATCATGTTAATTAAGTAAGTACATAGTGTATAATGGATGCAATGACTGACCGTGTTTAACCTTAGCCTACTATATGTTTCTGAAAGAGGCATGCCTATAATTCAGTTTGGACTGATCCATTTATAAGGCATCAGGCAGATAGAAATGTCGTCGGATTGACTGTTGTTCAGCTTCAAAACTACGAGAGAATCATGGTCATCTTAAGCAGCAGCAATATTTTCGTCCTTAATGAGATCAGTTGAAAGACAAAGTAGCCCAAACTTGAATGCTGACTTCATCAATCTTTTCCCCTTCTTTTTCCCTTATTCTTTTGACTGTAGGTTACTTTCTTACTGTAATATGAGCATTTCTTTAAAACACGATTTCAGTAAACCTAGATGAAATTTTAATTGCAGGTTATAGATGACTATAGAAAGTCAGTTTTGGAGTTTTATTCCAAATGTGGTGAAGATGAGAAATGTAAGCTTATGTGTGTAAACACAATGGGTAACTCTGGCCTGCCACTGTTCAAAGAGACTATATTTGAAGCCATTTCAGACAAGAGAAGTAGTTCTATGCTGGGGTTCACAGCTGTCCAGGCTCTCAGGAGGATTCCAGCAAAATATATGGAAGAAAAGGTGAGGTCTAAATCCTAGAATAGGCACTATCTCTCGGTCTTGATTAGACTTTTTTCAATTAAGAATCACATTTGCAGACATTGTGTTAACAGTTTTTATAATAATTTCAAACATGTTACCTTCATAAATTTTCTTGTGTGAAATTACAGTCTGTCAGTAGTGGTTTAGTTTAAACTTATTTATTTTACATCAGTAGGGAGGCAAGTTGTTGCAACTTGTGTTAATCCCTCTTGATGATTGCTTTGTGGGTTCAAACCAGTACTTGCGCCAAGAGTGAGGAGTGCAGAAAGTCACTGTAGACTCTCATCCCTGGTGGGATTTGAACCAGCAACCTGCAGATTGGGAGTCAGGTGCACAAACTCCTCGATCACTGCTCCTCCTGTCCTGTCATTAGTCTCAACTTCTTTTAGCTCACCTGAACAAACAGGGTGAGCTGATGTGATCACTCTTTGTTCGGCGTCCATCGACCATCGTCAACATTTTACTTTAAACAACATCTCCTCCTAAATCACAAGGCTATTTTAATAAAACATGATAGAAATGTTCCTTATATTGCCCTTTTCTAAAATTGCTCAAACCGTTTCACTCCATTGTAAATAAGGGCAGCGAAAGCTAAAAATAGAAAATAATTTTTTTAAAAATCTCCACCTAAATGGCAAAGTGATTTTCCACCAAATTTTACAGAAATGTTCCTTACATAGCATTTATTAAAATTGCTCAGATTGTTCTGCCCCATTGCACAAAATGACCAACAGAACGAAAAACAGATTTTCTTTAATATTTGGCCTCAAATGACATCTCCTAAGAAGTTACTAGCTCAAAATTGCCTCTCCCCCATGGGTTTTATTTGTATAAAGTATGACATCTTTGAAAGTCTTCAATTAGAAAATATAATGTTGCCTCTGATGTTTTGCTTAACAGCAGACCCACAGCCAAAACACTCAGGTGAGTGATCCAGGACCATCATGACTCTCTTGTATAAATATTTTTCACTGATTGTTGTAAGCTGAAATAAAAAGAAATAGTTACTTCAAATTTGTTAATGCTTTTTGTTCACATTAATGATATTTGACCCTTATCCTGCTTCTTTTTTCATGGATTTGTTCATCATTCAATTAGGAAAAATCCATTTATCATTATTAGGGGTATTAAGTGAAAACTTAAATGACGGAATATCGAGAAGTGGATATATGACCAGACTACTGGGTTCTGCAGGCTGATAATGGCCTGCACTGATCACAAAGGTGAAAGCAGCTGCCAACAGCAGGGTAGAGGTAAATCTAAAGCAAGAAGTTCTCATATTATAACATAAATTCACAGGATATCAAGTCATTGTTGAAGATATACCACCAGACAGAGAGAACCTATGATAGTTCAGTACGAGCTGCAGCAGCTGAGATACTGCTCAACCTCAGTCCTACAACTGTTGTTGTTCGTAACTTGATGTTGGCTGCTGAGGGTGACCAGACCAATTTTGAGTTGTCTACCTTTACACTGAGAAAGATTGTTGATATTGTCAAATACAATGTTCAGCTAAGGTAAAAAAAAAAGAGTTTATTTGTTGTATGTGATTATTATTAAGCTGCTACCAGTGTTAACACTGGAGAGAGTTATGGGTTTGCCCTCCTTCTGTCTGTTTGTCTGGCTGTCGAGAAATCTAGATCCGGTGATAACATAAAAACTGTTTAAGTTGATAAAACTTTGTATATGAAATGGCAATAAGGACATTATGCATGTCACTTTGGGGGTTTTTTTTTTGGATTAAAATTATGGTTGCTGTGGTAATGGAAATAGTCGAAATATGACTTTAATAGATGGACCCTTTGATAACTAAAGGAGTCTAAGAGCTAGGTTAATGAATAGATGGCAATAAAGAGTTTATGCACATCACTTGAAGATAAAGCTGCTGGGTTGATGATTGCTTCGTGAGTTTGTGCAGTTAATCCATCAGCATATACATGAACTTGAACCAGTTCTTTTTACTGTATTCACAAACTACCTGGGTAGAAGCTGCCATATGACAAAGTACTAGTGTACTACTCAGAACACTACCTGATCTCTATGTGTACTACTCAGAACACTACCTGATCTCTATGTGTACTACTCAGAACACTACTTGATCTCTATGCGGATGATACAGTGATGTGTACAGGTTTCTGTTTTTCGTGTATTGACACTAATCTCATCCTCTGAACTTGATCAAATGTCAGGTCATATAAAAACTCATAGCCAACGATGTGAGCAATACTTAATGGAAACTTTGGAAATATAGCATAAAGTTGTATGCCACAATAACTCAAAAAGTATATGGTGCTAAATTCATGAATGTAATTTTCAAATTTTGGTATTTTATTTTCAAGGATGAACCACTAGGGGACTTATGTGTTGCAAGCAACAGCAGTGACTCATTATTATTTTTACTGCACTTAACACCTGAATTAATGAAGTACAGACTGTCTCAGAAATAGGGCAGATATCAAAAACAGTCTTGGTTCCAGGCCACAGAAGTGATATTTTTTATTGGCCTTTATATGATATTTTTTGATTGAGTGGCAAAGGAGGACGGAAAAGTGATATAACTGTGTTTAAATAACTGTCATTTAACTTTCATAGTGATAACAATGTGAGTGTATTGAAAACTTTTAAATTGAAATGATGTCACTTCTGTTAAGCAATATAGTAATGTGAAGAGACTGAATTTAATGACAGTGTGAAGCTTATGATGGTATGCATGGAATTAGAAGAATCATTTGTAGTAATTTCTTTAAAAATGTTTTCATTTAAGCAAATCATACTTTTTATAATCAAAAGTTATTAAATAAAATTGTCATTTAACTAAGTGATTTGATACAGTCCCTGTTATTTGTCTTCAGGACAGTCATATGGGTCCTATTTTTGTTTTGCCTTGGAACCAATACGAATGACTGTAGACAAATAAACACACTTATATCAGTATATATATTTTTAGATCGATTTGATTTTCCTCTGGTGTCATGTAATTTATAGAATTAATATTGGCCTTACAGGCATACAGTGTGGGAAATATTGAAAGATTCGGCCATCAACAACTACAATATCTGGGCACAGAGGGGCAAGTCAAGTGCCTTCAGCAGTTTGTTGGCAGGTACGCATTAATTATCTGCCCTTTATTAGCTCACCTGAGCACGAAGTTCACCAGGGTGAGCAGTTAGAATAGGGGACTGTCTGTTGTGGTCCATTGTTCGTCATCAACATTTTCCTTCAAACAACATCTCCTAAAACGACTAGGCTAGTTTTAACCAAACTTTAGATGAATGTTTCTGAGTAGGTCCTTTTTCAAATTCCTTAGAATTAGATGGTACCATTCAGAACATAAGGAAAAACTTCGTAAATCTTTTCCTCAGAAACCAGAAAGCCTATTTCAAAATAATTTCTCAAAAATGTTTGTTGCGTGACCCTTTATCATTTTCCTTCAAGACTTTTTGGTCCCTTAAATAACATGGCCTACAGAGGGTGGGGTCTGTTTTCACATTATGGCTATATGGAAAACTGAAAATCTCCTCAGAAACTACCAGCTGGATTTCAAAATTCCACAAAAGTGTTAATTAGATGGCTCTACATAAAATTCCTTTAGGCCATTTGGGTCCCTTAAAAAACTGGGCCTATAGAGGGTTTGGCCTGTTTTCACTACATGACTGTAGGGTAAACTTCAAAAATCTCCTCCTCAGAAAATACTTGCTGGATTGCAAAATAATTTCACAAAAATGTTCATTAGGTGGTCCTTTAACAAATTCCTTTGAGCCATTTGGGTCCCTTAAAAAAACCAGGCCTACAGAGGGTTTGGCCTGTTTTCACTGTATGACTTTATGGTAAACTTCGAAAACCTCTCCTCAAAAACAGCTGGCAAGATTTCAAAGTATTTTTACAGAAATGTTCCTTATGTGGCCTTTTATCCTGTCAATTATTTCATATCCGACCCGATAAAGGAGGGTCGTATAAATTTTGCTTTATACGGCACATGCTACGTCATCACTGGTGACGTCATGGACTAGTTTTGTGTTTATAAATAATATTATAAATAATCAGAAGGAAGTGATTAAATGGTTGTTATTACAAACAGAGACTACTTGAATAAAAATTAAATATTTCAATATCTAGATCTTATGATATAGCACGATCATTTAAGGAAAAAATATATCGAAATTTTGGAACTATTTTTGTGTATATGTTCACCTGATGGACAACCTTGACATTTGAAACACTTTAAAGATAGGTTTTCAATATCCTAGTAATTTATTGACAAATGCCAGATGTGACAGGATAAATAGAATAATAGGTTAGTGTCTTAAATGAGAAAGTTTATCCGGCTCGGCTGCGGTATTTATCGGGTGAGCCTTTGGCTCACCCGATAAATTCCTACGCCTTGCCAGATAAACTTTCTCATATTAAGACACTTACCTATTATTCTCTATTTATCAGATTGGTTCACACCATGTTGGTTTGTAAAAACTCTTAGTTGAAATGGGGCAGGGCTACTTTTGAGTGTACAAAAATATAGAAAAGCTGAAAAATCTTCTCCTCAGAAATCCTTGGCCTAGTTTCAAAATAATTTCAGAGAAATGTTCCTGTGGTGGCCTTTTATGAAACTTCTTGTAGCCATGTTGATTTTTAAAAAACACTTGACAGTAGTTGTGCAACTTTTCATCATATGACTATTTCAAAAAGTTTGGCAAAGTTTCCAAGTTATTTCACAGAAATATCACTTTTCTGGGCCTTTATCATATTTGTTTGATTTTAAATCCTATGGAAAATTTTGAAAAGATATTTTTTTAACCTTGACCTACTGATCTATGTTCTATTTTTAGAAGTTACTGCAAGGAAAAATTGAACAATACCTTAAGGGTTCTCAGGTGAGCAAGAAAGGACCATCATAACCGTCTTGTCTTATAGAAGACTTGTAATGTTAGTTTCTTGCACAGCCGTAGAAGGATTGCAAAAATACTAGACTGACCATTTGACCATTAAGGGTAGATACTCCTATAAATTGTCTTGTCTTGGCTGACAGTATGACCATTAAGGGTAGATACTCCTATAAATTGTCTTGTCTTGGCTGACAGTATGACCATTAAGGGTAGATACTCCTATAAAATATAAATGGTCTTGATGTTCTAGCTTTTGTAAGAGATTTGAATACATGTATTGTACTTAGTTTTGTTCAGTGTGTTAGTAAGGTTGCAGGAGTCACTACTTGTCCTAAAGAAACCTCTCTACTATTTTTGAACTAAAGGTGGTAATGTGACATTCATTTTTATTCAAAGTGAATTAAACATAACTCTGTTCCGTTGCTAAATATGGAACCTTAGTGGAAGACTTCCTTGGAGTATTCTAATCTTACTTAGAGATTGACAGCTTAGCTATCATTGATACATGACATAAGAACAATTTCAAAAATTTAACGAAACTGGTTTGAGGGTCCTGTTTGTATGAATTATAAGATCTTTAAAAATCTTCAATTCAGAAATTGCAGTTTTGCTTCTGATGTTTGCTCAACATCAGACCCACAGCTAAAGTGCTCAGGTGAGCAGTGCAGGGCCATGATGATCCTTTTGTTTTTTCTTTTTCTTTTTCTTTTTTCCATATAGCATATTTTAAAGGTAGACATATACATTATTTGAACAATATGGTGTTCAAGCTAAAGTCTAGTTTTGTATTTACAGAAACCCAGGATGCGAATGCTACTTATGGTTTGTACATGGAGATGGCAAGGTCAAAGGTCTTGAAGAAGAGTGCAATGGATGTGAATATTGTTAACAAGGATGCTGTTCAAAAAATACTCAGTGTAAGCTTAAGTTTGTTCTTGTTGATAATCAGTGACTAAATTAATTATCTACAGATAGATAACGGTGTACAATAGTTTCTTTCCTGAACATTTTTTAAGTTATGTCAAACATGCATGTTGTAAACCAACTGTCAGTAACCAGTAATTATATTCCAGTTAAATTGTAACTTAAAAAATCTACTACTATGTAATATGAACTGTTAATCTTGACATTAATGATTATCATCATTATGTGTTACAGTTTGGTATCTTTGCGTCTGGATTAGAGTCCCTGCTAGGAGAAGAACCAGACCCAGATGCTGGAGATGAGGAGGCAACAGCCGGATTGGGCCTGAAGATTCTAGATGTTGCTTTGCCACCTGTAGAATTTTTCCGTGGCTCAGGTGGTCTTATGTCAGCTGTGTGGAATGCTCCTTCAGATCCTGTTACTGCACTTCAGGTAAAGGGATGAAATGTGACATTTTAAAGTTTATTTCTGTTTAGCTCACCTTAGCACAGCAGGTCACTGTGACCTTGACCACAAAAAGCATGTCTGATCAATACTAAAGAACGTTTTAGCCTACAGTCCTCATGGATATTTGTAATGACCAGTAGATGACCACTATTAATTTTTAGGTCAGTAGTCGTAGGGCAAGGTCACAGTGACCTTCACCACAAAAGCTGGTTTACAGATTTCAGATTTCGTCATGACCTGTAGATGACCCATATTGATTTTGAGGTCAGTAGGTTAAGGTCAAGGTCAGGTTTAGAAGTCCATGTACATGTAACATGACTAATTGGTTGCCATTACAGGGGGCATACAAGTTTCACAAACATCTCTTGTTATGTATAGATACACATGTGTTCGAATCCTGCTAGTGGCATGGTTTTTTTGTCCATTTTCAAGCCTTAGAGAGCATAAAATCATGTTCTTGAAGTAGTATTTTAACTTAACATTGATTTTAAAGAAAAGTATTTTTGAGCTTAAATGTGTGGGTCAGTAGCTTTACTAAGTACATGTCTCATTTTCAGATGAGTTTCCTGCTCCAGGACCACAGTGAAAAGTTTCACCTAGCAAATGGTCTGGTTGTAGACTTACAGGTTCTAGGTGTGGCCTCCATAGACATAACAGGCATGGTCAGCATCTCATTGTGGAATAGAAACTCTGAATCTCTTATTAGAAATAGGTAACGTACTACTGTTACTTTTTTGACCATTTAATAGTAACTAAAACCTGATACTACTATGTTTGAATTCTTACATTTCCTCAAGTTTTTATGACATTACTTATTTTGGTGTTCATGAAAGCACTTTGTAGCTATATTTTATGAGGGGAAGAAAGAAATGTGCGTATTACTGTTTTAAGGAATATCATAACTACAAAATGACTTTGCTGTTCTCAATGATTATTTTACAAATAACATGTGTTGTAAGCTGTTTATATCTTAAATAACTGTAACAGATAGGGTTAGTGAAAAAAAAGAATGAAACAGAATTCCATGAAATATATTAAGTATTCTAGATCAGAAGAAAACTTCTCTTTTCCTGCTCTTAGGTAGTCTTTAATATTTTGCTTTTAGGTAATTCTTTTTTTCTGGGTTTTCTGAACATAGATAATGTCTTTGGTTTTCAGCTCATATGTAATGTCTTTAGTTAACTAGTCATAGGAAATGTACCTTGGTTTACTGCTTATAGGTAATGTCTTTGGTTTTCTGCTCAAAGGTTATGTCTTTGGCTATCTGCTCATAGGTTTTTGTCTTTGGTTTTCTGCTTATGGTTAATGTCTTTGGTTTTCGGCTTAAAGGTAATGTTTTTTTCAGCTAATAGGTAATGTCTTTGGTTGTCTGCTCATAGGTAATGTCTTTGGTTTTCTGCTCATATGTAATGTCTTTGGTTGTCTGCTCATAGGTAATGTCTTTGGTTGTCTGCTCATAGGTTTAAAAAATGTCTTTGGTTTCTGCTCATATGTAATGCTTTCTGCTCATTGGTTATATCTTTGGTTTTCTGCTCATTGATAATGTATTTTTCTGCTCATAATTAATGTCTTTGGTTTACTGCTCATAATTAATGTCTTTGGTTTTCTGCTCATTGATAATGTCTTTGGTTAACTGCTCATATGTAATGTCTTTGGTTTTCTGCTCATTGATAATGTATTTTTCTGCTCATAATTAATGTCTTTGGTTTACTGCTCATATGTAATGTCTTTGGTTTTCTGCTCATTGGTAATGTCTTTGGTTGTCTGCTCATAGGTAATGTCTTTGGTTTTCTGCTCATAGGTAATGTCTTTGGTTGTCTGCTGTTTTAAAAAATAATTTTAAAAATTTTGATGGATATTTCTTAGTTTATGTAGAAGACTTATTGAAGTTATTCTTGAAAAAGAATTCTGCATAGTAGAAGTGAAAGAGTTATATTGTGTGGATGATGGGAAAAGCATGTGTCATACTGTATGTATTTTGTGCTTGTTACATTAAATCAAAGTGTATTATTGTTTTTTATTAACACAGTGGATCATTAGTGATAGAGGGAGAGATGCATTTAGACTCAGAGATGGGTAAAGCAGGAGTTGTGTTTACAGCTGAAGGCGAAGCATATATAGATTTTGAAACAGATGTAGATTTCTACCAGTCTCCATTTAAAATGTGCATGCAGATGAAACGCCCAAAATCAGCATTTAAGTAAGTTGTTAACATATATACATTATTGGAACAGCATTACTGTTTCTAGTTATTGAAATGTAGAGCATTTCAATAACTAATACAAAAATATTTTGAAGAAAAGAAGAAGGATTTGCACAATTGATTTGAAAAGAGGAATCTGAGTAATCTTTGTAAAAATGGCTTTTTATAAGTATATCAGAAAGTGAGAAAGAGATGTCAGTAGATCAAAAAATGTTACACATGAATAAGAAGTTCAGAAAATTGTAAACTTAAGTGGCGCTTAGGATTGTCATTTTATAGTTGTATCAAGCATTTAGGTAAGATTACATAATATCTGTAAGTATTTCCCTTGTAGGTTTTTTGCATTTCCTTTGCCAGTTTTTTATTACATTCAAATAATTTTATTGACTCTTTTTCTGGTAAATTTTTATAACATTTTTACAGATAGATTTATTATTTATTTTCAGACATACTGTAGACAAATATGAAAAGGCAACAAAATTTGACCGAAGTTTCAAGTCAAAAGTTACTAGAGTATCACAGATAGAAGGGTTATCTTATTTCCTTAGTCAGAAAAACTCAGACGAATGCAAAGCATTGCTGGCCAACAAGTAAATTTTCAGGTAAGTGTTGTAATTATACCCTCGCACACAGTGTGTTGAGGCTGTATTGGGTTTACCTTGATGTCCCTCTCTTTGTCCATTCCTCCATCCATCCCATTTCTTGTCCAGACCATAATTTCTTCATACATAGCATTTTGAAATAACATGGCATATTTGTTCACCTTGATGAGACAGTGTGTAGGGTGCAAGACCCAGGTCCCTAGCTCAAAGGTCAAGGTCATAGTGACTTGTCAAAGGTAAAATGTTTTGATGATAGACCTTGTCCTGGCCATTTTTATGCATGAATGGATTATAATATCTTGGCATATTTGTTAATCAGAGATGTGTTGGTTCAAGACCCAGGTCCCTTGTTATAAGGTCAAGGTCACAGTGACTAATCATAGGGAAAAAATATTGATGATAGACCTTGTCGAGGGCCATGATTCTCCATGTATGGAAGGATTTTGATTTCTATCCAAATATATGTCACTTTCCTGGTCATTTACCTTCTTGGTATTTTATGAGTTCCTGTAAGATCCTACCATCAATTAAAATAGTGTCATGGTCTATTGATTTTCATTTCAACTGTACAGGTTTTCACTTCATGGCATGCAAGAATTTTACAAATGACCCCTTTTACTTACAAAACCTCAAGGACATCTGGGACAAGATCTAGTTTAAGCCAAAGCCTCATCCATTTTAACATTTATTGATATTTCACTTATGCATTATTAAAACAGTGTTCAAGAAATGAAAGGCTAAGGTCATAACAACCTTGTTGCCAAAATCCCTTTGTGTGGATATCTTGACCAGGCGGAAAGGAAAATTATTTGTCTTTGAAAATATTTAAAAGTTTCATTTTATGGTGATTTAAACATAGTAAGGTGGTAGAATTTCACATGGTTATTTACATGACTTTGTGCTATTGAAAAATCAGTCACTAGCATTTGATTTCCACCACTGTTTTGTAACTAGCAATTTCTTTTGCCTAATTCTAAACTACTCTGTATCTGTGTATGTGGAATATTTCAACTATTTTCAAGCCTAATTATATTGTATTGTATTGACTTGTGTCTGAAAACACATTTTTCCCGCCAAAAATGCTTTCCATTCAAAATGGGAGTTTCACTTCAATACATGAAAATAGCTTAAAATCCTGGAAATTTGTCATCGTAGTCCTGAAAATGATGAAAAATATTATGGGTTGTATGTATAATTCTGTAAAGGATTTCTTTCTTTCTTGTTTTTCAGTTTTCAGTAATTTTATCCTTAGGAATCTGTTACTCAGTAAGCTTACTAATGAGAAAAAAAACAAAACAAAAAACATACAAAGAAATGAATTTCTTACCATGCTGAGTTTTCTGTTATTGTTGAATTCGAAAACCATTTCAGTTTAATTCTCTTCTGACTTATAGAAGACTTACAAATAGAATAGCATAAATAGCATACGAACAATGACAAAATCAAAATTTCAGTCTCAGAATGAGCCTTTGTCTCTTGTCAAGCCAACCTCTTTCTGTGCTTCAAATGAACATTTGCTCAAGGTGAGCTGTTGGGATACCCTGTGTCTAGTGTCAGTCGTCATCAACATTTTACTTCAAATGACATTTCCTCCAAAACCACTAGGCCATTTTTAACCAAAGTTGGCAGAAATGTTCCTTATATTGCCCTTTTCTAAAATTTCTCAAACAGTTCCCCTCCATTACACTTAAGGGCTGCAAAAGCTAAAAATAGAAAACAATTCAAACAACATCTCCCACTGAACTGTAAGGTCATTTGAGAAATGTTCCTTATATAACCCTCTATTAAAATTGCTCATATGGTTCTGCTTTGTTGCACAAAATGGCATATATAGATAAAAATAGATTTGCTTCAAATGACATCTCCTCACAAGCTGCTAGTTCAAAATTGGCTCTGCCCTATGGGTTTTATTTGTATGAAATATAAGATCTTTGAAATTCTTCAGTTCAGAAAATGTAATATTGCTTCTGACATTTGCTTAACAGCAGATCCACAGCCAAATTACTCTGGTAAGTGAGCCAGGGCCATCATGGCCCTCTTGTTGTTGTCATTCATACATGCCGTTCTCCCGTTACTCGCCGTGTTCTCCTGATATTTAGACCCTTACCCCGGCACACCGGCGAAGCACCCAAATCTCCTGATAAATCAACATTTTGTCTTTTGAAAAAAAAATCCATAAAATTCGCTGAATATACCAAGTCAAAACCTTGACACGTGAGATTGATAATTGGTTGATTATGTGATGATCATCCATCTGTCTGTTCATAACATTTTCATTTCCATTCAATATCTCCTACACCCTTGAACTGATTTTCTTGAAACATTGGTCAACTGTTTAACTCATTGAGACAATGTGCAGAACACATTGTCCAGCCATGTAAAATCAAGGTCAAGGTTACACTTCAATGACTTGAAGGTCATTTGTTTCAGCATTCAGTTTGGTGTCCACTTAACATCTCCTATACCTTTGAACTAATTTTCTTGAAACTTTGGTCATATGTATAACTCATTGAGAGGATATGCAGAAGGCATGGCCAACCATCAGTCTGTATGTCAGTCTTTCTGTCTGTAACATTTCAATCTCCATATCTCCTATACTGATGACCTGATCTTCTTGAAACTTGAATTAAATGTTTCACTGTTGAGGGGATGTGCAGAATGCTTAGGCCAGCCATGTCAGTTCAAGGTCAAGGTCACACTTGAAGGTCATTTGTTTCAGCCTTCAATTTTCTGTTAGTGCAATATCTCCTATACTTTTGAACCGATTTTCTTGAAACTTCAACCGGAAAAGCCCTGACACTGGACAATTATCAATAAACAAGGGAAGTCACTCTACAACTACCGCGCCATGGTCGTTTGTTTATTACATGTCAAACAGATGTGTGAAAATATCTTTGTCATACTGCCAAGCAGACTAATAAAACAAAAGAAAGGTTGACCCTTATATAAGTTCTTTATTGATAAGAGAAGCCTGCTGAATAATAATGATGTAATTACGCTACGGGGTTACCTCCGTGTAGTGTAAAAAATATGACTGTCATACGGGCAAGTACGTTTGATTTTTTTTCTCATTTTATTTACCTGACTCGCCCATACGTCGAGCAATGACTTTAAGGCCATTTTCTGGGGATTAAAAACTCGACTTTTGGCCGAGTATATACGGTACACCAGTCTTAAACAAGAATGAATGTCCACATGCTTTGAGGCATGGTAATTTAGATTGGCCCTAGCCTGGGGTCCTATTTGTTTATTTTTGAAAATCTTCTTGTGAGAAACTGTAAGCTTAAGACCTTAGATATTTTGCATGGGGCATCATCTAGAGGTCCTCTACCAAGATCGCTCAAATTATGCCCCTGGGGGTCATGGAAGGCCTACCCCAGGGTCACAGGGTTTTACTTAGGCTTATTGAGTATGAAATTTGACAATCTGTTTGTCTGAAACTGTATGCAAAAGAGCTTATTTATTTTTTATGTTGCATTGTATAGAAGGTACATACCAAGATTGTTCAAATTGTGTCCCTAGGATCAAATTTGTCCCATTCCCAGGGTTCTGTTTCTAGAAAATATCAGATCTTTGAAAATTTAAAACCTCTTTATTATGCTTTTGATTTTTGCTCAGCAGCAGACCCACAGCCAGAGTTCTCAGGTGAGTGACCCAGGGCCATAATGGCCCACTAGTTTGGTGTTGCCCTTTGAGTACATGACAAGTGGATTTCATTATACTCCTGGATTTTAACCAAACTTGATGTGAGTGATTGTTGTAAAGAGTACTTGAGCATATTTTATGCATTTTATGGTTCATTGATTTTTACCGGAGTTATGACCCTTGATGTGCCTGATTTGATGTTAATTATTTGCTCTACTTTTCCTCAACTGCTGGCCACAGTTTAACTAAAATTCATGTGAGTGGTCATTGTAAAGAGTACTTGGCATTTTCTGATTTTTACTACTGTTATTGCCCTTGATGCAGCTAATTTGATGATGTTTTCTCTGGCTTCTGGACAGATGTAATCCAAACTTAATGTGAATGAATATTATGATTAGTGTAAAGAGTACATGAGCATGTCAATTGCCCTTGTCTAGTGTGTGTAACATACAATAAAAAATCATCAAAACTTTTTCACACATTGTTCATGATGTGCAGATGACCCTTGTACATTTTTAGGTCAGTAGGTCAAAGGTTAAGGTCAAAGGAGCCAATAGTACCAACAGGATTTCCACTATGTGATTTGAAAACAACACAAGCTAGAACTATCAAACTTTCTACACATAATGTTTATGATGTGCTGATGACCTCTTTATATTTTGGGATAAGTGGATTAAAGGTCAGGGTCTCAGAAGCAAGAATTTTGAAACTGGTTTCATTTCCATGACTTCTGAAGCTCATGACAGAACCTTCCATCTTTCATTACACATTGTTCATGATTTTAGATCACCCATATACATTTTGAGTCACTAGGTCAAAAATGTATGGGACAGGGGCCTGAAAAATTTTGTTTTCCATAATTTTAATCATGTGTATGCCAACTGGACTACATAGTGGTTCGCAGATATTGAGTTTGCATACTTGTCAGTGGACTTGGGTTCCACAGACTTTGTAGTCAGGTTGTTCACTACTTTTGTTTATAGGATAAGTAGGTCAAAGGTAAAGGTCACAGTGACATTGATAAGCAAAAGGTTTCCGGTCAGTTAGTAGAGAACACTTGAAACTAGACATCCAAAATTTGATTAGATGGTTGATCATTACTGGAAGATGACTGCTATAGTTTTTTGGTAATTAGGTCAAAGATCAAGGTCCCAGCAACCTTAAATCAAGATTTTCAGACCAATAACTTGTAACACTTAGGCCTAGGCTCTTCAAACTTAATGGGCAGGTTGGTCATGAGCAGTAGATGACCCGTACACTTTTTGTGGTCACTAGCTCAAAACTCAAGGTCATAATGACCTTACACAAAAAAAACATTTCTGATCAGTAACAGCAGAACAATTTTTGCCTGGTTCCTCGAGCTCCATAGGCAAATTTGTCAGGACCGGTAGATCACCTCTATTGCTTTTGGAGTCTGTAGTTCTGAGGTCAAGGTCATAGTGCCAACTTCCATTCGGTTTGTCAGTATGTTAATGTACGTACTGGTCAAGCATTCAGTTTGTATTAATGCTGAACCAAACACCCTGAACTTACAGCTTCTATGCTCCAGACTCTGCAGAATGGCTGCAAAAAAGGTGCTAGGGGGCAAACCAATTATGAATATTTGCATTTTCTGGTTATGTGGCCTGAGTGTGTTTGAGGGTAGGGGGTAGAAATATTTGATTCTTCCTGAAAAAAAAAAACATCTAGTTCAAATTATCACTGTTGGGAAATTCCACCAACAGGGTGTGTGATTTAATTGTTTATAGACAGTAAAATCCCTTAAAAAAAAATTTAAGGAATCTTCTGCATATACACATATTTAACTTAAACTTTGACCTCTATGTGATCTTGACTTTTATCTTGACCTATTGACCTACTTTCTGGTATTTGCAGTTACAGTATGGAAATTTGAACTGTACTTACAATGTTGCATGCAGATTTCAACATGCTTTTTGGCCATTGTTCATTTCATCACCATGTTTTGTTTGTTTTTGTTTCGTTTGTTTGTTTGTTTGTTGTTAAAGGTCAAAAACTTACCTTTAAACCATTATATAGATTCAACTATGCATGACCTTCATCCCCAACAAATTTCTTGTTGTCCTGGATTAAATAAATTTAGTATGATCAGAGGTATTTATCACAAGAATGGTGCATTGTAGTTTTATTTTGTTGAGAAATCTATCTGATCAAAGACTGTCAACACTAGTGATTTGTTATAATTATTTTTAAAATTACTCCCCAAGAGTTTAATCTGTGCTGGTTTAATGGCCTTGGACACATGGCTATATATCAAACTATTTACACAAAATGGCATGCTGATACATGATAATTTTCCATTGTTTTGTTGCATGTTGAAAGTGTCTTTCAATGATTGTATAAACAACAATTGTTGCCAGTTGAATGTCAAGTGTCTGGCAGCATGTGGTGATTGATAGAATTGTCTGAGGGCTTTGGCATTCTCCTAAATAGAGGTCAACTCACATCCCTTTGGTCCCTGGGAATTGTAATAGCTTTCTAATCTGTATATAATCTTTCAGTTTATTGAATATTAGCTATGGAATTAACCAGTGGGAAAACAAAAACTGAGCCATGAAATAGTGGCTTTCAAAAAATACAAAACAAAAACTCCAAGAAAAAAAACAGTTAAAATCCATTTGAGGCAGGTAGCTAGCCATAAAAGTGTTTCTGTTGAAAGATATATAAAGCGACCACCCAAGGGACTGCCAAAGTGTGATGTCTAAATAGAATGGTCACTCAACAAGTTTTTAGTGTTTTGAAATGACATGTTCAGATTCTGAGTTTTTCCAACCCATAATTCCTCAGCTATTTTTCTTTCAATTTCTGTTTTAGAAAGTTCAGTAACTGAAATCCTCTGGTCTAGGTTTCAAACCCTACACTTAGATGTTGATGCCATGATTGTAAAAGCTATAGTGTAAAACTGTTATTAATATTAATCAAAGTGGGCTGTGCAAATTGATTGTTTGCTTGATTTTTTTAAATGGCCGATTGTATACAGGTGCAAACAAGACAGGTACACATTAAATGCCTGTGGGATGTTTCTGACAGGGTTGTTTAATGGACACTTCTGCAATGTATTTTTCTTCCGTCAGGTATAGGTTTTAGTATGCTGTTTTGTCCATCGTCAGTTCATCTGTCGTCCACAATTGACTAAATAACATCTCCTCCTGTACCACTAGGTGATTGCAATTAAACTTTACAGAAATGATCCTTGTATGGTCCTCTTTCAAAGTTATATAAAAAATTGAATTCCATCCAGAACATGGTAACTGAAAGGAAAAACATTAAAAAACCTCTTGTCTGAAACCACAAGGCCTAGAGCTTACATATTTGGTTGATAGCATCATCTACCAAAGTTATATAAATCATGGCTCTGGGCTCAGAATTGGCCAGAGCCCTGTAGTCAGATGATTTTAGACTTATATAAGAAAAATTTTTTTAAATCTTCTTGTCAGAAACCATAAGCCTGGGGTTTAGATATTTTGTTTGTACCATCATCTAGTGGACCTCTACCAAGTTCATACAAATCATGGCCCCTGGATCAAAATTGGCCATGCCCAAATTCTCACTTGGTTTTACATTAAGTTATATAGGAAAAAGTTTTAACCCTTAACCTGCTGGAACCGAAAGGGATTAGCCTTTGCCACCAGTATAGAGTCAGGCCAGCCTGCACTTCCGTGCAGTCTGACCAGGCTTTATACTGTTGGTAGCTCCATTTTTGTATTTTGATATTGAAATCCCTTAAACTTTGAATGGATTGTGCCAAATTCAAAGCAGGGCAAATCCGTTACAAAGTTTCAGCATGTTCAGGGTTAAAGCAAGTGCCTTGAGCTTAGATACATATGGTTCAGCATTGCCTAGTTAATGGGCTAATGGGCTTTGGAAGATCTTGGCCCTCACCAGGTACCCAGCCCCCACCCACCTCACCTGGGTACCCCGCTTTCAGGTGAGCAACCTAAGGACCATCTGGTTCTCTTGTTTTCTGTTGGGACAGTGTTTTTGTGGTAGTGGTTGCATTATGAAAAAGTCATTTACTGGAATGTATTTATATAGTTAAAATGTTCAGGCAGGATTTCAAGTGGTCATTAAATTTAAAAGTTGCTTAAAACAGGTTGTTGCATGTACTGTACGATGCCTACAGTATTGTTCTGTTTTCCATCGTCACAGTGAACAGCAAAAATTTTTTTTCGCATAGATGTTAGCAAAAGAAAGGCACAGTTTTTTCTGTTGACAGTATTTTTTTTCCTGTAGTTCTTAAATGTTAAAATTAGATTTGTTTGAAAACTGAGAATTTCCAAGGATGTAATTGGTGGAAACTTTCAGGTCAACTTACTGTATCATTTGTATGTTGTCCCAGAAAAATGACCAGAAGAAAGATTGTTCTGTATTATATTGTTATTGTTATCATCTTCAAATAAGCTTTAAGGATGAACAAGATAAGATAAATATAAAATTCTCGTCTGCATTGTTTTCTGGTAGATATGGTAATCTGAAAAATCGGTTTGAATAAATCCATCCCTGAGGATGAAATTAAAAAGCATACAAATTAATCTTCTTCAACACAGTTTAGCAGTACTTCCTACAGAAGTTTTGGAAAGTTGAAAAATATCAAATCATTAGCCAAGCCTTTTCTATTTCTTTCATCAATTGGAGCTATGTATTGCTGCTTTTCATTCTACTATAAATTACACTGGAAGGAGGAGAATGTGAAGGGTTTGTTAGCTAGTCTATACTTTTATAGACAGGTAACTGATAAGCCATGGGTAAAAATAAACTGCATTGAGTTGTGTATTGGTGTCCTTGTAACATTCTCTACCAGCTGTTTGAGAGAAAGTGAGACACTGTAACCATGGTTACTAATTTATCTCACTGTTCCCAGATTGTTGTGATTTATAGAAATCTCCAGGTTTGTGACCCCTTTACCTACAATATACAGCTTGAAATCAAAGCAAGATGTTGAAATATTTGAAAAGGGAAAATTAAAAACTCACACATCTAATAAACAATAATTCTTTTTACCAGTTGTTTTCACTTGGAAATTAGGTACCAGAATTAACTTATAGGCGGTATGACTTTTAACAATTTTGGTATCACAGCTAAACATGTTATGCCACTCCAGATTCCCATGAAAAATGAGTGAAAATACATGAAACATTTGTATAGACATGGTATTAGTGAGTTAGTGTAAGTTTTTGGTCACAATATGTCAGACCTCTGTTAGCTATAAATGTTCAGCAATGAATTCATCCACAGATATCTGTATTGTTCTTACTGTGGTTGGATATAAAAATACCAGACCATAAACTAATCAGAGTTAACTCAAGTTACAAATTAGGAGTGTCTGTCAGTTCCTGATAATTTTCTTTTTCCTGATATTACACTAGAATTAGTGGCTGATCATATTAGACTGTAGGTCAAATCAGACAAATGAAAAACAATCACACTTCCTTTATGAAAGATAAAATTGTAATCTCCTGAAGTTTGCACTTCAAGGTTTAGGTAAGCCTGTAAAATACTTTTTTTATCAACATGTAAATATTATACAGAAAAGGTGTCATTAATCACCATCAGACGAGGATTGGGGAGGTATATATGAGTCAGCTTGTTGGTTGGTCAGTCCTTCATTTGGATTTTACCTGTTCTGGATGATAGAAAAGGGAATAGGTTGCCATAAATACATAAATGATACTTCATTTGTAGGTAGCTTGTATATGATAATATGGCATAGGACTGCATTTGGGATGTCAGATTTCAAAGTCCTGGTCACTCTAACAACAAAAATAAGCTTAGGGAATGTGGTATTGAAATGAAACTTGGTGTGTAAGTAGCTTGTATGTTAGCAGTTGTCGCTTGAGATTAGTTGATTGGGTTGTCCTTATCTAAATTCAAGGTAACTGTCTCAACTAATAAAAAAATGGTTTCTGATCAGAATGAAGCACCGGCAGATCCAGGATTTCAGGTTGGGGGGGGGGGCGCAAAATGTTTGGCCCAATTTGTGTCTGTTTTCTACCTCATTTCAACGGTTGTGGTTATGCTAGAGTATACTGATTTTGCAATATCACATGGGCCTCTGATTATTCAATTCAATGTTGAACAATAAAGTATGCATTATTTAAAGACCTATTCAAAGTAGACCTACAATAACACCTATGGTACGGGAACTTTATGGGGGGGAGCGTGCGTCAGGTGCACCCCCCCTCTGAATCCGCTAGTGTGAAGTATTGAAATGAAACTCGGTACATAAGAAGATTGTAAGCAGTTTTACATCAGACTATGTTTGGGTCCCTAAAAAATCATGGCATACAGAGGGCAGGGCCAGGCTTTCAATTAATAGCATAGCCAGTCATTGTGTAAGTTTTCATTCTCTGAATGTTGACAGTTTACATTCTTTTACAGTTACAATACCTGTAGTTCAAAATAAATGTGCCTGCACTGTGTAAAGTAAGCCGTACAATTATTTATATTTATTTTGAAGGAAACTTTTTGCAATAGATCTATATATTCTTTATTTTCTATTTTCAGGGGATTCATCGCCATTCTCAGTTCTTGAATTTCTTCTGGTATGTTTGAAAAACTGGTATTTTCATGACATAAAATCAGTAAAACCCAGTGCAGTCAGTGCAACTTGTATCTCAGTTCCAGTGCTTAACTCAAAGAAATAAAAGACTCCTACACAGCATTTAAAGAGAAACTGGTGCTCACTTTATTTTAATATGCCTTTTTCTGCTCACCTAAGTACAGAGTGCTCACAGTGAGCTATTGTGATCACTTGATGTCTGTCTGTCTATCCACATTTAGTTAGGACACATTTTCCATCAAATGAATATAAAAGTTCATCAGGATCTTTATCTGGATGACTTCTAGGTCAGGTTTGGAGTCAAAAACTAAGTCACTGGCGAAGGAAATCTTGTCAGTGCTGTAGATGTCACATTTTTACTTCAGAACATACGCGTTTCCCCTTGCTGCTTTGTTTGTCTGTTTTAACTTTAGTACAAGTCACAGGCGAGTTTTCAGTGTTGATTGTAATGACAACTGCTGAGGTTTACTGCCCTTTGCTTAAATCTATATGCATTAGATTTTAACTGTGTGTATACTTTTGAATATAAATTTCATATGCATATGACTAAGCTTATTTGACCTTTCGGATGTCTGAGTATGCTGTACTTTAGTTTAAATGACCTTTATTGGCCTTGATGTTTAGTGCAATGGTACTCAGGTGAGCAATATAGGGTCATCAAGTCCCTCTTGTCTTAAATTGCAGTCATTAATGTACAACAAAACAAGTGAAATAATTTGTTTGTTGTTCATAAGAAACTTCTTGCCATTTTTCATTCTACATAGAACTAGTTGTGTCTCCCCTATGAACGGGGTGGGGGGGGGGGGGAGACATACTGTTTTTGCACTTTCTGTCTCTCTGTATGTCACAAAGTTTGTCTGCGCTTCTTCTCTATAACTGCTAGCTGGATTTCTTTGGAACTTGCTGTGGTTCATTGGTACCAAACCTGGTTGAGCATATTGTTGGCAATTTTGAATACAGTTGAGCATATCTCCATGACCATTGGTTGGATTTTGAAGCACCTTCACAGCAATGATCATGACCAAGTGTAGTTATACCTATAATCTCTGTTAGATGATTTTTTTTTTATTCTTCAAGGTAAATGACATGTAGGGGGAGACATATTTTTTTCTCAGAAACAATCTCTAGTTAACTAGCTATACCCTTTTACTCATTAGACAGTGCTGTACTAAAGCTTGTGCAATATTTCCATATTTTGTTACAATTATATGAAAGGGCTGGATTATATCCATGGATTAACCGACTAACGTTTAATTCATTCTAAAAGGGACGAACCCTAAATTTAACTGTTGAAATACTGCATAATTAGGTATTTTATTGGCCCATTCTCTACAAAATGAAAAATAATTGATATTGTGAAGAAGAAATGTTAAAAAATGTTTCCTTATTGCATTCAGACACTAACAAAATGCTCAGTTTATTCAATATCCCTTTTGTACTGTTAAGCTCACCTGAGCACAAAGTGCTCAAGGGTAAGCTTTTAGGATACGTGATTGTCAGTCATCTGCCATCTGTCATCAACATTTGCCTTCAAATGACATCTCCTCCTAAACCTTCACAGGAATGTTTCTCATTGGTTCTTTTTCATAACCCTTAAAAGTAAATCTCTTCTGGTTGCCATGGCAGCCATAAGAAAAAACTTTGAAAAATCTTCTTCTTAGAAACCACCAGCCTGATTTCAAGATTTCACAAAATTGTTCCTTAGTTGACCCTTAATTCCTTTAAGCCATTTAGGTCCCTTAAAAAGCATGGCATACAGAGGATGGGACCTGTTTTCACAAATCAACTATATGGAAAACATTAAAAATCTCCGTCAGAAACTACCAGCCCAATTACAAAATAATTCCACAAAAATGTTTCTTAGGAGAGGCCCTTTATAAAATCCCTTCAAGCCATTCGAGTCCCTTAAAAATCATGACCTGCAGAGGGCAGTGCCTGTTTTCACTATATGACTTTATGGAAAACTTTGAAAATCTTCTCAGAAACCACAAGCCCAATTTCAAAATAATTTCACAAAAATATTTCTAAGGTGACCTTTTATCATGTTCCTTGAAACCCTTTGGGTCCCTTCAAAATCATGGCCTTCAGAGAGTTGGGCCTGTTTTAGCTATATAAGTAAATATTTTAAAAATCTTCTCATCATCCCACTGGCATGATTTCAAAATGATTTTATAGAAATGTATTTTATAAGGTGGTTAATCAAATCTCTTCACACCATGTTATTTTGAAGAAAAACTTGGTTGACAGGGGGAGTGGCAACTTTTCAGTATAGAACTATTTGGAAAACTTCAAAAATATTCTTCTGAGAAACTGCTTGCACAATTTCTAAATAATTTTTAGTTGGTCCTTTTTCAATTTCCTTTGAGTAATGTTGGTTTGTTAAATAATTTGGCTGACAGGGGCAGGGCAAATTTTCAGTGTATATATACTTGCTGGCCAAGTTTCAAAGTTACTTCACGGGTAACATTTATCATATTTGTATGAGTTAGATTGGTTAAAAGAAAGTCTAAACACATGGACAAGTTTAAAAACAGATTTTAACCAATGATTTTCAGGTGAGCATTAAAGTAATTTTTTACTTTGGTTAATGATTTTTTCAGTATTGTTCACATTCATATGATTTTGAAGGAAATGGAATGATTATCAGGATATGTCTCTTTAAATCTTCATTTAGTAATTTCATTGTGCCTTTGTTTTGAGACTGTTGAATGTGTCACTTGTCTAATTAATTACTTTAATTACTCCATGTTATTTATTCCATTTACTTGTTTATTGTTGATCTCAATACCTACAGACTGTAGTATGATAGACTCATCACAACACCTGTGCTAAATGAATGTGACAACAATTAATTGATGGAAGTCAGCCTTTTAACATTGTTGTATTTTTGGTTTTGATTTGTTTTGTCAGCAAGATTTGAAAATCACTCAGTGCCCTAAATCAGATAGAGGATATGACCTATCTCTTGAAGGTGAAGGTCATTTGTCTCTTGTCCTCTTGAACATTAATAATTAAAAGCAAGTGTTTCTATGTTGACTATAGAACTAAAGAGGCTTTAAAACAAAATGGCACATATTATCAACATACATGAATTATTTTGACAGTATTCCATCCACACCCAAACACCGTGTCACTAAATTGAAGGGCAAAGGTCATGGTCATTCATTTTGTGTTCTTCAGCATTGCATTGAACTTCACATCATTTGTTGTTCACTAGCATATGCTTTATTGAATTACTGGAGAAATTATGTGAATTAAATTTTCTTATGACAGCAAAAAAAGATTAATGTTCTGTAATGAAATGAATGTAAAAGAGCTTTGTTTAAAGTAATATTTGCAATCTTAGTGTACTGCATTTTAATTTAATACACCCTTTCACTATGCCATGAAGTTTGCTCAATGTAATTCATTTCAATAGAGATTCCAGTGATATCATATCTTAACCATTTTATTCTTCTGTTGCATTTTAATGTAGATGTTATTTGTTAACTGTGCCAGTAATGCAAGTGTTTGAGATGCCAAAATACAGTATAGCATGGTTTTCTGATACTATTTTTATATGACTCATTCAACATTTTCATGTGCCATTTTTATAAGATATCCTGTGCAATTTTTTTAAATCATTTATGCCAAAAGAATATTTAGAAGTTTTGGCCAAGTTTTGGTATGATATTTGGTGTGTGTGGTTACTGCTAGATAAGTTTGTTCAAGTGAAAAATATCTGTACTGTTTTCTAAAGCATGACTACACCTAAATATTAGTCATATTTTTATATTTGTTAACAGTGCAGTATTATTCTGAAATAAATGTATGTTTTATTCACAGCTCGTTAGCTTGAAAGAACTGAAATAAAATGTTGATAAGAATGTTCAACTTGCTTTATTTTCATTTTAAGCTTAATAGAGTCCCACCCTAAAAAAAACTTGTATCAAGGTAATGAAGGTATGAAGGCATTGAATTTTGATAACATCAACATTTTCAGAATTTCTATAAAGGAAATATGGCCTAAAAATATGGAATTTGTTATGTTGAAAGCTGTAACATTAGCCCTGAACATGCTGAAATTTTGTAATGGATTTTCCCAGCTTTGAATTTGGAACTGTCCATTCAAGTTTAAGGGATTTCAATATCAAAATACAAAAATGGAGCTACAAACAGTATAGAGCCTGGTCAGACTGCACGGATGTGCAGGCTGGCCTGGCTCTATACTGGTGGCAAAGACTAATCACTTTCGGTTCCAGCAGGTTAAGGGTTAGATGAGTTTGTTGTTATGTACAGCTGGGCCATTCATCAACATCATGCATTTATTGCTAACCTTTTCTGCCCTGTTTAAAACCTCGCCATGGTAATTTCCATACACATTTTTTTTTAAATATTAGGATAAATGTTTAAGGGAATGAAAAAAGAAATTATTACAATGCTGTAACCTCAAAAATCTCAATAAAATGAGTTATCAGCATGGAAATCTTGAAAGTGAGAAATACAGTATATGTATAGGTAAAAAAAATTTGGTTTTCTACAATGAAATATTTGTTAGAGCATTGGGTGGGAATTGACTTAGGAATGTAATTAATGATTCATGATTTATAGAAATTTCACATAAAGTTCCTAGTTTTTAACAAAGTGGCAGTTTATCAGATGGACCAGGTCTAAAAGAAATGGTGCCAGTTTTCTGTTTTTTTCCAGATAAACAGCTTCTTTTAGATGGTGGCTTTCTAGTTTCCATTATAAGGGTTAGAACAGAACATAAATAATGTCAAAGATGTCCCATGTGCCAGGATGTGACTGTATTTAAATGATCAGAAAGCAGGTATTAAAGACTTGTAAGAAAAAAAGGCTGATGTTTCCTTGTTTTAATGATATCAGAAGATGCATTATTATAAGATGCATCAGATGTCATAGTGAAATAGTGCATTAACAATATCAGCAGGTTATTGTAGTGAATGAACTGGGGCACAAACTTACTATAAACAGTTTGTCATACAAGTCAGCATCTTGAACATCAAGCCAACTGAGAGTTGGTAAATTACACCATCTTCTGACAAAAGCATTTCCAATTCACAAAGAAATGAAAACAAGCTTGAAATGTTAAATAATTTATTTTTATCAAAATATATCAAAATACATTTCACAAGATAATTTTTCCCTTTTCTCTTTCTTTGTTGCTGTTACACATACCAATAATAAAATATAATTGTATGTACAGTTCTTCCATAGTGCATAGCTTCATCACAATGAGAACTTGTATCATTCCTTAGACGATTCTCCTTTATTAAATATACAAACATGAATGGCAAAGTCAAATATAACCAAAAAATCAACATAAATTACCACTAGAGATGTCACTGTATATATATTGTACACAACTTGTAATACATTTCCATGGCAAACAACCTTAATTACTTTGTAGTACTATGATTTAACTGAATCATTGAAATTTTACATTTGTAACGTGGTCCATTACCTTTGCCATTATACAAATACACCTTTATTTCAACAACTAAACAAAATGAAATTTCAAACTTTCTGTGCTCATAAAATGTATTATTTTATATTTTGCAAAAAAAGGGGAGAAAATGTAAATGCAGATAATCACAATTATACTGATGTTAAAAAAAAAGCAGTCATCACATAAGAAGCTAATACTGAAAACAACTGAATGTACATATACAGCCCAAATACAACATGTTTATATTATTTTACATATATATGTATTAGATACAGCAGAACTCTACCTTAAGGCTTATACTGGAAGTGCAAAATCTTTTATTATTTTTCATCTGATACCATTCATACAACACCTATCAATGTTTTGCCCCAGGAGGGGAATGGCGGGCATACACAGGCTTTATGAGAGAAGACCATTCCCAACAGGTGGGAATTCAACAGACAAAACAGGTCCAAGACCCAGGAAATAGAATTTGGCCAAATTTTAGATCCCAGGTCATTTGATATGTAAAACATCTCCAACTATGGAGATTTTTACTAATAGCCATTTCTCTAGCGAAGGGTATGGAAAAGGAAAAATGTCAAATTCCCCTTGGTCAGCCCACCATCCCCTCCCTATGGCAAAACACTGATAGGAGTATAGATACCATTTAGAACTATAATGATGTATTTCATTTGCATGCAAACTTTTTACATGTGGGTAAAGAGACTCTTAATATAAACTGATTTATGCATTCATAAGACAAAAGCTTATGTTGTTTTAAAATTCTGTTAACTATGTCCTAAACATAATAATTCTGGACTACCTTATGAAGATGTTAAATGTTATCATTTGAAGGTATAAAAAATGAATGAATTGTAGACTTCAGCTATGCAATTTCAAACCATTTTTGCACTTCCATACCTTTAACAGACCAGAGTTAGTTTGGCAACTTGGCATAGACTAGACTCAACTCAAAATGTCTTTCTGAACTTTGAAAAATACAACTAAAATACATACTATAAATTAAGTTATAGTTAAATAAACACAAATTATTATGCTACATCCTCAAAGAATATACATATATGGTAAGTATATAAATATAAGCAACGTAAAAAAAGGTTAAGAAAAATAAGAACATAAATTGTACAAAAACTTACTTCTGTCAAAATCCCTTAATACTGAGTGGACACAAAATATGGACAACCTCTGTGACCTTGACCTTTGAGATACGCAGCTGGAAGTTGTACCAAACACATCATTTCAATGAGATTAGCATTTGTGCCAAATTATTTTGAAATCCCTTCGTGAATGACAAAGTTAATGCCCAGACAAAAAGTGGACTGACCTACCAACTGACGTGGTGGTTCCTACCTGTATATACCCTGCACACTTCCTTTGTGGGGGTATAGAAATGTTATTTTTACTCCTAACAGTTAATCACTATAAATAGATAGAGGATTACAAGAAATCTTACAAAATGGAAACTTGTCCTCAACTAATGCTTTCTAAATATTATTCTAGGCAATATATTCGGCCTTTTTTTATTAATAAGCACATGAACAAGAAGTTGTCACTGAATAAATCTGAAATGAAATAAAAAAAATTTGTTGCTTGTGTTTCACTTTAATTATGTCTTAGAATTCTTGAATGTAGAATTATTTCAGTTTTATTTCTTTCTTCTTTCATTCAATATCTAGCAAAGCTAATCATCAACCTCAAAAAGACATAATTATTTTTACAGAATAAAACAAAAGAAACTGAAATGTGCAAAACCATTCTCAAACTCTTGCATATATCATTCTGTCAAAATAAACAAAATGCCAAAACACAAACTGTGCCTGTCAAACATGAAAAAAAAAACTCCCAGTCTAAATGTGATGAGTCAAAGGCTAACATTTTGTTTAAACTAGCATCTTTATATAAAAAAGAACACAAAAAATTTTATTATATGAAGCAAAGTCACAAAATCACATCAAATATATAAGCATGCACTTTTTATAGACACTACTTTCTCTATATACATATATACAAAGTCCTTTTACAATAAGTTCCAAAACAAAGACCATATAAAAAAAATCTGGAAATGTCTGTTGTATAATTTCCATCAATATTCTTTAAGCAAGATATATACATTTCAAGGTTTATTCCATGGCATTTTGATTCCCATTTTAAAAACTATCGTTTTACTCGAATGTCTGAAGTATTTCAATGTACTTAACATCTACCGTCTCCGAAATTTACAGATAATTTTAACACCTACCAGGTAAAAAAAACTCTCTTTTGGTATGCAGATTCATTACATATTGTGCATTTATCAATATCAACATCCATGGACGGACAGACAAAACTGCATATTCCTTCTATTGGCATTCAGCCAAAAGTAAATGGCTTTTTATACCATTTGTATATTTTGAATTTTTTTCTGCACATAATTTCAATGTACAAGCTAAAAATATTTCCAAAACAAATAAATCTGCCATGAATATAAATAAATTTAATTATGTTCTGGTCCTTCATAGGTTACTATGGCAACACAGTTTATCTTGTACCTATGGGAACCCAAAAGTAGGTAATGCTTTTTCTTACATAAGCAAAACTTTATGACAATGCACCAATGAAGATGAACTTCATTTCTTCTGTAATGGAAAAGATACATATCTTGTTTCTGCAATTTATCATTGCAAAGTTGGTTCAGTTACCTCTTAGCCATGAACTGCAACTAAGAACCAGTCAAATAGTACCATGTATAGCCTATAAGTTTGATCCTGGCCATTAAAATACACAACTGATTCCCGGCATAGACCAGTCAAATTTTACCATATGTGAACTTGCTCCTGGCCAAACAAATATATTACTGGTTCCCTGCAGTCAAATAAACAGTCATTCTAAGCTGGGACACAAACCATTTTACAACCTTTTCATAAAGTGTTGAAAATATTATACAGACATAGTCAAAACTGAACTTTTAAATTATCCCATGGAATTAAATTTGTACAACAAAAGTCTACAATAAACTAACAATTGTTAAACAGAAATAAACAAAAAGATTTTTCTGAAGATGGAAAAAAACTCACTATCTATACATTGTTGTAAATGGAGAGTAACATAATTATATTAGAGTTTAGAGCAAAATTACTAAAATGTATGCAAAAATTAAATAACTGTAAACATACAGCAATTTATGGCATAAGGCAAACCTTTTGTGAAGTCAATATGTAACATTATCATTTTTTCTGTTTGATTTTTTTTTAATGAGAAAAAAATATTTGTAACTGATTTTCAACTGAAAAAAATGCTTGAAGAGTTATTCTCCAATATAACAACATTACCAAAATAGTAAAATTCAGTACATAACTTAAATCTGAAAAACATTATTCTTAACCAATGATTTCGGTGCATAACAACATAAGGAAAAGTTCTTAGTATGAATAACATTGATGACTAAGAAAACATGGAATCCTCTTCTTGTGTAGAAGAGATGTTTCCTAAAATTGTGCGTCAAGCAGTTATCAGCTATAACAATCTTCCATCTATCTTATTCCACAGAAATTAATTCTGATGTGTAAACACACTATAGTTAGCAGTGCCAATATTCTGCAACAAATATTCTAGCTGTAAAATTGAATCAAAAAATTATCTCTGATTAGAAAGTCAAGTTTTTGATAAAAAAAAAAAAATTCCCTTCAAAAATAACTTAGCTGTAATATATTTTATAATAAACATATTTTCTTGTCTACTGTTATTTTGCAACCATCATTTTCCAAGTATATGATACAAAATTGCCTTTCACATAAAAATCCAGAGAAAAAATCAAAGCACTATTGGCTGTCACAAGATGTTTCTAATAGCACCAGTTAATATTCAAAAGGCACGAAAAATACATCTGTTGGTATCGAAAAGGTTTCGAAATAGAAGTGCTACTTTTTTTTTAATGAGGGCTACTAACTTAGTCCATTCTGCGACAGTAGTAGCCAAGTAATTTGCACTTGCCACACAGATGTTGAGGATGTACTTTACTTTGGTCCGATACATCCAACCCATCCGGCTTCTCTAGAGGGCGCTGTAAATACAGAAGAAAAAATCACTGTAAAATATACAAAGCATAACTTGACACATGATAAATGTTGGAAAAGTTTATCATTTACATAAAGACCACGGCTGGGAATCACACGACTTTTTGGGTATCAGCAACAGACAAACATGGCCATCTGAGATTGTCACTTTGACCACAAAAATCAGGTTATCTTATATATTTTTGGCTATTTCTAATTCCCAAAACCCATGCCAGCCTACATGGTTTTCTAATTCTTTTCAATTAATACCTTACTTAACGACCCTCGGTTCTTTAGTTTTCACAAACACTTAAAAATTGTGAGCTAATTTCCAAAAATTTGCAATTTTTTTGTGGATAAATCTAATGGACATTCATTATTTTTCAATGATTCTTACTTTCCATTTGTATTTTGATCAGAAATTTTATTTACAAAGTTTTATTTCACCAACTAAGATCATGTCTATTTGTTTGTTGCTTTTGAATCATTTTCTAGCCATGTAATTTGGATTTAAAAACTGTTGGTAGCTCCAACAGACGCGCAAGCCTTGATAACACCTGCGTAAGATTTCCTAACTGAAGATACCTTCCACGCAACTTCTTACGACAGTCATTTAGTGGTCAGCTTATTTTAAAATAACTAAAGAAATATCACTAGTATTGAAGTAATAAAGCTATAAATTAAATGTAAAATTTTCAATACTTAAATATATTCCACATTTTAATTCTGTATAAAGTGGTTTTCTTTCATGTTACTTTTAATTATATTTCTGACTCCATTAAGTGTATCAAAATATTATTAAGCTGTTTTGTCTGACTTTGCATTAATTCAATGCCAAAACACCAAGACTGTCTTTTGTTCTGATATGAAATAAACAAATATTCTTTGTTTTAATGACAGACTGAGAAATAGTTCAATTCATGAACAATAAAATTAGTTCTTTTCTAGTATCTGCCCTTTAACACATGAATATTTTTTCATGGACAATACGGTTATAGTCTCCATCCATCCGTCGATCCAACACTTTTGTCCTGATTATTAATCAAAACCAGTTCAAGACTAATTTTGACTTTAAACAACATCTCCTCTATAAAACTTGGTCAACAGCAATTAAACTTTACAGAAATGATACTTGTATGGTCCTCTTCCAAAGTTTTATAAAAATGGAATTCCATGAGAACTCTGGTTGCCATGGCAACTGAAAGGAAATTTTTTTTTAAATCTTTTTGTCTGAAACCAAAAGACCTAGAGCTTAGATATTTGGTTGATAACATCAACAGCGGACCTCTATCAAAGTTATATAAATCATGATCCTGGGGTCAAATTTGGCCCCACCCCAGGGGTCACTTGATCTTACATGGAGTTTAGTTTAACAGGAAAAAAGAGTTAAGTGGAGTTTAAGAGGAGATGTTGTCTGCATCAAAATGATGATGTACTAATGCACTCATGCATGATGACGTACATACCTCCACATCTGATGTACTACATAAAATCAACAGGACAATCTAATATTAAAATTGTGTTCAACTCAGATGCTAGTGATACATAATTTTTTCACTGATCCAAGTACATAATTTTTTCACTGATCCAGGTACATAACTTTTTCACTGATCCAGGTACATAATTTTTTCACTGATCCAGGTACAATCTCCTGAACAATTGCACAGGAATCAAGCAAGCGAATGTTTGTCAGACTGAATTGAAATATACATCAAAGCACAGCTTAAGTATCTTACCTGTTTATGAGGGTAAACATTAATGTGGCACTTGATACATTCCTGACCCATGTTGGCCCAGGAATTTCCAGACATCCATTTTCTTTTGCACTTTGGACACTTGTACTCTCCAAAACACCTTTTCTTCCCTTGATATGGTGTCAAACCCTCACCTTTAGGACGTGCCTTGAATTAGAAATTTCGAAGTGTTCTATTCACATAACAAGAGGGCCATGATGGCCCTGGATCACTCACCTGCTGTGGGTTTGCTGTTAGGCAAACATCAGAAGCAAAACTACATTTTCTAATTGAAGATTTGTAGGTGCCTACAAACCAAATATCTAAAATATTAGTCAATAAATATAGGCTCTATGGAAAGAAAGTAGAAAAATAATAATAATCATGTTTTCATGTTATCATTAAAGAGCCATTTTATTTAGATATTTTGTTTTGTGAGATTATAGATAGTAAGATAGTGTGAGATGTAAAAGATGTAGAAATAATAAATCAATTTCTTTAAATTTTCACCATTTTCACATACAAAAAAATCAGTTTCATGATTTTAAAAGAGGAAAGCTACGAGACAAGCCTCTGCAGCTCTATTATGTAAGTGTAACAGATCAGTCTTCGTTTAAATGCTTGATATCCTAACGGACTAATTCTCATGTTGGTTAACCCTAAAAAATATTCAAATATACAAGTTTAAAATACCTGTGGACAGTCCTTAATAAAATGTCCCTTTGTAAAACAAAGATGGCACAAGTAAGTTGATGGAGGGCGTTTGCTTGGCTTTGGCAGAGTGAGGCAGAGGTCGCTGAACTGGTCTGCAAGGTCATTCACGCTGCCATATGGGGACACTTGGAATGGGTTCTGTAAAATGAAGAAAAACGTGTCAGTTATATGTATGATAAAATTACAACTATGGTGGTCTCTCTATAAAAATGCAGCACAATTCTGGATTTTTTGTTTTATCCTGTTCACTTGAAACAGTTTCACTTTTCTGTTTATCATGCAAAACATGCCAATTCTTATCAAGTTTTCCTATGCAAGAGTGCAATCTGTAATTTAGATTTTGCAAATCAGAGAGTGCCAAATTCATAAATGTAGTGATAATGCCAGTAAATACTAGGGTATTATAAATTATACATTCTTGTGAACAGTAACGGGTTCTAGCACCTGGTAATTTATCAAAGATTCAGACTATGGTTTACATCAATGTTACAGACCATTTATTATTATCAAAAGTTTAACTGTGAAGTTAACTTAGATTTATTAAAATCCACACTAGCTCAAAGTTGAACATGAAATTCTAATTCAGATGAAAAAAATTCAACTACATGTATAACAATAAATAATGCTGGACACTTTAAAGCTGAGGATTGAACATTGACTGGACTCCCTATATGGAGGTTGCTGGTTGCAAATGGGGTGAAATTCTCCAGTCACTCTAAGTGCCAGTACTGGTTTGAATCCAGGCAGTAGTCTTCGAGAGGGATTTAAATACAGTTGCAAGAACATATTTTACAACTGATGCTAAATAAATAGGAGGGAAGTTGTTTGTTTGTTTTTTTTTTACCAAAAAAAAATAGTTACTATTTAGAAATATCGAACTAATTTTGAGTTGGCTACACCTCCACTTCTGTCAACATTTGAAAGAATATTAAAGTATTGGATTTTGCAGGATTTTTTTCTTTGGTGAAGATAAAACTGATTCATACAAGATTTGTCTATCTCTTTATGGTTTCTGCGATAGCCAAATAATAACGGAGAGGTATTTTGTTCTATATTTTGCATGTCTTGTTTAAGGTTCATTTCAGACTTACAATGCAACAGCATCTGCTATAATTGTGGCTGTTAATTTATACTGCCTGACACTTAAAACAAAAATTGAACAACATTCCAGGTCTGTCTAGGTTCAGATATTCATGCTCCAGCAATTTGTCTGATATGTGGTCCTTAAGAATAGGCACATACATGTATCTTTCATAATTGAAAATTTGTGCTTATAGATACAACTGTAACACAAGAAATACACAAAGCACATTGACTCATTCTTGAAGGCTCTTGACTTCATCTCAAATCTATGTTTATTACAGGACTTAAGAGCATAAGCAAAAGCTGCATATGTCGGGAATTTCTGCAGTATATACTGATGAGAAACATCTGGCATATCTACAACACATGCTATAACTATAATTCTATGCCATATAATGTAACAGTGTAACAGTGCATCAGTAAACAGCTGATAAGCCACCAGGGAACATCTCAAAATAATATTTAAACCAATCTGTATTATAATTCTGTTAATCCCAAGCACATGTATTTCTCCATTACTTTTAAGAGAGTAATCATTGAAAGAAATAATTGTCTTCAGTTTCCTTCTAAATTTTAAATATTCAAAGAAAAAAAAGGAGTTTTATTCAAAAAGTGAACTATATTTAGGTAACTTTATAATTATGTGAGATAGATAGTATAACTAATTGTATGTATTTAAACTAATCTGTATCATAATTCTGTTAATCCCAAGCACATGTATTTCTCCATTACTTTTACGGGAGTACCAGTAATCAAAGAAATTACTGTCTTCAATTTTCTTCTTAATTCTTAATATTCAAAGAAAAAAAAAAGATAGTTATTCAAAAAGTGAACTATATTTAGGTAACTTTAAATGTAAAATAGATAGTATAACTTATTGTACATGAGTTGGGATATTGTGTATTTTTTTTTGTATGGGTCAATATCTCTCCTCCGTGAGATTCTGACCCAAAACAAAAATATCTCAGAATATGCTCAAGATGTCACTTGAATTATTTTGACTAGTAATATAGATAAACTTAATATATAAATTTTGTGAATTTTCCAATTATTATTACCATTTTTAGAAATAGATTTATTAATTTTAGATAAAAAATATCATCTTGCCTCTTCCTCATTTTGTTAATTATATGCCAAATGAGAGAATATAAAAGTAAGAGTTTTTTTTTGTTGTTTTTTTTTTTTTTTTTTTTTTTTTTTTAATTTCAGACACTTACCTACACAGTTAAATACAATACAAGCTTACAACAGTGAATGATTATCTATTTTATATAATATTATCATCATACTTTCATACTTTACTTCAATTTTTAACTGTGTTCTAAAGTTTGTATTCTCTTATACTTATATATGTTTCAAGACAATACATGGTTTTTAAGTATTGCCAAATGTGAGATGTGGTCTATGTTAATTTATTTCATATGACTAATGATAAAAGTTTTACTAACAGTAGATGTTTATGCTCTAAAATCAGATTGTTTTAAATCATTATTGCTTGCAAACACTGACAGATAGCTTAATTGCTCCCCCATGGTTATATCTCTGGAAGGGCCACACACAGGTAGGGGTTGTGCTCTGTTCGGGGCTGTTATCATCACTCTGAGTGTCAGAAACACAATCTATGTTGATTTCCAATAGATAGTTCCAATAGATAGTATTTTAATCATATGGCTACATTTCCGAATGCCAGATTCTTTATCTGTGGCAAAAATATCAGATTGTGCCATGTGGGTGAAATCAAAAAAGTAGAAAAACGGGCGAAAACTCGTCATCAGTAACGCTCGTTTTAAATAACCAGTTGTTAAAATTTCTTACACAGCAATTGAAACTTCTGTAACAGGAGCAACTTGCATTTTCTTAAGTATTAACGGAATTGGTGTCTTGTTAAAATGTATTGCTTTCAAGTGCTATTAATTGGCTCTCAGTACTGTACTGTATGTTTGAAGTGAAATATACGTTTGCGTGTACATTGTTGATTTTTATGTTATTAAGCATTGCGTAAAAATAAACTTACCGGAGCCACAGTGTTGATTGTGCTAGTTGTCCAGGGGTCGGGCTGCCGCTGGTACTTGAACATAGAGGAAACGTTCGTGTTGACGGCTTGGTTTGTAGTCCAAGGATCATTTGTTGTGTACAGAGACGCCCCATTCGGCTGAGTTTGGTCACCCATATATACCCAGTTTAATAGCTGAGCATTTTGATACAAGGCTGGGTTATCCAGCGCTAATGAAGCCATTTTAATCCAAAACGTTCCCGAACGAAACACCCTCCTAATTGTATGAAGCACGTCTGAGTTATCTACATGGAGACTGAGACTACATTTTTTCGGCGGTGCCAATCAAAGGCATAGCTCCGCCTTAACCATATTTTGTAGACTTGCCGCTGCGGCGTAGATCAAAGCAGACAGCGGTCGGTGACGTCATATACCTTGCACTAGAATCAGAGTTAAGGATGTCGATGTATTTGATTTACCCCTTTCATGTATTCCTTAATCAAAATTTTGCTGACGATGCTTCCCATGTTATCTTGCAAAATTCATTTTAAAATCAAGGTCCCTGGCTATAAAAATTCTAATTCGTTTTTATTAATTTCAAGGCTAGTAACAACGAAGATAGATGAAAATAAAATAATTATCGATAGTTTTGGTAAGTACACTCCACCACGACTTATGTCTGTATAACAATAAATAAATAAATGTAATTTAGATATGATTTTAGTTCTAAAATTAGTTTGCTTTTGTCTTATATTTAATATAGCTACTTCTACTGTGAAAGGACTTTAGCCTGTGATATAAACGTTTGATTTCATTATTTGATGATCCTTATGTAAAGTTATGTGAAAGGATAAGAGCAAGTAGGGGTTAAAAACTTTTAGTTTCTTTATTTGTGCCTTCTGTGAAAGGAGTTAATTCGTATATTAGCTCGTTGTGGCGAAAAGTTGTCACTTAAACAGCAGTCGCCATTTGTATTTCGTGTTGTTTTCTTTTCTGGAAAAAAAAAAAAACAAAAAACTGACACTGGAAGATGACAATGCTCCCGAAGTGGTGCTTTGACCTTAGAGTTGAGGACCAGAGAAAATAAATTGTAGATCCTTCAAAAGTTGTTGTTTTATGCTCCCGATGGGAGCATATAATCTAGTTTTTGAACTGTCCGTCCGTCCGAAAACTTTAACATTGGTCATAACTTCCTTATTAGTAAGTGGATTTACTTCCTACTTGGACACAATACCCCTTTGGACAAGACCTTCCAACTTAGCTATATTTATTTGACCTTAACCCCTGAATGACCTTCACCTTGAAGATCCAATAGTCCAAAAAATTAAACAAAGGCCAAAACACCACTTCAGTGGCATTGTCACCTTACAGTGACAGTTCTTGCAGTTGTTGTGTTTTTGTTGTTGTTGTTGTTTTGACAATTTTACTTCTCGACGAAAGTCATTTGGGGGTCAGGGTCACAAACATATATGTAATTGGGAAGATCTCTCCCATGATTGCTGTGTGCAAACACGAACTAAATATGTTGAATAATAAGGGAGTCTTGGCCAATTTATGCATTTTTTACGACTGGACCTTCAAGGTTAAGGTCATTCAGGGGAATTAGGGCATAGAAATATATGTGTGTGGGATGGTCTTGTCCAAAGGGGTGTTATGTTCAAATATTATGTAAATTCATTAATTAATAAGGAAGTTCTGGGCAATGTTAAATAAAGTTTTATGTTTAAACAGATGGACAGTTCAAAAAGTATATGCCCTCCATCGGGAGTATTAAAGGGAAAAGAAAACCACCCAGTTTTAGTTAGTTATGCAATATTATAGTTAAGTTCCACTAAAGGCCATTTTAAACATTTATCAAGAGGGCCATTATGGCCATGGGTTGCTCACCCGAGTACTTTGGTTAATAAATTGAACTATCTTGGTAGAGGACCTCAGCAAAATATTGCAAAATCTTCGGTCCATAGCTTACGGTTTTTGACAAGAAGATTTTCAAATATCGATTATTTTACACAAACAGGACCGTCAGAGTAGGGCAAATTTTAACCCCAGGGACATAATTCGAACAAACTTGGTAAAGGTTTTCTAGACTATGCAACATACACAATATATTAGCTCTAAGGCATATGGTTTTAGACAAGATATTTTGATCTTTCCTACATAATGTGAAATTATGTGACACCGAGGCAGGGACGATTTAATCTCGGTAGAGATCATTTAGAGAAGCTCCATGCAAAATATCTAAGGTCTATAGCTTACGGTTTCTCACAAGAAGTATTTCAAAGACTTTACATAAATAGGACCGCGGGAGGGCTAATCTTGACCCCAGGGACATAATTTGAACAAACTTGATAGAGAGCCACTATTCAAAGCTTTATGCCAAATTACAGAACTCTAGACTAAGTTGTTACAGACCAGAAGATTTTTAAAGACTTTCTTCTATATTTCTATGTAAAACATGTAAACCCTCAGGCGGGGCTCATAGTGAACCTAGGGACATAATTTGAAAAAAAAGATGTGTTAGAGGTCCACTAGACAATGCTACACGCCAAATTTTAGACCTCTGGACGTAACAGTTTTAGACAAGAAGATTTTTAAAGATTTTTCCTCTGTATTTCTTTGTAAAACAAGTGACCCCTCAGGTTGGACAATAGATGACCCTAGGGACATAATATGAACAAACTTGATAGAAGAAGTGAACTAGACAATGCTTCATACCAAATTTTAAAACTCTTAGCTTTGTGGTTTCAGACGAAGATTTTAAAGATTTTCTCTTCTATATTGCTATGTAAAACATGTGACTCCTCTAGGAGGGCCAATAGTGACCCTAAGGATATAATTTGAACACACTCGGTAGAGGTCCACTAGAGAATGCCTCGTGCCAAACTCTACGCCTTGTGGTTTCAGACAAAAAAAGATTTTTAAAGATTTTCTTCTATATTGCTATGTTAAACTCGTGACCGCTCGGACGGGGCCAACAGTGACCCAAGGTATATTATTTGAACAAACTCGCTAGAGATCTACTAGAAAATCATACACATCAAATTTTAGACCTCTTAGGCTTAGCAGTTTTAGACAAGAAGATTTTTAGTTTTTCATTCTGTTGTCATAGCACCAGAGTTCTTCAAGAAATGTTATTCTTTGAACAACTTTGGTAAAGCTTCGTGCAAAGAACATTCCTGCAAAATTTTATCGTCTTTCACCAAGTGGTTTAGGAGATGTTGTTTAAAGTAAAAAGTAGACGACGCCCGACGGACACGGCGATCACAAAGGCTCACTTTGGGCACATTATGAGCTAAAAATCACATGATGATTGGTAAATTTTTACCCAGCCTCTCCAGTTTGGAATAAACAGACTCTGATAGTAATATCAATTCATTAATACTTATGATGACCATCAAACTTAGTCAAAACGTGTATTGGCTTTTAGAGTTACTGAGCCCGATACCATAAATCAACAGAAATGTGTGTATAGTATGCAAGATTCAAACAGGGGATAAAAATTAAGCAACTGAGTTATTATTATCGTAGACATTTATGAAAATATCATTTTATTGTTTTATTTTTGCCGTTCCTTTGTACCAGAAGCATGCATTTTGCGCATGTAAAGGGCGGACGAACAACGTTTCAGCCTTGGCATAACCATCGCCTCCTATACATCTGACTGTGTTTCTGCGTTTTTTAAATGCTTTGATTCTTCAGATTATTAGTTTTCACTTGATCATGTTGATATACTAAACAAAGTGTTACCTTGCTAAGTGTTGTTCACTGAAAAATATCAATATAAATAAGTTCCTGGCAGATGCACTACAAGGGACGTAACCTTTGTATGCAAAAAACTTTAACTCTACGCAGTTACCTCCCCTATCGTGACTTCGGAAAAAATCAGCTTTCTGAAAAAGAAATGTAAGTAATGTTGGTATAAAATAAGTAATCATTGTTTAGAATGAAACAGTGTGACTCGAAATAGCTTCTGATTGAACAAGGAAACGTGTTGTTATGAAAATCGTACCTTACATGTACATCGTGTTATATAGGCCTACCTGTAAAACTGTTTCCAGCTAGGAACCATCAAAACTACAATTACTATACAGACATTTAAATATTTAGTAACCATTTTTATAAACAAAAATGTAATTTTGGACATATTTTGTGGGCATCTGTGGTTGTATGAAAAGCTTCAGCACCAAACTCCTAGCAGCGGTTATCAGAATTACACGGTTACTAAACGAGGCATTGCCGAGAAATTAAATCCACATATCGACTTGCATTTGAATAAACTTTCAGTCTGAAAAAAATAAATTCGTTGAAGTCACCTGAATGATTGAGATTATGTCATTATGTATGGAAACTTCAGTGAGAATTGGTAGAATGACTTTCAGAAAATCATTTGTTTCTCTGTAGTTAGACGAGTATCTGTTCACCTGACGCTCTAAAAATCAAATTTCGAAAATGATATTCTATTAGTTTAAAGCAACGTTTTATAGGTAAATTCTATGTATGTTTGAGTGTTGTTAGTGTTCCGAGCTCGGGACTTCAGACGCAATAGAATATTGCGCACTATCACATTTTGATCATCATTATACATATGTAAAACAGTGGGACGACTGCATTTATCATTTTTTGATTTCAGTTAAACAAAACAAAAAATACATATTTCTATCACCTTAGTCATTATTCTACATTTTGTATGTTTAAAACTGGTGTTGCTCTCAGTATTAAAATAATAGTTAAACAAGATTGTGTTATTCACCCTACCAAGCAACCTTTTTATTCAAATAGTTCCATGGTAAATCATTTTCATAAGTTTGCTACAGAACTAAGTTTGTTTCGTATATGTTTTAATAATGTTTCATCATTTGGCATCTAGTTTTCCCACAAGTGCTCATATATATATTGATTGTGTTATCCTCCCCCGGTAATTAAGAATCTGACACATTTCAATGTTTTTTTCTTTTTATTTTATTTCAGGCACCTAGTACGAAAAGCAAAAAGGCACAAAATTGTTTTGGTGGTGGGTAGCAAATTCTGGTCGTTGATAGGTGATTTGTAATAAGCTGGTGTCCTTTGTAACATTCGGTCGATTACGTGACAATCGATCCAAAAATGGAGTGGGTGGAGGGGCTTTCGTCCTACCTGTGAATTTGATTGGAGGATTTTTGTCCACCTTGTCATTTTTTGATTTCTGACGTGTAGGATGTTCAAATGTATGACCATGTTTTCTTTCATATGGCTTGATCAAGGAGCAGATAACCAGACTCGCGACAGAACTGTGACTTAAGTCTACTGTATACAGATGTCTACACTGAAAAAAAGGCGGATGCTTTCAGTGGCGTAGCTACTGTTAGGCCCTGTAGGACCGCGCCTACAATTTAAGCAAGGAATGACATTTTCAGAAGTCCCAAAAATGCAATAAAAGCTGGAATGGGAGTGGGGAAGGGCCCGGTGCAAGCTTTATGGTTGAATCAAGTGTGCGTTTTAGTTTACGTTTTGAAATTCCTTTTGGGGAACATTATAATTTTCTTGACGCAGAAAAAACGACTTCATTTAACATTTACCATGCCTTACGCATGCCTACAGCAGGGCCTTATTTGAGGCCCTGCTTACAGTCTGCATACAGTGTTCAGTTACTTTTGCATCGAATCAAATTCCAAGTTTAAAATGGTTCTATTTAACGGATTGTTTCGATTGTTCATTTTCTCTGAGATACTTTGGAACATGCATTTTGCTCCTCTTTTTAATCCTCGCTTGTTACCGGCTTCGCGGTGGAAGGGGGGCGGGAAGAGCGAGTCCCCCCGCCCCCGAACAGACCGTGACCCTTAGTAAGGCAACCGCACTTTGGAACCCCTTCTATTGGCCTACAAGTTGAAAAAGCTGGCTTTCGGTAGTGCCATCTAAAGAATGATATGATTAAGTTGTTAGTTGTTACTACGAGTATTTTGTCATATCAGTCCCGGCCTGAATTTTTTCAGCTTTAATTTCAAATTCTATCCATATGCTTGATTGGTATGGATTATCGAATAATTAGTAAACTACCGTTATTATCGAGGCAGCATGAGTACGAATTACACTCACAGCTGACCAACAGTTGTACAGTTATAAAAATATTATGTATGTGTAAAATTACATATATTCAACACGTTCACATTTTCTGAATCTTCTGCACCAAGTTAATGCTGTGCATCAATGTTTTTTCTTGTTTTTATCTAGGTGCGTATTTTAAATGTTCGTGAAAATCATTTCGGCGTGAAACATACTACTTCATCACTTGCTTCAGAGGTGAGGGACAAATGACCTATAGTCGCATTGTATGAGATCAATTATCAAGGAGAATTTTGCCGGCCCTAAAGGGGATTGAACCGGGATCGTCAAGATTTACAACCCGATCCTATTCCGATTGAGGTAAGCGGGCGATCGAACTCGGGACCCCTACTTTTACCAGCCCAGCGCGTTACCACTGGACCAAATCCGCTCCTAATTTACACTAATTTCTAGATTTTATATCTTGATGTTGTTACAGCCTAGTGCATACCACAACTCCGTCTGGGAGGAGCGGATCGGTGGTCCAGTGGAACACGCTGGACTGGTAACCCAGGGGTCCCGAGATCGACCCCTTACTCCTCCACTAACATTAAAAAATTGTATTTCGAATGAGACGTTAAACCGAGGTCTCATGTATCAGTGCAAGTGAATTAGGGGTGTCTCTGGAATGGAATGCTTTCTGTATCTTGCACTACCACAACATAAAATAACTAATCTCTTCAGGGGGCGTCGGTCATATGAGCAACCAGAACCGACGATAAATAAACTCAGACAGATATGTAGCCGGGTACAGGTTTATAGGTGATAAATCGATAAGGCAGAACCGTGTGGCTTGGTAGCTCATGATCAGTTGGTAGAGTGTCCGCCCTGTAAGCGGAAGGCCCTGGGTTCGAGTCCCGGTCGAGCCACGATTTTTCACCACCTGTTACATTTGGCGCCCAACGTAAATAACCTACGTTATAATTTGGCTACTGCTTCGGCACCTCGAGATTGTTTCACAATATTCTCTGTGAATCTGAGAATTCGGGACGAATTCTAAATTTGGAGGGGTATATATAGCCGGGTACAGGTTTATAGGTGATAAATCGATAAGGAAGAACCGTGTGGCTTGGTAGCTCAGTTGGTTGAGTGTCCGCCCTGTAAGCGGAAGGCCCTGGGTTCGAGTCCCGGTCGAGCCACGATTTTTCACCACCTGTTACAGATAGATTGCTTTGGCTCAGTGGTTAGCGTGTTGGTCTTCGATTTGTCTGGTTCCCGGCCGTACTTTGCTACGTAAAAGTACGTCCAGATAACGACAGTGGTAAGGGTAGGCAATCCAGACTATATGGTAGCCAGCTAGCCTTTTCTTTAGCTGACAATATGCTAAACTGACGAATGAAATTTCAGTGCTTATTTATTGAACCAATCAGTAACTGCGGAGGCGTGCAGAGGGACAAGTCATTATATATCATCGATTCGCATTCAAGAAAATAATTTTTCCAGTGACATTAAGAGTATTAGACAAATGCAGTCGTTTTAAATTTTAAGCTATGGCTCTCTAAAATGTATGTAATGATATTTACACTATTAGTTAATCATATTTTGTATAAGTTCATCTTTTCTCTCAATAATCTAATGGTTAGTCCTACTGTTATTGATTTTACATGTATTAATGACGTCAATCACAAACAGCGATAGCAGTGAAATGAGATTACATTTTCGAAAATGATAATCTAGCAGATTTTCTTCATTTTTATCTTTTCTGTCAGGTTTTGCGAAGAGAAAAAGACAACAACTAGCATTGCATCAAATTGTAATACTACAAATGGAGCACTTTCTGGTTCTGTTGACAGTTTTGTCTGTTATGCTCACAATAACATACGGACTGGACGAACAGGAGTGGAACAAACATCACAATAATGAAGAATTATATCAAGTTATGGTTAATGTCAACAAGAAATGTCCAGATATAACAAGACTCTACAGCTTGCCAGTGGAAGCGCATAAAGATGTACCTGATCATACAGCTAGCGGCAAATATAAACTGTGGGTGATTGAGTTCGCAAACCAGACTGGAAAGCATGTGAAAGGTTAGTTCAACTAATTGTACGCAAGTCAAAATATTGTGTAGTTATTTTTGTGGTTTAATATCTGTCCTCCGCGAGGATCTGACCCAAAATAAGAATATCTCTATATATGCTTAAAAAGTCAATTGAATTATTTTGATTAGTGAAAGGTGAATAAACCCTAACATGGTGATCTTTGTTTTATTTCATGTTATTATGTTTTTTTTTATTGAATTTTTTAAAACTGATTGGGAAGCGAGGTCTTACAACCTTTCTTCAATAAAACCTTAATTGAATTAAATAGGAATTACTTTTTAGACAGTATTTATTAGCGTAATTCATTATGCTTAATGAGTTTCTTCACTTTTATACATTTGAGCCAAAACAATGAGACTAAGTATTAATCAGTAATATAGTTTAAAGAGTAAATTCAGCAATTAGAATCTGATTCTGAAAGCAGGTTCAGGTAATTTGAGGACAAGGTATTTTCATTCTGGCTGTCAGACCAAAGACCTGTATGCCATAGACTAATAAATAGGTAACTCCCTTTTTTGGAAAATGGAATCTTTTCTCTTTGCTAGTCAATATTTGTCCAAAATACTTAAAAAGGTAAATTCATAAGAGGAAATCAGTTATGTCTTTTTCATTATAAAACAGACATTAATATGAGTCCAGGAAACTAAAGACTTTACCTGTAATGATGCAAATGTTTATGTATAGAGTTGTGGATGCCATTAGTATATGTACCTGGAAAGGGAATTCTAAAATTAGTCAGATATTCTGCAAAAATCCATTTCTTACCATATATGGGGTTTTCTTCTTTATGTAACATTTTAATTTCTGGTCTGATTTTGACAAGTAAGGTACCTTTTTTAGCTCACCTGAGCACAAAGGGTGAGCTATTGGATGGGTGACTGTCAGTCATCAGCATAAACTTCAAACAGCATCTCCTTAGTCAGTTGGTGGTGTTTTTTTTTTCAAATTCATTTGAACGCAGGGCTAGCTCTGGGTCAAAATTTGCTTGAGCCAAATATATTTGCGACGAGGAAAAGGGGGATTCCCCCTCCCGTGTCGAAAATTTTTTGAATTTTCATTGGTAAATGGTGCTCTCTGAGGCACTTTGAACCATTATGCTCTTTGATTATCAGACGAGTAAAATGACTCAGATTAAAACAATTGGTGTTTTCCTACTAAAAAATAAGCACAAATCAATTTAAATAAAATAATTTATTTATCATAATATTTTTATGCACTGTAACAAATCAAAGTACATGATATTTACATATGATACAAGCTAATACAGAGCCACAAGAATTGAGGATCATATGTTAACCAAGAATTGCCATTTTTCCAAGTATCTAAAAAATTTCTAGCTGTGTTTGATTTCATTTTTTTAGGAGTTGAAGTTGAACTGTCTAAATCAAGTTTACGTTTTGGTGCCATTTTTGATTTTTTGCATAAATTTATTTTATGCCTATCTGATTAGCCTCCGTAAAAATTCAGTATATATACCTTTGTACATTTACTCAAAAATACCTTTCATAATTACCTTTACTGACAATGAAAATTAAAAGAAACGTATCGAAAACGTGTGAAAGAATTTATTCCAGTTGCTACCAAATATTTCCACTTAATCCCATCAACCGCATTATTTATCCTTTAAAAAGTTAAGTGCCGACGATGATCACTTGATTGAGCCGCTGTTTGTAAAACAATCATCCGTAATTATTGACTATGATCGAGCTAATTGGTTCACGAACAACTTGACACATATTTAATCTGTTTATTACCCCAAACTGACACTCGCATGCATATTACCGGATATTACAACACGTGGACTGCGTCTATTGATTTATTACTAGTTTACCCCTATTGATATTGGAAAACCAGTCAACCACCTCGATCTGAGCTAAACATTCTATTTTTTGACTCGGGGACTTCCCAAAATGTCGGAAGTCATACTTCTAGCGTGTTTTCGCAAATCTTGATTTTTTTTAGCCAATTTTCGCAATTTGGAGCCATTGGCACCGTTTTCGAACGCCAGCGCGAGCCCTGGAACGGTTTAATACACAACTCTGATTGCCACAGCAACCAGTAGAAAAAACTTTGAAATTCTTCCTCTCAGAAACCACCCGTCTGATTTCAAAATAATTTGTCGAAAATGTTTCCTAAGTTACCCTTTAACCAAACCCTTCAAAGCAGTTTCAGTCCCTGTGGCCTACATAGCACATTGCCTGTTACTTTGAAAATTTTTTCCTCAGAAACTGATGACCCAGTTACAAATTAATTTCAAAGAAAGGTCAAGATCATTTTCCACCAAATTTCACAGAAATGTTCTTAACGTAGCCCTCTATTAAAATTGCTCAAAGGGTTCTGCTCCATTGCTTAAAATGGCAGCCAGAGCTAAAGATAGATTTGCTTCAAACAACATCTCCTAACAAGCAGCTAGTTCAAAATTGGCTCTGCCCCATGAAATAAAATATAAGATCTTGTCAATTTAGAAAATGTAATTTTGCTTCTGGTATTAGCAGACCCTCAGCCAAAATACTTAGGTGAGCAATCTAGGACCATCATGGCCCTCTTGTTGATAAGCATATTTCAGTTTATAAATAAATGCCTTTTGAAAAAAACTTTACTTTGAAATAATTTACTTGTTAATAATGCTGCCAAAAAAACTTACAAGGTTTGTACCTTCCTTAGAAAAGTTTTACTTGTAGGTTTAAAGCCAGTTTTGTAAACAGGAACATGGTAGTTAAATCTAAAGTGATGAAAAATAGAGAGTTGACAGTATTAAGAAAGTGTGATGAGAATTTCAGAATTCTTGTCTCTTATGTAGATCAATGATGAATTTAAATGAAATAGTGTTGTGTTTTTAGCTCACCTGAACACAAAGCTATTTTGTTGTAACAATCTTCTTGTTTGAAACCACCAGGCCTAAAGCTTCGTAATTTGGTGTGTAGCATCCTTTAGTGGAACTTTACCAAGATTTTACCAATTATTTACCTGGAGTCAAAAATGACTCTGCCCGGCGAATTGCTTGATTTCCATTGAATAAGGAAAACTTTGAAAATCTTTTCCTCTGAAACCACAAAGCCAAGGGCTAAGATACTTAGCATGGAGCATCATCTAGAGGTCCTCTACCAAGGTAATGTCCCTGGGGTCAAAAATGACCCTGCCAAGGCGGTCACTTGATTTCACTGAATATAGGGCGACAATGGCTCTCTTGTTTTACAAATGTCTTTGACCAGTATCAGAAGAATCATGAAAATGTCTCTCTCTTTTGCTATATTAAGCTATCTGCATCTTTAATCAGTAGCTTTTAAACCTTTTGCCTTTCACCGCTTGGTACATGTATGTACTTTCAGGAGTTTGATTCTACTTACACTTGTCAAAGATTGTTATGATATTCTCAAGCTTTTGAAAATATTTGGAAGTCTTATGCTTTTGAAAATATTGGGAAGTCTTATGCTTTTGAAAATATTGGGAAGTCTTACTCTTTTGAAAATATTGGGAAGATTTTCCCTGAAAAAATTTATTGCCCATGATTATGCAAATCATGTTTGTTGTGTTCTTAATTTTCAGGCATTCCCGAGTTCAAGTATATTGCCAATATGCATGGGAATGAAGTTGTTGGGCGTGAACTTCTGCTTAGACTAATTGACTACATGTGCGGAATCTACACAGGGGAAAAGGAAGTTGAAAATGGCTACGACCCTGAGAATGGTTTTGACAGAATGCAGATACTATGGCTCATTAAGAACACTAGAATGCACTTCATGCCATCCATGAATCCAGATGGCTGGCAGAATGCTGCTGTAAGTAAATCAGTATTAAATCATGGGTCAGAGAAAGAGAGAGTTGTTTGTATCAAGTAAGGCTGTTGATTGATCTGCAAACATTTTATTGTGATGACTTACACTGGAGGTTCTTGTCATTGTTTTGTCACTTTCTGGTTGAATGTTCTATTTTAACACTTCTTGCCTTGTTAAATTTGATAAAGTTCATTGGAAAAGCAGGTTGAAATTCATTACTACCATTTTTAGCTGTCTGGATAACTTGCTACTGCACCTGTGCAAGAGCAGTGTCCACAGATTGTATAAACAGGCTGTAAAATGTATTTTTAGATGTTCAGACTTACATGATTTTGTTTTTCCCCTATGAAACTTAGGAGTGTCACGTTACAGTCAATCTGTTTGTCGATCTGTCACCCAGCCTGTCGGTCCGTCTGTTGCAGAAATCTTGTGACACAATATACTACCACATTTCTAGGATGATCAACTGTTGAAACTTGGTGTGCATGTTCAACAGTAAGTGTAGATGTGTTGATGCATTTTCATGCATGCCAGTACCCGTCTGTGGTTTTATGGCCCATCGTAGCCAGATCTTATTATTTGAAGCATTTCCACATACCTTGGACCATCAACACTAATTGAACTATTTTGTCATGTAGAATTCAATCAACGATTGAGGGCCTTTACAAAGTTTGCTCAAATAATGTCCCTCAGGTCAAAATTGGCCCTGCCGTGGGAGTCCTGTAGCTATGAAGTATAAGATCTTTGGAAATCTTCAGTTCAGAAACTGTAATTTTGCTTCTGATGTTTGCTCAACAGCACACCCAAAGCCAAAATATACAGGTGAGCGATCCAGGGCTGGCCTTTTTGTTGACTTGTGTTATAATTGCTCATCCATGTAGGTGGATCAAGGTGTTCAAATGTGCAGGCTGATTACAGTCTCCACAAGTCAAAAGGGAAGAGCAGGTGCTACCAGCACAGTAAAAGAAAATCTGCAAGATTTATTGTAGATTTATTTCAAGATAAGACTACATATTTATCCCCTTGAACCTCATCATGGACATAGTTGAAACAGGCACTTCTGCATACAATTAGCATGGATCCAGATACTCAAGCCTAAAGCGACTGACTTACAGATTTTAGCTTAATTTTTTTTTCTTTAGAATTAAAGAGAAGTTAATATACTTAAAATATACTGGTTCATATACTAAACAACATGATTTAATGCTCCTATACATGATAAAAATTGAAGCAAAATAATTTGATTTTAACAGGATTCAAACCCATGCCCTTCAGGTTAGTAAAATTAGGAGTGGCGACTACAGAAAGTTATTTACAAATGTCAGAAAATCAACAATATAAAGAAAGTACCTACCCCTTGACTAACATGGTAAATATTTTTACCGATAAAAGTGAAAAACTGTATATTATGATATGTTTCTGTATCAAAAACTGAGATAGTAACTTAGTTTAAATATGTTCTTAACAATTACTACCAGAATTTTTACATATATAAACATTTTCTTTTTTATGCATCATTGACCCATCTGTGAATCAGTTGCTTTCAGTTATAAACCTTAATTAAGGTAGAGATGATCACAGCCATGTACATAATTTTTCTGTTCTTGTTGTAAGAGCAGTTTTATGTATAACATGATTAACAACCATGACATTGTGTGATAAATCTTGACAAACATGGGATGAAATCGATATTGTTTATGTGCAGAGAATTCTGACAATCCCTGGTGTAAATTGTGCTGGCAGAGGAAGTGAAGAATTTGTCTTGGTCAATACTGTTTAGTTACTTTCCTCTGAATATTGTCCAAAATTCGATTTTTTTTCTTAGATTATCACATATTTGATAGACTGTTATGCAAAACATTTACATCCTAAACATTTCTAAGGAAATATAGGAATAAATTTTAAAAACATGATTTGCAGAACATCTGAGAACATCTGTTGCACTACATGTACTGATAAAAATTATAAAGCCTGTTATTAATTAAAACGATAGTGAATTCAATTAACATTGGATAATAATTTATCATTAAATTTATGCAAGCCGATGTCACTTTTTTGTCACATCCTATCATAAATGTTGGTGGTTGTCATAGAAATCTGTAGATAATTGAAAGATAACCTGTACTCAGTCTTACTCTTTGTTAAAGAGTAGTGTCAAAGGTAAAATGTCAAAAGGTCTCCGTAGAAAATATCCCATTCTTCATAATTACAGTATAATATCTGCTATAGAACTGTAATATAAACTGAAGAAATCATTAAGTTTAGTTGACTTGTTATAAAATCTTGTATCATTGCCATTCCATCTCCAGTAGTAAACTGTAATATGTGATTGATAGCTATCACTTCAAACATACAAATGTTTTTGTTTTAATGTTCTTGAAACTCATATTTAAGATTCACAAAGACTGCTGTTTGCAAATAAGGCCAGTTCATCATGTTCTCTCCTGTCGAGATTCATTATATTATAGTGAGTCACAGCAAGAAAACTCATTGAAACATGATTCTATTTCAGTCCTCAGTGGGTACTGGAGATTACCAGAATGGTGTAAAGAACTGGTTAGTCGGACGAGCCAACAACAATGATGTTGACCTGAATCGAAACTTCCCAGATCTGAACAAGATTTATTACAGGATCAAAAATAAGCCATTCCATCAGAACAACCATCTAGATGAACATTTTGAAATGGTGGAGAAACTTAAAGGAGTAACTTAGTCAATTTCTTTTTCAAGATAACAACTTTGTGCAGAACTGATGTGAACAGTATTTAGACAAAGTATATTATGAATAGTTTAAATTGTAATTGCAGTGTAAATGGCTATATAGTCTTTTTATCCTGTTTTTCCTTTTTTTAAGCTCATCTGAGCATATGCTGTAATTCTGTAATAAGTAGAATTGTCTTCTACCAATGTTATCTTGTGTATTTTTTATTGCATCTGTAAAATATTCAAAGCTGCCTGTCCTGTGGGTATTTCCTACTATATTTTTAGCTTATACTTGGATGATTCTTGATGCAGACTTGTCAACTACCGCTGTTGCACTTTGTTTTAGAGCTGTGGTTTAAGTCTTGAGTCTGATCTTATTCTGTTTGATAGTTGACATATTTTATAGTTGAACACTTTGCACAACAATAATGCCTGCCCACTTATGTAAAGCTGAAATGCTGCTAATAGAACAAGCATAGAAAGAACACATAACACAAAAGTTTCAAGATTAGTATTATTGACAGTAAAAAACAGGTACATGTAAATTTTCTTGTTTTCTCTAGATTCAGCCAGAGAAAGGTTTTGAACTTGAACCAGAGACAAAGATGATGATGTCATGGCTACATGACATACCATTTGTCCTATCTTCAAACATGCACAATGGTGACCTTGTAGCAAATTACCCATTTGACGAGACAGTTGATAACAGGCCAAAGAAGTACACTAAGAGTCCAGATGATAAAACATTCAGGTGAGACATAATGTGTCCATAGCATGGGTTTGTGTGCGAATTCTTTGAGGTGCCAGTTAAAATAGTTTATAACAATGAGCAAGCAAAGCTGGTAGGCAAAGACTTCCTTCTGTTAGTGATTATTCAGCTGGGGTAATCTGAAAATGATGATGTCAATAGATTTAAATAGCTTTTAGCTCACCTGAGAAAGTGCTCAGGGTGAGCTATTGTGATCACTCACCCTCCGGCATCTGTCCGTCAGTCTTGTGTCCGTTCAGATCTTCTTCTGAAAAACTAATGGCCTGATTTTGATGAAACCTCATAGGAATGTTCCTCAGATGGTTCATTGAGATTTTTTCAAAGAATTTCATTCCATGCAGAACCCTGGTTACCATGACAACCACCCTGGTTGCCATGGCAACCAGAAGTAAAAACCATATAGATTTTTTGTCATAAACCACAAGATCTTCTTTTCATAAACCATCATGGCCCTCTTGTTATTGAAAGGTAATGAATATGATTTTGTTCAATAAATCAGCATAACCCACTTTGTTTACAGATACCTAGCAGAAAGCTATTCTATGGTGCATCATGAAATGGCAAATCCTAAAGAGAAATGTGATAATAGTGAGGCAGACTTTAAGAATGGTATCACCAACGGAGCAGCATGGTACTCTGTACCTGGAGGTAAGGTTGTTCAGAACAAGTTTTCATTTTTCTGTTCTTAAACTGACTTAAGTTTCACCAAATCACATAAGAATGTACATTGTAACTCACTAATTTTGCTACCGTTTTTAGCTCACCTGAGCACTGTGCTGCTGTGTGCTGTCAGTTTTTTTACTTTAAACATCTCCTACAGCACAAGGTGAAAGTTGATAAAACTTTGCAGGAATGTTTCTTGCATGAAGCTTTACCAAAGTTCTTAAGAGAATCAATTTCCATGAAGAACTTAGGTTGCTATGGCAATAAGAATGAAAAGCTTAAACAATCTTCTTGTCAGCAGAAAGTTAAAATTTGGCATGAAGCATTGTCTAGTGGACCTTTACCAAGTTTGTTCAAATAGTGTCCCTGGGGTCATTATTGGCCCTGCCCAAAGGGACACAAGTTTAACATAGCAATATAGAATAAACTCTTTAAAAATCTTCTTGTCTGAAACCACAAGGTCTAGAGTAAAAAAATTTGGCATGAAGCATTGTCTAGTGGACCTTTACCAAGTTTGTTCAAATAGTGTCCCTGGGGTCATTATTGGCCCTGCCCAAAGGGACACAAGTTTAACATAGCAATATAGAATAAACTCTTTAAAAATCTTCTTGTCTGAAACCACAAGGTCTAGAGTAAAAAAATTTGGCATGAAGCATCGTCTAGTGGACCTTTACCAAGTTTGTTCAAATAATGTCCCTGGGGTCACTATTGGCCTCACCCAAAGGGTCACAAGTTTTACATAGTAATAAAGAATAAAATCTTTAAAAATGTTCTTGTCTGAAACAAACCACAAGGCCTAGAATTTTAAGATTTGGCATTGAGCATTGTTATTAGATTAGGTTAAAGGTGACTAAAGCTGAAAATAGATTTATCTTTTTTACCTCATAGAGCCTTCATTTATAGACCAATATCTTTATCATAGCTTATAATAGATATTTATAATTTCTGTCATAGAGCTTTTATTTATTGACAAATATTTTACATATTTGGTTTCAAGGCACCTACATATCTTCAGTTAGAAAATGAAATATTGCTTATCAGCAAACCCACAGCCAAAATTCTCAGGTGAGCAATCCAGGGCCATCATGGGCCTCTTGTTATTCAGTTTATGACCCTCAGATTAAAATTGGCCCTGTCCCAGAGGTCCTTGTGTATCAAGGTCTTTGAAAATTTTCAGTTCAGAAACTGTTATTTTGTAATTTTGCTTTTGATGTTTGCTGAACAGCACACCCACAGCCAAAGTACTCAGGTTAACGATCCAGGGCCATCATAGCTGTCTTGTTCCTAAAAAGAGGAAATTCTTAATGTTTAAAGGGGAAATATAGATACTTCTTAATTATGGAATGCATCCCATGTTTGGCTGCAAAAAGGTAAATAGAGGGCCCTGTGGAAAGACAAGAATCATAGCATAAGGGATTAAGGATTCTTAAACACAAGTTGGTCATTTAAGACATCTTTACAAATGTTGCAGGCCTAAAATGAGGTTTAAAGTGAGATTTATTTGTATGACTGTTACAGTGTAGTTGAAAAGTACCGTAGGTAGCTGAAGAGAACTTTTTGCTATGACAGATGAAATTATTTGTTTCAACAGTTCTTGACTAAGATTTTTTACTTTTAACATTTTCACATGCAGTCATGATACCCATGTAATCACTGTATTTCAATGTTGTTCTTTTTCAAGCAGTTAGCACTTTTTATTATTTTTCTACACAGGTTTACAGGACTACAATTACTTGAGTACAAACTGTTTTGAAATCACTCTTGAACTTGGCTGTGACAAGTTTCCACCTGCATCACAACTCAACAAACTCTGGAAAGACAACATCAACTCCTTGTTCAATTTCATATTTCAGGTAAAGAAAAGAGCCTCCTTATAATAGAATGTTTAGTATGAAGATTTTGTTATGGACTTAAAGCTGTTATTGTAGGTATTGTGACTGGACTTAGTCTGTCATCCTTCTTTTTATTCATCATCACCTTTGCAGTTAAACAATATCTTCTCTATACCCGCTGTGTGGAATGCAAGGAAACTTTGTGTGGATGTTTCTGCAAAGGTGTTCTACCAAAATTTGTCAAAGAAATGAATTCCATGCCGAATCTGGTTGCTATATCAACTAAAGTGCAACTTAAAAAATCTTCTTGTACCGAACCACAATTCACAGACAATAGATATTTAATATTAGCATTGTGTAGTACACTTCTACCAAAATTGTTCAAATTACTGCCCCTGGAACAAATTTGCCCAGCCCAAAGGATCATATATTTACATAAACTTAAATAGGAAAAATTTTAGAAATCTTCCTGTCTGAAACCACAAGGCCTAAAGTGGAGATATTTTGCATGGAGCATAAATTAGAACCCTAGGGTCATTCATGGCCTGGCCTCAGGGTCACTTGATTTTAAATTGGTTTATACATGGAAATATTTGAAAATCTTCTCTGAGACCACAAGACCTATTGCTTTGCACTGAACATCAGCTAGAGATCCTCTACCAAGATTGTTCAAATTATACCCCCTCGATCAAAATTTGACCCTACCTTGGGGGGTCCTATTTGTGTAAAATATAAAATCTCTGAAAATCTTCTTGTCAGAAACTGTAAATTCTAGACCTGTGATATATAGTAGCATTGTTAAGCTTACCTCTACAAAGACCATTAAAATTATTTCGCTTTGGTCAGAGTTGACCCTGCCCTGGAGGTCACTGAAGTTAGATTGAGTCATAAAGGAAAAAATGAAAAGCTTTGACATAAGGTATGTGGTAGTATCAAGTGAACCTCTTCCAAAATTACTCAAATTATGTCCCTTGAGCCAAAATTGGTCAGTGAAAATTAAAAATGCAGAAAAGTCAGGAAAAAATAATGTCACAGCTTGAAAAGAATTTCATTACACTCTCCATCTTTGATGGGGTAAAAAGTTTTGCAAATGTTGTTTGGTTGGGAGGTAGACACTTTCGTTTCTGATCAATATCTAGTGAACCCTTGGACCCACCTTCCTCAGACATGATATGTAGGTTGATCATAACAAGAAGATGACCTCTCTAGTTTTCTAGGTCATTAGGTCAAAGGTCACAGTGACCTTGAAAAGCAAAACGGTTTCCAATCAATAACTATAAAATACTTGGTCCCAGGTTCATCAAACTTAGTGCGCCTACCCCTTATAGTTTTTCAGGTCTCCAGGTCAAAGGTCAAGGTCACAGTGACATTGAAAAGCAGAACGTTTCTGCTAAATATCTAGGGAATCCTTTGGCCCAGATTCCTCAGATTTAGTATGTAGGTTTGTCATGATCAGTAGATGACAGCTATTATTTTTCAGGTCATTGGGTCAAAGGTCAAGGGTCAGAATAACTGTAGAACTCTTGGACAAATATTCCTCAAACTTGGTATATAAGTTGTTCATGACTTGTAGATGAACTTTAGGTCAAAATAACATATGAACATAACATAAACTTGTGATTTAAGTGCAGTTTCAATCATATATGAGCGTATAGCCAAAAGTTCATGGACAAATGCTACTAAAACAACACCATTTGAGCTTCACCGATATATTTTTTACCTCAGTTAACGAAGTCATTGTCTCATATTTGCAGCAAATTGCAAGATAATACAATAAACGGGAATAAATTACGTACATGTAACAAACATGACCATATGTGCACTGGCGCAGCATCATTCTTTCTCAAAATATTCACCGTCAACTTCTACACAATGGTGATGCCCGCAGCCCATGCCTGGAAAGCACTGCGAAACCAGTCTGAACTATAACTGTTCAACAAAGCCTGAGCTTCTGTCTGCAGTTCATCAAAGTCATTGAAGCACTTGCCATTCAACTGTTTCTTGAGATCAGGAAACAGCAGGAAATCACAAGGGACTAGGTCAGTTGAGTAAGGGACATAACGAAGAATTTCCGCTTCAAGCTGAATGGTGGCGGCTGTCTTCACCTCGTCACTGACATGCCATGGCATGTTGTCATGTGGAAGTATGAATCCATCTGGGAGCACATGTGGCTGCTTCTTCTGGTGTTTATCCTGTACCAATACGTGGCACCCACCCAGCACTAACACATCTCATTTCAAGATCTTCTGCTGTTAAATGGTGGACTGTGGTGTAGCTCATATCAACTTTTGGTACAGATTTCATGTTGAGTGTAGCGTTGGTCTTCATCAAGCATGCATCTGACCAGTTCAACGTCACTTTCCCTATGACGAGAGACCAGACGGCAGCTCCTCTTATCGCCACAAACGGTTCCTGTTCCCTCACTATACCTTTTGTGCCACTTGTATACGAGGGATCTGGCAACTGCAGACTTTCCAGAAGCAGTTTTCACCATTTCCATGGTTTGAACTGGCGTCCTACCTAATTTCACACTGAATTGTATGATAAACCTGCTTTTCAGCTTATCTTTGGGCATCATTTTTACTCAGCAACAATAAGATGTCTGTTTTTCTACATTGAATAAATTCAAAACAAGATGGTGCACTTTTACAGAATTTGACATAATAATGGAAAAATGACGTAACTTCATTATCATGATGTTTCCTGGCTATTGTTGACGTCTAGGGTTGATATAGCAATGAAGTATATACATACTAGCGCAAACGATTTGATGACCTGCACCGGTTACATCAAATATGAGATTCCATAGCGACAGCCAATGATATAATACTCATTTCACAATATAATTACATGTATTTAGAATATATTGCTGGAAATATTTTTTCTACAAGATGTCAACATATCAAGCTGTTTGGATAAGGAATAAAAAAAAGTTATAGCATTTGTCCACAAACTTTTGGTTATACCCTCATATTTACAGTCTTTGTGTATTTCTTAAAATTATACTAATTTCATTTCCAAGATGGGAGATGTTTTATTACAAGATTTACATACCTATTGCCTTAAATAATGAGTTATTCATTTGCTAAATATACACCATTTCAAACCTCATATAGACACTTGACTCTCTGATAGCATTCAGAGCCAGCTGTAACTTAAAGAATTTAGCCAAACTTAGGGTTTTTTCTTCATTTTTGTAAGGTAGGTCATGGGGCAAAAGAGTACTCAGGTGAGCAATGTAGGGCCAGCATGGCCCTCTTGTTTTGAAGCATTGTCTATGAAAGTCAGACCAGATATACAATTTTGCATGTAGATTTCAACTTCAACATTTGGTAAACTCAACTTGATTTCTTAATTGGCCTTGCTAGTTCAACTGGTGGTATTCAGATGAGCGATATAGGGGCTTCATGGCCCTCTGTTAAATGTTAAATTAAAATTTGTTATGGATCTGTTTAAAGTTGTCAAAATATTGTAATGGACCTAATTAAAATTGTTACCAAGATTTTGTAGGACCTGTTTAAAGTTGTAACAAAAATTTTGTAATTAAAAGGTTCATATTGGAATCAAGGGAGAAGTGTTGCTGCCTTATGATTTACCAAAGGACACTTTTACAGCCATTCACATTAGGGATGAGGAAACTGGCCAGGATATAGATCATGACATTCTTGTCAGTAAGTAAATTACCTTTATAAACTTCACCTCACTCTGCACACAAGTCAGATGGGCTTTACAGGATCCAGCTTGTACCCATCATTTTAGTTGTTTGTAGTTGTTTTGTTTGTTGATAAAGAGCTTATATTATGCCTGCTTGGGGACTGCTTCCTGGTTTTAGCTCAGTCCTTGTTGTCAGATTTGTAGGACTCTGACATAAACTTTGCAGGAACTTTATCAAATGATTGAAGAATTTAAGAAAGCATGCCTTGTTTGTGATCAGTGAGAAAAGGAAGATGATTAATATAAGTGAATACATGTGTACAGTGATAGCACAGAGAAATACAGAAATTCAATGTTCTGTGCAGAATATGATGAGTGAATGATACTGTAAAAATTTACTGTGTATTGTGACCTGTGCTTTCTGGTTAACAATTCTTAGAACCCATTTGAATAAATGCACTCATCGGCAATTATATTCAACAAATATTGTTTTATTTTTCTTTTCAGCAAAATATGGTGATTACTACAGACTGTTATCCAATGGTAGGTACACTGTCACAGCTACAGTCAAGTCAGAGGATGGTAAAGTTTACTTAGAAGAAACCAAGTCTGTCACAATTGAGAATGATCCCACAGGAAGTGACTCAGATGGTCCACGGCAAGCTCTAATCCTTAACTTTGATTTCAGGAGCCAGTATGATAACTCAGATGATGACAGTATGTCAGTTGAGGTGAGAGTTAATACTTTCTTTCTTAAACTTGTTTATCTAATTGTATACTTATAAATTTTCTAAGAAGTAAGGCAGTATTCTATGTTACAGTGTTTATCATTATTCTTAGGTGATCAGCAATTATCTCTAAAAGATATGTGCAGTGCTATTGAAAAACTCTGAAAACTTATATTGTTCGTGTTAATGAAGATGCTCAAGGAACAAATTTTGTATAATTTTTAGCTCACCTGAGAAGATGCTCGGGCTGAGCTATTGGATCATGGACGACTGATGCCAGACAGGGTGATCCAATAGCTCACCCTGTGTCTGGCGTCAGTTGTCCGTCAACATTTTACTTCAAATGACATTTCCTCCAAAACCACAAGCCAATTTCAACCAAAGTTGACAGAAATGTTCCTTATATTGCCCTTTTCAAAAATTGCTCGAACTATTCTGCTTAATTGCACGTAAGGGCTGCAAAAGCTAAAAATAAAAAAATTTAAACAGGATCTCCTCCTAAACTCCTAAATGACCTAAGGTGATTTTCCACCAAATTTCAGAAAAATGTTCCTTACATGGCCCTATATCAGAATTGCTCATATAGTTCTGCTCCATTGCACAAAATGGCCACCAGAGCTAAAAATACATTTTCATCAGTATATGGCGTCAAATGACATCTCAAAAACCACAAGACCATTTTTAACCAAACTTTACAGAAATGATTCTTGTATTGCCTTTTTCTAAAATTGTTCCACTCAATTGCACATAAGGACTACAAAAGATGAAAATAGAAAAAAAAATTAACAGCATCTCCACCTAAACAGCAAAGTCATTTTCAACCAAATTTTGCAGAAATGTTCCTTACATGGCCCTCTATTAAAATTGCTCAAATTGTTCTGTTCCATTGCACAAAATTGCCACTAGAGCTAAAAACAGATTTTCATCAATACTTGGCTTCAAATGACATCACCACACAAACCAGTTGAACATTTTAAAACCAGCTTGACAGATATTTATCTACTTCAACTGTTCCACTCATTGCACATAGCAGCTGAAAAAGCTAAAAATAGAAAAAATTCAAACAGCATCTCCTCCTAAACTGCCAAGTCATTTTCCACTAAATTTCACAGAAAAGTGCCTTATATAGCCCCAATAAAAATTGTTCATATGGTTATACTCTGTTGCACAAAATGACCACCAGAGCTAAAAATGGATTTTTCGTCAGTATTTGGTTTCAAATGACACACTGCAATGCCATTTTGCATCAGACTTGATAGAAATATTTCTTTTATTGCTTTTTTTTCTAAAATTGTGCAAACAGTTCTACTCTTTGCATTCAAAGGAGTTTTTGTTATATATCCACCTATAAAAATAGGTCAAATGTTTCCACTCCATTGCACAGAATGGCAGCCACAGTTAAAAAAATTTTTTTTTGTCAACATTTTGCTGAAATGACATCTCACAAGCTGCTAGTCCAAAATTGCTCTGTGCCATGGATTTTATTTGTATAAATTATGAGATCTTTAAAAATCTTCAATTAGAAAATGTAATATTGCTTTTGATGTTTGATTAACAGCAGACCCACTGCCAGAGTACTAAGGTGAGTGATCCAGGGACATCATGGCCCTCTTGTGTAGCTAACCAGACCACTTTGTGGTCATGTTGGGTTTTTGTGACCACCTGATGTCAGTCTCAGCATTCATGCATCACTAATTTTTTGTCTGCCTTTTGGATTTGATTTCAACCTAACTTGCACAGAACTTGTATCACCAGTAGATCTCGGTTCCTTTCTTGAAAAAGCCTTAACCCATTATGCTTTACAGAGTTACAGCCCTGGAAAGGGCAAAAAAGGCAGATTTTGCCTTGTCTGCATAATACAGGGTTGCCAGCGGACTTGAAAAGTCAGGGAAATTGGGTATTTTTTCAAGGTCAGGGAATTGTCAGGGAATTTTGAAATTTGGTCAGTGAAAAATGAAAATCCTGAAAAGTCAGTGAAAAGTCAGGGAAAAATTATTTCAAAGGTCGAAAAATATACGCATTGAAGGTCTTACTTGGCTATGGCAGTCTTTAGGCATTTAATATTTGACTTTATCACTCTCACAGTTAAGCATTAAATTCAAATAACAGTAAACTGTGATATTAAGAAGCATTATATGTTAACTTAGTGATTATAATACCCATTATTTACCTTAGAACATCATTCAGCCTAAAGACTGAAAGGCTTTGCAACCCTTGCCTTCATGTCATTATATGTTTCACATGTTTCACTGACCAACAGTCACACTGTGTTTGAATAGAAATAGTTAAGAATAGTAGAACACAATGTTTGAATCATTACTTTGATGTAAATGCTTTATATTTTGGAAAATAAATACAAGTTTACATGCAAAAAATATAATGGGAGGATTGGACGGCTATAGGGGAGGTCAGGAGGCCGTTTATGTGTTTGACGATTTTGGTCAGTGAAAAACATGAATTGGTCAGTGAAAAGTCAGGGAAAAGTCAGGGAATTTTATTTCACCAAAGTGCTGGCAACCCTGTAATAGAAGCTCCAGTTTTAGCTCACCTGAGCAAGAAGTGCTCAGTGGTGAGCTTTTGTGATCATTGATTGTCCAGTGTCCGTCGTCTTGCATCAGTGCGTCATCAACAATTTGACTTAACAGACTTCTCCACCTATAGGTCAAAGCCAACTTTGATGAAACATGCCTGGGATTTTTCTTAGATGAAGCTGTACCAAAATTATTCAGAGAATTTAATTCCAAGTAGACACTGGTTGCTATGGTAACAAGAAGGAAAAGCTTAAAAAATCTTCTTGTCATAAAGTACTAGGCCTTGAGCCTTAAGATTTCATATGTAGCATGGTCTAGTGGACCTCTACCAAGTTTGTTCAAAATTGTTCCTGGGGTCACTTTTTGCCCCACCTGTGTTGTCACAAGTTTAACATTAGAAATTTAGAGGAAAATTTTAAAAAAATCTTCTTGTTTGAAACCAAAAGGCCCAGAGTTTTTGAATCTTGCATGAATCATTGTCTGGTGGATCTGTACCACGTTTATTCAAATTATGTCCGTAGGATCACTATTGGCCCTGCCTGAGGGTTACATGTTTTATATAGAAATAAAGAGGATAGTAAGACTGTTAGAAATCCTCTTGTCTTAAACTGCTTAGCCCAGAGGTCTGAAATTCGGTGTGCAGCATTGTCTAGTAGACCTCTACCAAGTTTGTTCAATAATGTCCCTGGTGTCTCTATGAGCCCCGCCAAAGGGGTGACAAGTTTTACATAGAGATATAGAGGAAAGTCTTTAAATATCTTCTTGACTGAAACCACACAGCCTAGAGATTTAATTTGGTGCGAGACATAGTCTAGTGGACCTCTATCAAGTTTGTTTAAATTATGTCCCTAGGATCACTATTTGCCCAGCCTAATTTTTTTTTTTTCAAATGATCCAACTCAACTGCAAAACCTCATCTGAATGTAAATCCAGATACCTTGAAGCTGAATCACCTGATCACTATCTTAACACATGACATGCACTTACAGTACTGGTATATAATTAAGTAACACGTACACAATTTTGGTTGAAAAACTTTGAGTAATATACCCACTTTTATTTTCAGGTTGAAGCAGATCCGGATCAGAGAGACTATTACAACGTAAATGACTTAAAGGATTTTCTCAGGAAGTTCCTTTACAGAAACAGATATCCAGACTACTAGACATTTCTTTATTTCTGACATGCTTTGGGCGGAGTGTGTGAAATCTCCTAATGCAGTCTGAGAGGATTAACACAGTAGAAAAAGTAGTATCATGGTTTCTTGGTTATCCACTGACAATTTCTTAACAGTTAGTTATACACCTCTAGATTTAATTCTAAGTTTGTTTCAGAGATGTTAGAGGTATTCGTTTTATTTTGAAGTATTAGTACTTTCACCCACCGATTAATTTCCTTAAATTATAGTATGTTTCAGGTATGTTAGATATACTAGATTCAGGTATTAGTTTTTCACCCACAGATTTACTGTCCACCACCACATATTAAATGTCAGATGTATTTTTCTTTTGAAAGATATGAATGGCTTTTCTTCAGGTTGGAATTTTAGCCAATTTTCAGAAAAATATTCTTTTTCACAACATTTGTAATAATATATAGTATTGTTGATATAATTGTGAATGGTTATTGATATCTAGTGGTTTTAGTAAGTTAACTTTATGTTTATTGTATTGTGTGTTTTCTCTTGTGATGCAAATGACTAAAGCAAGTTTCATAACTCATGTTCAGATTTTTAGAGTTATTTCTCTTGCTGTAAAGTAAGCCATAAGAGGCATTATCTGAATTCTTTGACATATCATTGATAATTTTCTGAACTGTGTTCTTATGTCTTCAGATTATTTAGGGGTTATGAGACGGCATCAGTGATCATTCTCCAACTATTTAGGAAAAGAGCTGAGAAATAGTTTTTATTTTAGACAAGATGGTAACAAATATTTGTTTTTGAAACAAGCAATTTCTTACAGATTTGATATTTTTTGTCTGAAAAGTCATTAAAAAGTACAGAGTACTAGAATATTTAGAAATTTAAAGGCTGATTCTAAAAATGAAAAGGGGGAAGAAAAAATTGCCTTTTCATTTATTGTTTTGGAAATAGGTATTAGATTTTGATATTCCATTACAGCAGTTCGTGTATTATACAAAAATTGGCACAGTGTAGTAAAATGTACCTGTAAATGTCTAGGCATGTAGTATTGTTTCATTTTAAAGGCTATTTTTCAGCATTTTTTCCATTTACCCATGATCATATTTTTTTTTCATTTAGTGCATGTATTTCTATTCTGATACTAGAGAAAAAATTGTTTCCGATTTTTTTCCTGCAGGTATTACTAGTTTAATATAAATTTTGCCTCAAAGATGTTTGGCTATAAACAGGTAAATACAGAATTTCAATAGAAAGGAGAACTTACTACAAAAATAACAAGAATGAAACTTTTTGTTTGAAAAACTAGTATTTCAGCATTCCAAAAATTATTAAAGATCTATAGACTGAAGTTAAAAAAGAACAATTAAGTCATACTTGTGAGTATGCATGAGATTTACTGTGTATTCTAAGATTTTATGTTGTAATTGTTCGAAACAGTGTTAACATGTCAGTGCATTGTTAGACTTGTGTGAGAGGAATGTAGTTCACACACAGTTTTTTTGTCATTATTTGGGCATTAATCCTTTACATTATGGATGGTAATGGTTTGGACTGTGATCAGCCTTCTTTTCAGGCAGTCTGATTTTGGTCTAAACTGGTCACTGTTCTGTCGTAAGTTTCCAATGAAAAGCCCTAGAAATGTTCAGTCGGTTGGTCAGGATTGAATAATGGCCAAGTTGGTTGTAAAAATTTAATGTAAGGATTAATTGATACACAGATTTTCTATCATTCAGATATTTATCACTATTCTATATTTTTGTTCTGGCTGGTTCAGAATCTTTTTCAGATTTTATTTGATTCTTTAAGTTACGTCATAAGGCCAAAAATTCATTTGAAGACCATATCTTCATACATAAGTTTTATTTATCGTATTTAAGATTTTTCAGCATGAATAGATTGTTGTTCAAATAGTTTCAAATAGGTATCTCATTTGACCTGTGATTTGAAGAAACTATATTTAGACTATATTTAAAAAGCATTTCTATTTTTTGTAGAGACTGATCATAGAAAATCCATGATATTTCTTGAAATCCAATATAGTGTGCACATAATATACTTATTTTTTTCCTATTTTTTAAGCATTGAAAATGGTTGTGGAGGATTATATAATACATTCCCTGTTTTAAGTTGAATCTCATTTGAGCTCTGAAGTGTTTTCACTTAATTGTTTGTGTTGCATTACAAGCATTTAATGATAAGCTTAATGGTTTTAGCTCACTTACGGACTTCAGTGCTGAAAGGTGAGTTATTGTGATTGCCTATTGTCCGTACCCTGTCTGATGTCCTTTGACCATCCATTTACCTTGTGAACTCTAGAATTTACATTCCCTATCCAATTATCATGAAACCTAGACATAATGCTAAGCTTAATGACTTGTAGGCTCTTTTCATATACATGTATGAGTCATGTTGGGTCAAAAATTAAGTCAAATCCTTGAAAAAAACTCATGAACACTAGAAGCCACATTTTCCATCCAATCATCATGAAACTGTCAGAATTCTTCACTTTATAATCAGGTGAGTGATATAGGGCCATTGTGGCCCTCTTGTTTATATGTTATACACAGTTAAGACAATTTCACTTATTTTCAAATCTGTGCATTTATAATATTTTATTCAGAAACATGTGGCATGAGCTCTCAGGCTGCAGGTAGATCAAAATTAAAATATTGAATGTCATGCAACTGCATTTTGAATTTCTCTACATTTTATAGTCAACATTACTAAATCTGTTTTATTTTCTCTAAGATATATAACATTTTCCTAATGATTTTTACATCAGATCTGATTTCACTGCCATGATTGAAAAAATTTACATTCCAGCATAATTTTATTTATATTTATATTCAATTTTAGATGATCCCAGTGTGAAGGAATTAATGGTGACTTTCTGTGATCTTTTATTTTCTGTCTGCCCATAAATCTATATATTTTGTCCATTTGACAACGTAAGTTGTAAACATTCCAGACACAAGGTTTTGAGTGTTTATCATGATGTAAGTTAGAGAGGTTAAGTCATTATTAAGGCTGAATCTGATAAATTGAGACAAAAACTATGTTAGTGGTTAAGATTGAATGAAAATGGGACACTAATTTAGGGACACTGATTTTTGCAAGATCTGTCTGAAATAAACTAATTCAGTATAAGAAACAAGGGTGGATAAATACAACATTCAGAAGGTTGAAACCAAGAGAAAAAAAAATTATGGGCTGTTTTGTAAAATTGAATCAGATGATTCCCTATGTTGAAACTCTTTCTGAAGTCATGGCAGCTGTGTGGAAACAAGGTCTCTAGGTTAGACTGTAGCTACATTTTTGGTCCAGTCTTCAACTTATCTGATCAAAAATCTATTGCAGCTGGTAGCATTTGTTTTCTAAGGTGAGCAGTTTTCTGTTAAGTTATATACAGCATTCTAGTGTATTTTCTACTTAAGAAGTTCAGAACAGGTGTGTAGTGTTGCTTTTTGTAATACTGAGAGATTTAAGAAGCCTTAATTACAAGCTGGCTTTGAATAGGTTTTTTTGCATCTTATTCAGACATGTTTTACCATTTTCATGTATAGTAAAGCAAACAAATGATCATCAGTGAGAAATGCTGAAGCGTGGATGAAATTCACACTAAAAGTTTAAAAGTATTACATTATGCAACAGTGGCCACCATGTTGTCTTATAAATACATTATTCTTTTACAGCACAATATTTTCATGTTCACTGCTGGGTGCAATATGGGTGGGGTAATAGTTGTTGTTTTTGTTATTGTTGTTATTGTTATACATGTTTTATGAGCACTTTATTTCACAGATGTAATTTTATAGAGCATTTACTTCGTGCAGCAAGTTGAATCAGAAATTTTCTCCACCTAGCTTTTCCTTGAACAGCAATGTGAGCTTTTGTAAATTATGTACTGTAGTAATATGTATTTATGAGTTAAATGTACTGTTACAAGTCAAAAGAAAAAAAAAAGATAAAATGGTGTCATTTCTTTAACTTTCTCATCTATATGTTAAAATTTTTCTCTTGGATTTTTTCCATTCATCATTGTTTGACATCAAAGTACAGTCAAACTTAGAACATAAGTCACTGGTAGGAAAATTGTTTTGGAAAAGTGATCTGTATAGACAGCTTGAGCTTAGTATCTATAGATATGTAGAGCACCTGTTACTTCTCTTTCTTTTTGCTAGAAGTTTCTCAGGTAGTGGTCTCTGACACAAATTTATTGATCAAATTTCATAATTTTTGAAAAAAAGACTCCCTAGAAACTTAATAATATTTGCACGAGGGGCGTTTCTTTTAGTTTCATTCTTTCAGTAGTAGATCTGGTTTCTTTTTGTTCAGTCTAGAATGACAAATATAAAGCATCTACTTTCTTTTATCAGATCAGATCAGCTCTGAGATCCATATTGAAATTAAATTATAGCAATTCAATTAAGCGAAATATTGTCATTAGTGTTTTGAGGGAAAGATATATGACAGCCCAACAGTTTGTAGGAAAAAATTTTATATGGATAAAATATGTCTTGTTTAAAAAAAGTCTTTCTATACTGTAACAGCAATTATGGACAAAAAAAGTCTTTTTCTATTGTTTAAGAATAAAAAGAATAAAAAAAGAACTGTTCACATTTAATGTAATTGAATTTATATGCTCCCAAAGGGTAGCATATAGTAGTCGCACTATCTGTCTGTTATTCTGTCTGTCTGTCCCATCTTCTGTGCACAATTCCCCCATTTAATTCTCATTTGACTTTCACTAAACTTTCACACAAATGATCATTATCAAATGCCACAGTGCATATACTTAGGCTTTTGTGATTTAAGTATTTTTGGCGAAGTTATTGCTCTTTGTTTAATTTTACTTAATATTTCTTCTGTGCACAACTCCTCCTACATTTCCGATGTGATTTTCACCAAACTATCACAGAATGATCATTATGAAGGGCCACAGTGCATATACTCAGGCTTCTGTGATTATTTTTGGCTTAGTTATTGCCCTTTGTTAGATTTTACTAAATACTGCTTCTGTGCTTAACTCCTACAATAATTGAACTTTATTTTTGCCTATGCATAAAAATCCGTAAGAAAAAAGGTAAGAAACTGTTTTGAAAAACTTTGTCTCTAAATCAGTTTTGGAAATTTGTTAATTTTACCAGCCATGCAAATAGGCAAAGGACATATAATAGTCTTACCCCTGGATGAATGAGTACTTTTTCAGTTTACAGACTGCAAAAATGGCACAAATGACCAAGGAAACATCAAGTTATAAGCTATCATGACTCTGACCATTGCCATGTTTCGGGGGGCATGCGTGTCTGTGACAAATTTCTTGTTTACTGATATTTAGATAACTTAAGAAAAACAATTGTTCACCTATCAAAATAGATTAAAGTTGGTATTCTTCAGATAGTTGTTGTATTGTGTATCACATGTAGGAAAAGACCTCAACTTTCTTTTCAATCTAAGTGTTTTTCTCTATAAACTATTTTTGTTGAAATAAACAGTGGAATACTCATTGTTAGATCACAAATGTAAAGGGAGTCATTTAGTGTAAATCTAATGAAAAAAGCAACCTGTCTGCATGGTATAGTTGTTGAAAGTCACAGACTTAAAATCAATCTCCCTGGTCTTGAAGTCACTGACTTTTATATGCCCGTCTAAATACACGAAGTTATATGTGAAACCCCATGGTAATTATGAAAGGGATTGACTTGAAACTTCAATAAAGATAGATGGTAGGAAGCAGATGTGCAATGCAAACTAACCATAACTCTACCTGGTCCCATTTTTTAATTACCTCCACTTATTACGTTTTCTGCCAGGAGCATAATTCAAAACTGTGAAGTGAATTGATATGAATCTTAAAATATAGATGGATGGTGACAAGGAAAAGTGTAGTGCCAAAGAAGCATAAGTGTACATTTTTTTGTTTTTAAATTTTATCCAGAGCACAACTTGAAGACTATGAAAGGGATTGACTTTTACTTAACATGAACATAGATGGTAAGAAGCAGAAGTGCATCTGCACAAGAACTGTAACTCTACCTGATCTCCATTTTGAACTGACCATAACTTCAAAATCTGAGGTGAATTGACATGAAACTTTAAATATAGATAGCTTGCGACTAGAAGAAGTGCAATCCCCAAGAAGCACAACTCTATCTCATCCTGTTTTTGAATTGTCTCCCCTTCCTTTTTTGTCCAGATCATAACTTGAAGTCTACAGAGAGGATTTACTTAAAATTAAAATAAAGATAGATGGCAAGAGACAGACATGTAATGCACAACAACCATAACTCTACCCTTTTCTATTATTGAATAATCTCTCTTTAGTTTTGTAATGAATTTTTTATGGAGAGTAACTTGAAGACAATGAAAGGGATTGACTTGTAACTGATAATAAAGATAGATGGTGACTAATAGAAGTGTAGTTTCCATGAAGCGTAACTCTTCTTTATCACACTTTTCAGTTAGTCCTCTTTTATTATATAATGATTTTTTGTCCCTAGTATAACTTGAAAACTACCAGAAAGATTTACCTGATAAATTTAATGTCCAACAATAACAACTCTGCCTAGACTCCTTTTTTTAAAAAGAAGGGATTTATAATGGGAAACCTTGTAATAGGATGGGCAGTTGTTCTACATCTAGGTACTTTGTAAGGCCTATAACTTTGTTGCTAACTGACTATCTTCAAACTAGTTATGAACATTTCTTGCAAAGAGTACAAGTGTAATGCACAAAAAGCATAACTCTAGCTGGCTGTGTTATGTCCCTTGGTTGATGTATATGTAAGTAAATTCATGTGTAAACTTTGTGCAGATAATAAATCAAAAAGTATATAACCTACAGACTTAAAAATTGGTTTGGAGATAGATCTTGGTCAGAGAAGTGCATTGCATAAGAACCATAACTCTGCCTCTTGTACTTTAGAGTTAATGCCCCTTTGTTATATTATACATATGAGTTTTACCTGGACTGTAACTCATTTAGTACAAAAGCTACACATTTAAAAGAAATTGTGCTGCTTGATCTTGGTCAGGGGGAGTGCACTTTGCAGAAGTCTATATTGCTTGGTTTCCAACTTCACATAATAATACAGCTGAGTTTGTACAGTGTGGTTATGTGGTGTATGGTTTATTGATACTGATTAGTATGATTTCAACAGAGTTGTAGGAATACTCTTGCTGAATTTCATGATTCACCAATATTCTTGCAGGGCCACGATATGAAATGTCTGGCATCATCAGTTTACAGCTTAGGCTAAAGGGCATTTATTGCTTCAGTTCTGCAATGCTCTTGTTAATCATTTAACCTCCCTGAAGTCACTGACTTAACATCAGGTAATCTTCCCTTTTCAAATGGATGAAGTCACTGACTTTTAATAACTTAATCTGCCAAGTCTAGTGGTTAAGTCACTGAGTTTAAAAAACTTAACCTTCCCTGGTCTAGTTGTTGATTTCACTGAGTTTTTTTTTTAATCATTTAATTCCCCTGGTCTTGAAGTGGTTGAAGTCACTGACTTAAAGGGCCATGATAGCCCTGGATTGATAACTCACCTGAATACTTCGGTTTACTTAAACAATCTTACTAGAAAGCCTCCAGGTGATACTCCATGAAAAGGTCATAGGTCTAAAATTTACAGTTTCTCACAAGAAGATTTTTAAAGATTAATTATTTTGCACAATAAGGACCCCGAGGTGGGGCCAATTTTGAACCAAGAGTCTATTTTTGAACAAAACCTGGTAGAGAACATCTAGCTGATGCTCTTTGCAAAATATCTAAGGTTTAGGCCTTGGGGTTTCAGACAAGAAGATTTTTCAAGTCTTCCCTACATAGCCTATGTAGAACCAAGTGACCCCAGGGCAGGCCAATTATAGACCCCAGGGGCATAATTTAAATAATCTTGGTAAAGGACCTCCAGATGATGCTCGAAGTAAAAAATCTTAGCCCTTACCTTTGTTGTTTCAGACAAAAAGATTTTTAAATTGTTCCTGATATAAGTCTTTTAAAATCAAGAGACCCTCGGGTAGGGCCAATTTTGACCCAAAGGACAAAGTTTGAACAAACTTGGTAGAGGTCCTCTAGCTGATGCTTAAAAAAATAGCATATAAGTTCTAGGCCTTGTGATTTCAGACAAGAAGATTTTTTAAGGTTTTCCTTATATTAGCCTATGTAAAATCAACTGACACTGGTGCAGGACTAATTCTGACCCCCGAGGCATAATCTGAACAAACTTGGTAGAGGTCATACCAAATCTTTAGGCTCAGGGCCTAGTACTTCTTGACAAGAAGATTTTGAAAGTTTTTCCTTCTTGTTTCCATAGCAACCAGAGTTCTTTAAATTCTTTGTACAACTTTGGTAGAGCTTCATGCATGGAATATCCCAGGCATGTTTCATCAAAGCTGGCTTAGCAGTATAGGAGGAGAAGTCGTTCTAGTCAAATTGTTGAAGAGGCATGAAGCACGCCGACGGACGCCTAACAATCAATGACCATAAAAGCTCACCCGTGAGTACTTTGTGCTCAGGTGAGCTAAAAAACAAATACATGATATTTATTTGTTTAAAAATTTACATTTACTATTTCATTTTGGCATGTGTCACCAAGAACAAAAACATGCGTAATAAAAAAATCAATCATATCAGTTAAAAGTACTGATTACTCAGCACAATTTTTTGGTGTGCCATCAAGGCCTTGTAAATTCTGGCTCTGCTTTGGTGGCAAATCACTTTGTACCCAGATAACACAAGCTTTGCTTTTAAGGTACTTGAAAGCCCACATGGTATGTAACATCTACTGTCATCTGAATTAAAACAAGTCCATAAGACTGATTCAACCTAAATGTATTGTTTGTCGTGAAAAAAGTTCAAGCGTAACACTACTAAGGAATGCCGGGATGCTATCTTGACGTATCAGATACATTTCCATCAAGTCCTGCACTGTGGATGAGAAACTTGTACCTAACATCTCTATATCACCACTGGAGTTTTGCTGTAAATAGTAAACATGTTTTCATTAAGTGTTCTGGACAAAGGAAGGATAAAAAGCACATTTTTCATTTATAATGACAAAATACTTCAACCTAGAACTGCTTACATTTCTTTTTGATAAGAACCAAACAGGTTCAAGCACACACATCTTAACACAAGGTGTTAACAGATTTCCTAACTGACTGCTCTTCTTTCATTGGCATCTCAAACATTCCTGTAACATCATCCTCCTCCAAGGAACTGTTGACAGCCAAATATTGTGTTAAAGTTCAAATCACTATGAAACTATTTTAAAACATTTCATGACCTGACAAACAAGAGGGTCATGATGGCCCTGGATCACTCACCAAAGTACTTTGGCTGCAGGTCTGCTGTTGTGCAAACATCAGATCAAAATTACAGTTTCTGATTTGAAGATTTTCAAAGATCTTATATTTTCAACAAACAGGACACTCAAGACTGGGCTAATTTTGACCACAGGGACATAACTTGAAGTTAGTCCATATCTACTACACAATACTACAGCTCTAGGGCATACAGATTCAGACAAGAAGGTTTTCAAAGTTTTCCTAGACAAGTTCAATTAAAAACAAGAACCACCAGGTAGGGTCAATACTGACCTTAAGGAAATGATTTGAACAAACTTGTTAGAAGACCTGTAGATGATGTTTCATGCAAATACCATACCCCTTTGCCTTTTGGTTTTGGATAAGAAGATTTTTTAAAGTCTTCACTATATAAGCCTATGTAAATGGGCAGGGCCATTTATGACCTTAGGGGTACAATTTGAATAATCTTGGTAAAGCACGTCTAAGTGAACCTTTATGCAAAATATCTAAGTTCTAGGTCTTGTGGTTTCAGACAAGAAGATTCTTAATGTTTTTCCGTTCTGTTGCCATTACAACCAGAGTTCTGCATGGAACAGAATTCTTATAACAATTTTGGTAGATTTTCAAGCAAGGAACATCCCTGCCAATTTTTAGCTGGTGGTTTAGGAGGAGATGTTGTTTAAAGGCAAAAATGGACAATGCACAGTACATGCTGGACACAGGGCAATCATAAAAACTCATGCTGAGTGTATGCTCAGATGAGCTTAAAATTACATAGATGCTATTAATCTTTTATCTCTCTCTTATGACTGGAAATTTTGTTACAATAATTAACCAGAGATGTTTGTGAAACATGTATGCCCCACTAATGGCAACCAATTAGTCATGTTATATGGACTTCTAAACCTGACCTAGACCTTTGACCTTCTGACCTCAAAATCAATATGGCTCATCTACAGGCCATGACCAACCACACTACCAAATCTGAAGACTGCAGACCAGCTTTTGTAGTGAAGGTCACAGTGACCTTGACCTTTGACCCACTGACCTCATAATCAAAAGAGGTCATCTTCCAGTCATGACCAACCTCTCAACCATAACTGAGGACTGTAGGTCAAACTGTTCTTTAGTTATTAATTGAAGTTTGAAGGCTGTAGGTCAAATGGTACTTGAGTTATTGAGTGGACAACAAAATCAAAATCAAGGTAACAGTGACACTGACCTTTGACCCTTAAAACAATGGGAGTTTTCTACTCAATAAGAGCAATCATCCTATGAAGTTTGAAGACCAACTGGTACTTGAGTTATTGATCAGACAAGTTCAGGTCTACTAATGGCCGGTCAGACAGATCAACCGATATAGGCAAAGCAATATATCCCACTTCTTTGAAGGGGGGCATAATTATAACTAGCCTGTTATTTCTACATACCATCCCTATTTGTTGTCTTAATTTTCTACTGTTTACTGCACAAAAGTATCTAATATCTCTAAAGCAACTTGAGTAAGCCTACCTACCTTAAACAGAAGGAAATCGCTGGGTGACTCTGCATACATGCTGGTCAATCTGTACTGGTTAGATGTTGGGATGTCAATCTTGTATCCTGTCAGTTGGTAACACACCTCTCGTATCTCCTGACTCGTTTTCTTAAATGCCTCCATCAATCGTTTGTTCTTTAACTCGGCTGTTGTTAACTGCGATCTTATTTCTGTAACATGAATTAAGTGTACACATTTTTTATGTATTGTTATATATAAGAATGTACAGCTTCCCTCCATTCTTTTAACACAGGTGTTTCTGTCCGTGAAAAATTAGACCAGTTTTGCTTCACGCCCACCTAATGATGTCTACCTATTCAGTTCTATCAGCAAGAAAGTAAGCCATCATTTGAAATATATTTGTAGCTTGCAATAAGGCAAAATTGTAAGGAAAGGTAAATTTATATTGGTCTATTGAAGAAAATTTAAGATTTATTTATAAAAAATCATTTTCTAAATCTGTCAGTCAGAAATCTGCTGTATTAAGAGAAAATTTCAGTTTTCTAGAAGCCAAATTTTGAGATACATTTGCTTGATGGAAAACTTGGGGTCATGGACTTGCCTTCAATATCTTTACTGGATCCTGGTTCTTTAAGTTTTTGTTCGACAGCCACAGTAAGATCTTCTATACGCCCCTCATTTTCCTCAAGAAGCTTGATTCTCTGTTTCAATCTCTCATTCTCCTCCTTCAGTTTCGTAACTTCCTCTCGCCGCTGCTCCACTGCCATGTCAATAGGGTTCATTTTAAAGTGTAATACCTTCAATTTTGTTGGATCATAGTCACCCTAATCAGTAAAGAAAATCATACTTATTTAGTATCTGCATGGCCAGCATCTAATTCCAACAAGAGAACCAAATGGTCCTTGGTCACTAAGCTGGGGTGCTGGTGGGGTGTAGGTGGCACCTAAGGTATGTGTCAAATGGCAAACAGTTCAAATACCACATTAGATATAAAAAATATTTTTAAACCAAGAAAGAAGGTCAATAAACCAAAGTCAAACTGGAAGTCTGTATGCAAACATGTAGAAATAGTTAAAATTTCATTGACATATATTTATACCTGGCTCTTAGGGCAGAGTGAAAAATGACCCCAGGGCCAAAAACTCAAAAATCTTGATGAGGTCCAATAGACAATGCTTCTAGCAAACTTTATGGAATTCTGGGCTTTGATGTTTCATACAAGAAGAATTGTAAAGACTTTCCTCTATATTTCTTTGTAAAACATATGACCCCTTGAATGGGGCCAATAGTGACCCCAGGGACAAAATTTGAACAAACTTGATACAGAACTACAGGACAAAGCTACAAACATAATTTCAAGTCTCAGCCTTGCCGTTTCTGACATGATGTAGTTTCATGTGTACGGGAGATTATGACTAACAAGACTTTGTCACAGACAGTATATCCCACGGTGTTCGGTGCTTGTCTGAAGAAAGGGTAAAGTCAGAATTTTCAAACAAAGAAAATGGGAAAAAATCAGTAATAGTTTTTTCAAAGAATAACTTCGTGGTTATCATCTCGATCAAAAATTGCATGAAAAAAAAGTTATTCTAAATACATATAGAATAACTATTCAGGGGCCATAACTCTGTGTTAAATGGTCCAACTGAGATATTCCAATGACATGCACATCTCCTTTTGGTAATGATGGTTCCCATAAAGATTCGTTGAAATCCAGTAAGCAGTTGCTGAGAAATAGCGTGGAAATAAATGTTACTCTGATTACATACTGAATAACTAATCAAGGGCCATAACTCTGTGTTGAAGTGAACAAGCCAAAGATATGCGCATCTCCTTTTGTTATTGAAGTTCCCACAAGGTTTCATTGAAATCCAGTCAGTAGTTGCAGAGAAATAGTGTGGAAACGAAATACTATTCAACTCTGTGTTAAATGGTCTGACCAAGACATGCTAATGATAATTATGCCCATCTCCTTGTGGTATTGATGGTTCCTATAAAGTTTCATTGACATCCAGTAAGAAGTTGCCAAGAAATAGCACAGAAATTAATGTTACTCTATATATATACTGCATAACTAATCAAGGGCCTTAAGTCAGTGCTGAGAAGTCCAACCGGAACAGTACCTTTCTACAGTTTTGTAGCCAGACAACAACCACATAACTTTGTGTGGCTGGGTTGGATCTGGCCCTTTTTATATTATTACCCTGTCACATTTGCCTCACAGATAAATGCCTTTCTATAGTTACATGTATTTGGTGTTATTGTCTTTCCATCATCAATGTTAACAAAATAATCTTGTGCTTTATATAATTCTAGATACTGACAAAGAAATGATATCTACATGATAATTAAATTTACCTGTAAATGCCTCTGCTCTATCCTGCATTCTAGAGTATATTTCTCCTGTTCACACTTTTCCAGAGCTTTCTCTAAGTTTGCTATCTTTTCTCTGAAATGCAAGAAAAAATGCATTTCTAGCAGAATTACAGAAACATATTTTAACACACAAAACAATAGACAATTCCATTAAAAAACAAGAGGTCCATAATGACCCTCACCTGAATACTTTGGCTCTGCTGTTGAGCAAACATCAAAAGCAAAAGTACAGTTTCTGAATTAAAGATTTTCAAAGATCTTATATTTCATACAAATAGATACCCCAGGCAGGGCCAATTTTGACCCCAGGGACATTAACTGAACAACACAAGTTTTTCCTACAAAAACTCAATGTAAAACAAGTGACACCTGGACAGGGTCAATTTTCATCCTTGTGAAATAATTACAACAACCTTTGTAGAGGTTAACTATATAATACTGCTTACCAAATATCTCAGGTCTAGAGCTAACAGTTTCTCATAAGAAGATTTTCAAAGGTTCAATGTTTTACACAAATAGGCGCCTGTTGCAGGGCAAATTTCAACTCAGATTCAATATTTTACATAAATAGACTCCCACGGCAGAGCCAATTTGATCCCAGGGACATAATTTGAACAAACTTGGTAGAAAACCTCTACCAGATGCTCATAGCAAAATATTTAAGTTCTATGCCTTGAGGTTTCAGACAAGACTTCCCTTTTTAAGCCTATGTAAAATCAAGTGACCATGGGACAGGGCCATTTAAGGCATAATTTGAACAATCTTATAAGAGAAACCCAAATGATGCTTTAGCAAAAAATCTTACTTCTAAAATTTACCGTATCTCATATGGAGGTTTTTTTATATTCAAATAGGATTCCCAGGATGGGGTCAATTTTAACCCCAGGGACATAATTTGAACAAATTTGGCAGAGGACCTCTAGCTGATGCTCTATGCAAATTATCTAAGTTCTAGGCCTTGTGGTTTCAGACAAGATTTTTTTAGATCTTCCCTATATAAGCCTATTTAAAATCAAGTGACCTTGGGGCAGGGACATTAAAAACCCAGGGATATAATTGGAACAATCTTGATAAAGGACCCAGAGTTGATGCTCCATGTAAAAAATCTTAGCCTTTTGCTTTGTGGTTTCAGACAAGAAGATTTTTTTAAGGTTTTCCCTATATAAGTCTATGTAAAATCAAGTAACCCCCGGAGTAGGAACAATTTTAACCCAAGGGACATAATTTGAATGAACTTGGTAGTGGAACTCTAGCTGATGCTCAATGCAAAATATCTAAGTTCTTCCCTTTATAAGCCTATGTTAAATCAAGGGACCCCCGGGCAGGGCTATTAATGACCTAAGGGGTATTATTGGAACAATCTTAATAGATGACCTCCAGATGATGCTCCATTGAGAAAAACTTAGGTCTAAAATTTACCCTTTGGAAGATTTTCAAAGATTAAATATTTAACATAAATAGAACCTTTGAGGTGGGGCCAGTTTTGACCCCAGGGAATAATTTGAATAAAATTGGAAGAGGTCCACTTGACAAAGCTTTATGTCAAATTTCACAACCTTAGGCTTCGTGGTTTCAGACATGATGTTTTTTAGGATTTCTTTCTATATTTCTATGTAAAACATTTGACCCGTTGGGCAGGGCTCATAGTGACCCCACCGACACTATTTGTATTTTCACAAACAAGTGTAGTTTATGGCCATTCATAGCAAAATCTTGTGACAGGAACTATTTCCACATTTCTAGGACTGTCAGTTTGAAATTTAGTGTGCAAAATCACCAATAAGTGTGGATATGGGTGATGCATTTCATATTTCCCCTTTTCCTCTGAAGTCATTATTTCAGGGGTATTAATCAGATTCAGTGATTGCTCTAGTTTTTAACAAGTTTGAGGGCAGGTCCTTGAAAATTCAGTGTAATCACAGAGTTAAGAATTCTTACTTCTGTGCAGTTTCCTCAAAATCTCATCAGTGGTTATGGGGGATATGCCTGATTGTATTCAAATTTGGACAAATCAAGGGCCACAACTTGCTAACAATCACCCGAACACATACTATTACATGTGACTACACATTCTAATGATCATTCCTCTAATTATTCCTCAACTTCTGACAAACAGTTATGGAGATATACCCATATGTGTTCAAATTTGGACAAATCAAGGCTCATAACTGCCCTGAAAATCACTGAACTGGAAAAATACTGACGATAGCTCAACAAGGCTTGGTATCAATAAATCACAGCGAGCTCCACTGAAACCAAATCAGTGGTTACGAATAAGAAGCACAGACAAACTTTATGATATACAGACAGACAGACAGACAGAAAGTACAAATACAATTTGTCTACCATCCCATTTTGTGGAGCGAGACATAATTCGGTAGTCTTAGAAATGTGGAAGTAGTAAGCTTCACAAGATTTTGCTATGACTGGCCATAAAGCTGCAGAGCGGGCATGGGTGTGCATGAAAAACATGTGATGCACATCTACACTTTCTAGTGAACATGCACAATCAACAGTCCGAGAAATGTGGAAGTAGAAATGTTGTCACAAGATTTTGCTATGAAACCGCAGAGCTGGTACTGGCATTCACCCAAATCTACATTTATTGGTAAACATGAACGCCAAAATTTGAAAGAAGTTTGTGCCATTAGATTTACAATGACTGGCCATAAAACTGCAGAAAGGGCACTGGCGTCCATAAAAAAACACATCACATACATCTACACTTATTACACTTATCGGTGAGAATGCATATCAAGTTTCAAATCCATTTTCCTAGGAATGTGAAAGTAGTTTGGGTCACAAGATTTGCAATGGACTAACTGACTGCCTGCCCGGTCGACCAATCACTCCAAAAAATGACCCTAAGATCACTCCTATATACCCCCACAAACAAAGTTTGGCAAGGATGTAAAACAAATGATGGCCCTAAACTGCTCATCTGAGTCCAACTGCTAGGGGACCATCACTCTGGAATGCATGATAAGATCTGGATGCTTTAACAAGAGGGCCATGATGGCCCTAAATCACTCACCTGAGTCTCATTGCTCAAATTAAAAGTATTGTTATTGGTTGTTATGGGAGTTCATTGTTCTCAAGTTTGAATAAGTCAAAACTTCATGATATTTTGATAAAATAAAAAGATTCAATCTATGTAAGGATATCAGAAATATTTTCAACAGGAGTGAGATGTCAGCAAAAAAATGTTAACAAATATACTTTTTTCAGTAAGAAGACCATGGGATGAATCTTTGGCGATTATAAATGTGATATGTAGTTTATGAGAATCTGTTTCTCTAGCAGTTTCTCTAAAAGGTCACAATCATACTACAGCCATAAGAATGGGACATTTTCTATGCTCCACATTATAAAACTACTTCCATTTGCAGGCCCTTAATGGCAGATGCAGGGGATGTAATCATGGAGGTACTAATTTCTGGAATGGTTTTGAAGGAGAAAAGTACAAAAATCTGTTTAAAGCCTTGGTGACCTTGACCCCAATGAATGGCAGAAGTTCAAGCAAGGTGCCTATTTACCAGATATTTAAGATATCTGTCAATAAATTAAGGCTCTATGACAAAAATCTGAAGTCTATTTTTTAACCTTGGGGCAGGGCCAACTTTGTCCCAGCAGTTTCAGAGGAAATGTAGTTAGAATCAAAATGCTGATGCACAAACACACTTACAACAACAGACATTATGCAATCTTAATAGTTCACATGAGCATGCTGCGCTCAGGAGAGCTAAAAATGAAATTAACAGCATTACAATGATTCATTAGCAGTATCCATTCTGAGTGTCAATAATATATTTTAAGCCTATTTATCTTAAATAGATTGTGAATCAAGTTCTTGAGACTTGTATCAATCCCTCTTCATGACTGCTTCCTGAATTTGAGCCAGTACTTGTACCTACACTGATATGGAGAATGTCGCCATTAGAGTGATGTGAACCAGTTATCTCCAGATCTGGAAGCAGATGCTCTAACCCCTCCATCACTGCTCATCCGTCAAAAGCTTAAAGACAACTTCTCCTTATTGTCAAAAGTTTTAGACTATTTTTCTGAACTGTCACTGTCGATCAACTCCTCCAAACTGCACTAGATGATACAACTTACCTGAGATGTAGAATAGTTTGTTGATCACCAGGTGAGGATGACAAACCATTTTGACTGGCACGCTGTAGCTGAGACAGTCTCAATTCAAACTGAAATGAGCAAAGTCGCTAAACTAAAGTCCCTTGCTGAATGATACAAATCACTGGAATGGAGTGTTAAGTTTACACAGATCTTTGACCTTGGCATTTAAGTGACTAATCCATTTGATATCTTTATCTATAATGAATCAATGCCCAAAAAAATTGAGCTGTGCTAAGCAGAAATAGCTCTTACAGTAAATGACTACACACTGCATTTTTACTCAATGAGATCTAACAGATCTAACCATAAATAAAGTTTGAGGTTTATAACTTTAATAGTTTTTTAGTTATGTTCCAAATAAAAAGTGTGACGGTCAGACAACAGCCCTCCAAACAATGAAACATCACAGACACAGATAAATGAAGTATTGACAATCAAATAATTTTTTATAATAGACTTCAAAACATCAGGAAAGGAAATTGTATCAAAGTGTAATCACATTCATGATGGCATCTCTGATATCTTTATAATCCAATAAGAAATTTTAAAGACACTTAGATTCTGAAGTGATCAAACCAATGGAAAGTTCTATTCCCAAAAGTCTTGTATCCTTGGGTTACCCTGTACTTTGTCCTGTCCTGATACAACACCCCAACCTGTACGTATTATATTCAGTCTTCAAACAGGGAGAAAAGGTTCATTCCCAAATGTCTTGTATTCTTGGGTCACCCTGTATTTTGTCCTGTCCTGATACAACACTCCAACCTGTACATGTATGTATTATATTCAGTCTTCAAACAGGGAGAAAAGGTTCATAAAGAAAGTCTGATGATTTACCAATTTACAGATATGGAGCAATTACCTGTCTAGCATTTTGCTTAGCTGTCATAAGTTCTTCATTCACACGTGTTAATTCTGCATCTAAGGACTCATTCTGTTTCCTGTATCCCTCCACATTCTCTTCCAGTTGCTGTATACGACTTAGAGAACCAGCCGAATCCAGTGACACTGTCAACTCGCTCTCGTACGAATCAATGATACGTTTGTAGCTATCTCTCTCCTAAATAAGATAATAATAACATGCATCTCACTTTATACAGCTATGCACTAAAAGTCTGGAACATGTTTTCTGATTTCAGAACATACAATTTAACATCACTGTGCATTACGTAGAAGCAAACATCGAAGGCATGATATTAAATTTTCCAGATAACCTAACAACTGCTTATTTCATTGGGTACCATGCCCTCTGAAGCAAATTTTTACCTTTTAAGGACATTGTTTTTCTACTGGAATAAAAGCCTTGACTCAATCATTATAGGAAGTTTACATGTCAGTGACTTACAATTGTATTTTACAGGGCTACAAAGGTACAGTTTCCACTAGAACGACTGTCATTTTATACAGCCTCACCCTGAAGTCACGTTTCAGGACACAAAAAATGTTCATGATTTTGAAAACTAAAAACAATTTGAAAATAAACTACAGCTATGGCTGAATGTGAATCATAACCCCACCAGTGCTTAAACTGAAACTGGGTGTATTGGTGGAAGGGAAATAAGTGTTCAGTATATAAATACAAAATATCTATATTGGCTTCAAAGATATATAAAAAAAATTGAGACGGGACCAGACAGGATGTTGACAAAGTGATTCCTCTACAGCTTCCACCCCCGGCCAGTCGGCATACAACATTATTAGATATAACAGAACATCCATTTGAACTACTTTCAGCATTAGAAAATCTCAAACCTTTGTGACAAGGAGAAGTTTTCTCTTCAATCTTTTTATAAGCTCAGCCTCCTGTTGTTGCTTGGTTTTCTCCATCACAACCTGTTGTTGTAAGGAATTCACCTGCTCTTGTAAATTGTGTAATGTGTTCTCCTTTATATGCAATCTGTGGAAGTATAAAAGACAAGATGCCCACTTATAACACTTTAAGCGCACTTACAATGACACTGGGTGTCAAAAAGACTCTATATATTTCTATGTACAACATGACACCCCATGGGAGGGGCCACAAATGACCCCAGAGATAAAATTTGAACAAGCAAATTTGTAGAAATTATATCCTTGCCAAAAGATGTTCCTTTTTGAACATTTTCCTGTGTGCTAAAAGGAAATAACTTTTAGGACAAAAAACATATAGGACAAAATAAACATTTTCAAATACAAAAGCATGGTTTGGGAATTTAAACTCCAAGCTATACTGATGAGTATTGTATATAACAGTAAAAGTTAGTGATATTCCCATTGATATTTCCTTCCTGCCAGCAGCTGCCAATTGGAACGTCATTGTTGTAACAATGTGCATTATATTCTAAACCTGCCATACTATAAATTTGGAGAGATGGAAAATAAATAATTGCGCTAAGTTTCATAAAATTCATTAATGCCTAGACAAAAATATTTTTGAAGTCTTCCCTTTGTGAAATTAAAGGATCCTAAAGCAGGGCCAATAATGATCAAAGGGACATAATTCAATTAATCTTGGTAGAGGACCTCTATATGATTCTCCAATATCTAACCCATGGTCCTTGTGGCATCAGACAAGAAGATTTTTGAAGACTTCCCTACATAAATTATAAATGACCCCAGAGGTGTCTTCTCTATGAGTCTATATTAAATCATGTAACCCCTAAGGTGAGACTTATTTTGACCATGGGGCCATGTTTGAACAAATTTGGTAGAGGTCTAGTAGGTTGTGTTACACATCAAATAACTTAATACCTTGTGGTTTCTTACAGGAAGATTTTTTTAAAGTTTTTCCCATAGAAATCTATATAAAATCAAGTGACCCCACCTCGGGCAGGTAATTTAGACTCTGGGGTCATGAATTGAAGAAATTTTGAAGAGGTCCTCTAGACAATGCTACAAACCAAATATATAAGTTCTAAGCCTTCCAATTCTGGAGAAGATTTATGAAGTTTTCATTTTATAAATCTACTTTTAGCTCCTGTGACCCGGATTTGCAATGGAATGGAACCATTTGAACAACTTCCACAGAGCTACATGCAAGGAACATTCACAGCAAGTTTCTTCAATTTGGACAAGTGGTTTCAGAGATGTCCTTTAAAACAATTGTGACTGACGGACAACAGCCGACTGACAACTGTCAATCATCAACCCTAAAAGCTTACATGAGCACTTCATGCTTAGGTGATCTAAAAAGTCTCAATATTGGAACTCATAATGTCTTTCAACTGAGACTTCGGTTCTTTCAAAGTGCTGGTTTTCATCTGATTTTGAAGCAGATGTGATCTTATTAGCTTAACTTCACTCTTCACTGGAAAAAGATACCAAATTTCAACACTTCTAGTTTGTACTAAAATGTAGATAAAACTCATACATATATCATGTCTCACCTGGTTTGTAACTCTCCCTGTTTTGACAACATGATAGCTTCTGCATTCTGGAGTTCAACAACCCTCTTTGACAATTCTGATGGTGACCTGTTGAAGTGTATCGAATATAAAAGTCTGACAATATCTGTTTGTCTTTGCATTATTGAAATACATTGTATTAGGTATTTGTTATGTGATCACATAACCTATTTCAATTCAATCATGCTTACACCATCACATAGTGGTCCACTGATGTCACTCAGGACTTGTAATACATGGGTCGTGAGTCTGACCCTCTGCTCCTCCACTTACACTACTACTGGTCTTTTGAATAAGAAACTGTGGCCTAATGTCTCTGTGCTATACAAAGAGCATGCAAAAGAAACAGAAATATCTACAGAATGCGACGTTTTCTGTATCTTGAACATTTTCTCTATCTTGCACTATGCGCTACTGCCTAACATAACTAGGACAGGGATACCCCCACATTCTGTTGTATTGTCATAAAAAATCCTGTACATTTACAGGTGCTTATAAAGTCTGAAAATGCTATTATCATTATCAGGAGGACCAACTATGCGGATCTCCAAAGAATTTTCGTCAAAATACTCAGGTGCGTAAGTTCGCATGCTGACAACTATTCTTAGAAAGTTTCATGGCTCTTGCAGTTATACGTTTTGAGTTACATGCAACTTAAGTCTAGAAAAGCTATTTTTTGCTTAATCAGAAAGCATAACTCTGCCAATCTCCAATAAATTTGCGTCAAAATAACAGGTGCATAAGTTCACATGCTGTGAACTATTCTGAGAAAGTTTCATGGATCTAGCAGTTATACGTTTGGAGTTACACGCAACAAGTGTAAAATTGCTATTTTATGCTTAGAGGGCATAACTCTGCCGATCTCCAATAAATTTGGAAAGTGGTGGGGGCATAATTAAACTCAAGGCACATCTGTCATATGGGCAACTAATAATAACTAATAAAACTCAAATTGAGACAGACAGAACAGTCTCTAATTTCATCATAATCCAGTTCTGAACTGAGCTTATTTTTTGTAAGTAAGATTGAAGAGTTCTGAAAAAGTTATATCTACCTCATCTTGTGCCCAGATTTATCAGAAGTTTCCCACTGGTCCAACTTACTTTTTATCATCTGAAATATATGAGTATATAGCAAGTGAAACAAATTTCGACACATCTTCAAACTGCAGATCAATACGGTATAACTGCTTAATCCCAGTGAAGCAGACTTTGAAAGAAAATCTCAGTCAAATTATACATTTATATTTGTTTCTATTTCTGAAACAAGAAGGCCATGATGGCCCTATACTGCTCACCTGAGTACTCATCTGCCCCATTACCAACCTTATAAAAATGAAGAAAAAAACAACAACTAAGTTTGGCTAGATTCCCTATGCTGTCAGAGAGGCAAGGATTTGTATGACGTTCAGACTGTAGTGTATATTTAGCAAATGAGGTATTCTTTTATTTACAGCATTAGGTATATAAATCCTGTAATAGAACATCTCCCTTCTTGTAAATAAAATTAATACCATTTTATGAAATAAAGAAATGACTGTAAATATATAATATAAACTGCATTAAAATTAAAAGTTTTTATTTTCATTTACTCATGAATTTATTATGACCTAAATACCTATGATAAAAATCCACATGTTGCAGATACAGAAATTACATTAAAGGTGAGAATAATGGGACTGTTATCAAGTGAGAAATGTTATCAAAATAAATCTAGCACCAACTGACTAATTGTCCTGATAACATAATCAACAACTCATTATTTCACACTGTTTCTTATACCAATGTCACATAGATTCAGGTACATTTTTCTTTTAACCTGTCTTTCATATCTTGTTATATGTGGCTCTGGTGTAGTTTTTTTTTCCAGGTAATTGTGGTGATACAAGGTTGTTTGGGTGTAGCAGGGCTATAGTTTGAATCCACTGTTCAGGCTGTTCAGTTTTACTGGTGACCTAATTTTTGAACCCACATGACCCAGTTTCAAACTTGACCCAGATATCATCGCAGCAAATGTTCTCAGCAACTTTCATTAAAACTTTATCAAAACTGTTGTCTCAACAAGGTTGACCTATGACTTGGCCTGGTGTCCTAGTTTTTGAACCCACATGACCCAGTTTTGAAATGACCTACAGATAATCGAGATAAAGATCCTGATTAATTTTCAGAATGACTGGATGTTAAAGGTGATCTGCAGAGTGTTAACAAGGAAAAATGTGGACAAATGACAGACCTCAGACATTCAGCGATCACTATAGCTCACCCTGAGAATATACTCAGGTGAGCTACAAAGACTCTAACTAGATGGATTTCATAAAAAAAAAAGCACTGTGTTCGAATGAATGCCATGCCCCCAGCAGGGCCTCAAAAAGGTCAAAGTTTTGTGACAAACAAACAAACACACACACAGACAGACCAAAAACAAAATGCTCCCTCCAGGGGCATAAAAAAAACCCTAGATGTCTTCGCTTTGAAATGCCATACCTAGAGTTTAAAGTGGACAAATATTGAATGAGGCTAACCAAAATAAAAAGTTTTCAGAAAATGTTTCCAGAAGCAGCAACAAACAGCAAATGATTAGAACATGGCAGGAAGTAGATAAAGACTTGTGTAGCACATGAAACAATTGCAATGTTTATGTCACCTGACCTGAACTTACAGTTCCCCCCCCCCCCCCACGCCACCCCCAAAAAAGTGTTTGAGGTCTTACAAAGCAAGGTCAGTCATCCTTTGATGCTTCAGGATGGATATAGATGAAAGTGTCAAGATAACATTGAAGAGAAATAAATTGTATTTTCAAATCACGTTGACCTTAACCTTTAACATACTAGCCCCAAAAATACCAAGAATCATGTTGACAAGGTTGCAAATCATCCTATTCAGTTTGGAAGGTCTACTTGAAAAAGTACTTCCCTCATTCAGCAGAAACTGCTATCAATAGTTTAGATCACAGTGACAATGACCTTTGACCTAGTGACCCCAAATATGACAAGGGTCATCTACTTCATACAAGCATCCATTCTATGGACTTAGAAGGGCATGGGTCAAATAGTATTCAAGTTACTGACTCGAAAAATTATTCAAAGTTAAAGTCAATGACCTTGACCTTTGACCTCATCACTCCAAAAACAAAAGGGGTCTGTCAATATGGTCAACTATCATAATAAATCATGAGGTTTAAAGGCTCTAGGTCAAATGGTACTCCAGTTATTGAGTGAAAACCGTTTTCACATTCAAGGTCACTTTGACCTTGACTTTTGACCTACTGACAGAAAAACAATAAGGTTCCTCTACTCAGCAAGGGCAATCATCCTATGAAGTTTGGAGGCTCTGGATGAAATGGTACTCCCGTTTTATTGAGCAGAAACTGTTTTCACATTTAAGGTCACTGTTCTGGTAACTTTTGACCTACAGACTCTAAAAATACTAGGTTTTTCTACTCAGTTAGGGCAATCATCCTATGAATTTTGAAGATTGTGGGTCAAACGGTACTTATGCTATTGAATGGAAATGAATTGTGACAGAAGGACAGGGCAAAAACAATATTCTTCTCCAGAAATGGTGGAGATATAAGTAGTATGACAAACCCTTTTGCCTAAGTAATGGTATTCAAATAAGGTTTAAACCTTCTCTGGCACAAAAGATGTTTCACAAGTTGATTACATGAGATGTTCTGAGAAAAATAAGGCAATAGTATTTTGATAAATGCGAAAATGTTCCAGGTGGAGTTATACCCCTTCCATAAAAATATAAGGCAAAAGGTGTTTTGTATGAAACCTGATTTTCAGCAACCAGTTTGTTGTAGCTTGCAAGTTTATCCTCTAGCCTCTCAAGTTTTTTCTTCAATGAGTCACATTGTTCCTTCAGTAACAGGTTATTCTCCTGTATATCTCTGTAAACAACAATATAATTTTATAGCTGTAATAAGTGAAGTACAAACTCAAGCAACAGAACAGTAATGCTTGCTTACACTACTCAACAATATGATTTTTTTCCTTTGATTTTTTTTCTTTAAAAAGACCACAACACTGGTGCTCTAAACTTGAAAAGTTGTGTAAAAGAAAATTTAGGTCAAAACACCTTGTAAAGGATAACTCCTGAAAAATGTTTGTTGAAATCCCTGAATCTACTGTACAGATATGGATGTGGACAAAATGTGCAGACTTATGTGATTATGTCCTGGAGACCGGCAATTGTGCAGTCTAGTCCCACCAGGCAAAGTCAAGTTAGTCCATTAAAAATGTCCTTGAAGAGTGAATACATGATCACTTCTGTGAAACAAACACAAAATCTAGTTGGCAAAAGAGATGAATTTTCTTCATGAGAAATTTGTAACAAATAAAATACTGCATTGAACATTTCAGTAACAACCATTTTACAATTAGATAGCAAACCTTAAGTATTGGTTTTCATCTTTTAATTTTCTGTTTTCTTTCTCCATTTCTTGGAATGTTGCCAGCTGTGTTTTCAATGCCTTGCCCACAATGTGATCTTCCTTCATTCTGTCTATCTGCAGTTCTAAATCCTACAAATAAGAAGGTCCAGATAACTTCACAGACCTGTAAACTCCCAATAAAATAAAAGAGGTAGAGAGCTTGCGCAATCCATCTTAAAAAATTTCTCAAATTTAGCTGTCACTAGTTTAAGTCTACATCACAAAAATGGGATAAAAATACAAATCTAATTTAGAAAAAAAATACTGTGTTAATATGTTTTAGGTCTTCAAATGTTATTTATAAACAAGAGCTGTCTGATGACTATTCTCAGTGCTTTGATAGTGAAACCTGAGCATGTCTTTAAAAAGCCTTAATTCTTTACCATAACTCTATGTTGCGAAAGGTATTCATGTTATGTACCTTATTTTTTAAGCTAACTCTGTAAGCAAGATATTATAGGTTTTATTTGAAATAAATTGTTTTCATAAATAAATAAAAAATTAAGTTAAAAGGGGCATAATTCTGTAAATATTCCTAACAGAGTTTTGCACCTTGTCCCACAGCAAGGCCTTAGTATTTTAAGTGTCAATTAAATCCCTTTAATAATGAACAAGGTATTACACTTAACAAAAACTTTAACCAATGCTGACGCCAATGCAATAAGCCCTCATTTTTCTTCAAATAGTCGAGCTACAAATAAGAGGGCCTTGGTGGCCCTATATTGCTCACCTTAGTACTTTGGCTGTCGTCTGCTGAACAGCAAACATCAGAAGCAAAATTACAGTTTCTGAATTAAAAACTTTTGAAGATCTTATAAAAATATAGATAGGATCCCCTGAGAGGGGCCAATTTTGACCTCTGGGACATACTCTGGACAAACTTGGTACATATCCACCGCACAATGCAACATACAAAATTTCTAAGCTCTAAGTCATGCAGTTTCAGACAAGAAGACTTTTAAGTTTTTTCACAACCTAATGAAAAACAAGTGACCACAGGATGGGGTCAATTTTGAACCTGGGGAAATGATTTGAATAATCTTTGTAAAGGTCAACGAAACAATGCTACATACCAAATATCTAAGGGTTGGAACTTTGTTTTCGACAACAAGATTTTCAAAGATTAAATATTTTACACAAACTGGACATCTGGAGCAGGGCCAATTTTGACCTCAGGGACACAAATTAAAAATCTAAGATCTACACTTTATGGTTTCTGACAAGATAATTTTCAAAAACTAAGTATTTTACACAAAAAGGACCTCTGGGGCAGGGCTATTTTTGACCCGAGAGACATATCTGAACAAACCTGGTACAAATCAGCTAGACAATGACACATACAAAATATCTAAGCTCTTAGGCACACCATTTTCAGAAAGATTTTTTGATGTTTTTCCAACACAACTCCATTCACTAAAATTAGTCACCCCCAGGTGGCGTCAATTTGACCCTAGGGAAATAAATTAAACAATCTTTGTAGAGTTTAACTATACATGTCTTGTTCAATGCTACATATCAAATATCTATGGTCTAGAGCTTACGGTTTCTGACAAGAAGATTTTCAAAGATTTAAATATTTTGCACAAACAGCTCTCCCCACCACTGCTGTGAGAGGCCAATTTTGACCCCAGGGACATAATTTAACTAACTTGGTAGTTAGTGCAAAATATATAAACTATCTTAGCTCTAAGGCATACAATTTCAGACCAGAAGATTTTTATGTCATCCCTATAAGCCTAAGTTAAACCAATGATTGACCTCTGACCTAGTGGGCCCTGAGAACAATCCAGGTAATCTACTGCTCTTGTCTAACCATAAAGAGAATAAAAAGGTCCTAGGAGCAATTATTTTAGAGTAAATGACTATAATCTGGTGGGTCCCTGTGAACTTGACCATGAGGGCCTAAGTCAGTAAGGGACATCTACTCATCATGGCTAACCATCCTCTAAAGGCTGAAGGTCCTGGGAGCAGTTGTTCTTGGATAATTATTGGAAACAATTTTCCAAGTACAGGCCGCTGAGCTTTATCCTTGAAACTGTGGTCAGAAAAGTAAAAGGGTTTATCTTTTCAGCACGCCAAACCATTCTGTAGTTTTAAGGTCCTGTGAGCAGTTGTTCTTGAGTTTTTGATCAGAAACAGTTTTCAAAATGTGGGCCCCTGTGAGCTTGATCTTTCAACCTTTGTGCCCAAAAAAGCAGTAAGGTTCATCTACGCACCATGCCCAACAATTCTGTACAGGTTGAAGGTCCTAAGCACAGTCGTTCTTGAGTAATTGAATGGAAACTGTTTCAAAAGTGACCTTGACCTTTGACCTAGAGGGACTAACCAACCAATACCTTCATTTCCATCAACTGCCTATACTTTCAACATACCTTTATTTTCTGTTCAGCTTGTGTGGCCTTAAGTTTGAGTTCTTCACAGTCCTTCATCTGGTTACTAATTTCTGATGACCTCCTGCAAGTACAGTGAAACTTCGTTTAAGCCACCTCCCAGTCCATGTAACATGCCACAGATTCTAAATCTCAGTTTGGGCTTTTAAACTTTGCCAGAATGCAGACCCAGTGCTGGTATAAAAATCAAGCTTTAACAGCAAACCAACTATGGAATTATATTTTTTTTCTTTTACATGTATTGGTACTTAACTTAGCCACTTTAAAACTTTATAAAATATTGTAAAGTAATTTTCATTCCTTTTCAAACAATATTTTACATGCCTATGAAATCTGATGCAGGCCATTAGATTTTTTTAAGGTCAGTGGTCAGAATGGCTCAGCTTCAGAAAAAATATTTTGCAGACTAAGTTCCTTTCAAGGTGTACCATTTTCCTCCTACAAGTTGTACTTTTTAAATGCAAATGCTCTTTAAATGCTCCAGACAAGTTATTGAAATAAAATTCCCCTTTGACTAGAGGAGCCTTTTGTCCCTAAACCAGACTATTAAATGAGTAAATCCATGCTGTATGAACTTACTTGAGTTGCAACTTTAGCTGTGTTTTAGTTTCCCCGAGTTCATTCTTGCATATATTGAGTTCTGTATCTTTCCTAATGATTTCATTCCTTAACGCTGTGATTTTTTCTCGAGACTCTTCCTTTTCCTGCAGAGAATACGAAACAACTGAACATTTACATAACACAGGCCAAGCTGAGAAAAGTTTGTACATTTTTATGGGTGTACACATGTGTACACTGTAAACCATTGACTCAGAAATTTAGAATAAGGCCAAAACGAAAACAAGATGAAAAAGAAAACTGACTTATTTCAGCATATTATTTATTCAAACATTTTTCATCTTACTGATAAAGTGGATAGGTACATTAGTTACATATTATTTGTTGGATAAACCCAGCAGAACTCAAAATTTTTTAGGGAACGGAAGTAAACTGACTATATCTACCAAATTTTTCAAACCTATCTGGAAACAGGTTTTGAACCAGTAATTCTGTTGATTTATGAAGCACAAACATATTATCTGATTCAGCAGGTTTATGACATTCTGAATGGGCTATTTCTGCATTACTTCATTTACCTGTTCAGTTAAGTTTGGTTTAGGTTAATGTCCTCTAAAGTTAAGTCATATCAGGCAGGCAGTGTACCCAACAATTGTTCCAGAGAAAGAACAGACCTAGTCTTCCATCCTTAAAATCTGCCAACATTCTCAAGTAAATATTCATGATTGATAGAAGGGTCTTCAATCTGCAAAAGGTATAGTGATTACAAATCAGCCACCTTTACCATTCGGCCATGAAAGTGGGTATATATTTACCTGTGCCATCTCATCAGACAGTTGTATTCTCTCTTTCTGAAAAACTAGTATTTGTTCGTCATATTTTTTCCTCTGCTGTTCCTTCTCTTTTTGGCATTCTGCCAACATTTCACGTATTTGCATCTCTTTTTGCTTCTGAGTTTGTAAGTCATGTTCAAGATTCCTCAATCTTTCCTTCTCATGCTGTATCATAAATAAAACACAACCACCTTGAGTCAGTTTTATAATTGTCTTAATTTTCATGGCAACTAATTTGTCATGTTATATGGACTTCAACTCCTCTGACCTACAGACCTCAAAATCAATAGGTGTCATCTACAGGTCATGACCAACCTCCCTAACAAATCTGAGGACTGCAAGCCAAAGCGTTCCTAAGTTATTGATCGAAAAGCTTTTTGTGGTCAATGTCACAGTGACCTTGACCTCTGACCTACCGACCTCAAAATCAATAGTTGTCATCTACAGGTCATGATCAACCTCCCAACAAAGTCTAACAAGACCTGTCCATGGACAGCACACTCCACTTTTCTCAGTGCTGGATAATAAATTATAAGCTAAGTCAATCAAGAGGCCCAAGTGAAAAAAAATTGAGTGGGGGAAGGAAAGGGGTTAGGGGGAGAGTACCTACCCATCCCATGTAAGTAAATAGTTTAGTTTTAGGCTTTGTGTTTTGCTATAAGATGTTTTTCCCTATCTCAGTCTAGGCAAAATCAAGTGACCCCTGGGGAGGGCTAATTTTGACCCCAGGGTCATGGGTTCCAACAATCTTTGTAGGGGTCTTGCTGGTAATCAAGTATTCCAAAAATAAATTTGAGGGTTATCTGCCCTACAGAAATGGTGTCAAATTTTGGAAGTGAACAAGTATTCCAAATTTTAAGTTAATAGCTTTGATAGCAATATACCCCTGTTTCTTCGAAAGGGGGGTGATAATAAGGGTAACCATCCTATGAATCTTGAAGACTTGCGGTCAAATGGCATATGAGTTATTCAATTGAAACAATTTTCAAATTTTGACCTACTGACTCCTAAAACAAAGGAATCTTCTATTCAGTAAGGGCAACCACTCCATGAAGTTTGAAGACTTTGGGTCAAATGGTACCGGTACTTGATTTATTGAGTGGAAAACATTTTTGACTAAAGGTAACAGTGACCTTGATCTGTAACCTACTGACCCCAAAATTAGAGTGTTCTTCTGCACAATAAGGGCAACCACTCCATGAAGTTTGATTGCAATGGGTCAAATGATACTAGTGCTATATGGTGGAAACATTTTATTAAATAGAAGGTTAATGTGACTTGACCTTTTATCTACTGACCCAAAAAACAAAAGGGGTATTCTACAGCGTACGGGCAACCACTCTTTAAAGTTTGAAGGCTGTGAGTCAAATGGTACTTGAGTTTATTGAGTGGGAACAATTTTCAAATTGGAAGTGAGAGTGACCATGACCTTTGACCTACTCACCCAATACAACAGTGATCTTCTATTCAGTAAGGGCAACCACCATATGAAGTTTGGAGGCTGTGGGTCAAGTAGTACTCCAGTTATTGAGCTGACAAGGTTTTCAAATTCAAGGAGACAGTGACCTTGACCTTTGACCTACTGATCCTAAAACTAAGATGGTTCTTCTACTAAGTAAGGACAATCATGCTATGATGTTTGAAGGCTGTGGGTCAAATGGTACTTAATTTACTAAATGGAAACGGTGACAGGTCAGAAGGACAGGGCAAAAACAGTATGTCTCAACAAGATATTGGGGTGAGGGGGGAAACGTAATTATCCACATATTATACATTCATACTTTCTTAGCATTCATAAAATAAGATGCAGTTATTTTCACATTAAGAATTCAAATAATATTCAAAAGAATGGATGAAAGAACAAACTCACTGATTTTTCACTATGAAGTGAGTTCATTTCTTGCTCATAGTCGATTCTTGCTCTTTTGTTTGATGTTTCAAGTGATGCAATCTTTGCCTGCAGTCGAGTTACCTCAGTTCTTGCAGCAATAAACTCTGCTTCTTTCAGCTTGAATTTTCTCTCTTTCTCTACAATGTCAAGGGTCATACAGAAAATAATTATAACCAACAATTTCATTATCTGAATCGCTATTACAAGAGTTTCAGAAATTTACTTCTTAAGAAAACTGAGTTGGATTTAGGGCCAAACTTCTGAGGTTTCATTCAGGTTTTCCTCAGAAAACCATGCTGTTATCAGTATCTGAATATGTATGTTGCAGGACTTTACTGAAGTATGTTGCAATATGACTGAGAGAAAACTTAACACTGAACTTAAATGGAACTTGTCTGCATTTACATTGTTACAGCATTCAATACCGTCATATTTAATTCTTGTTTAATCATTCATATAAACTTAAACATCAATTTTCACTGGGTGATGTTGTCAAGGACTTATCACACTAGGAAAGTACCAGAAATAATGGTTTCTTCCCATCAGCCTGCGACTTATCACACTAGGAAAGTACCAGAAATAATGGTTTCTTTCCATAAGCAATCCATTTTATCTGTACTCTTTCTATAATAATGATGCAATGATTAAGATGTGGGCACCTTATCCACCTGATAACCAAGTGGTCGTTTTTACACCCAAGCCAGAAAATAACACAGCTAATCAATAAAAAACGGCTGATTATCATGTAACAACTCACCTAGCAAGGCCTGCACAGACACAGCTCCAGTGTCACCTGATGTGTTCCTGAAGCTTGAGTTACCAACATCATCTAGACTGAATATACCCACACCATGGTCATTATGATCTTGTACAAACTGATCAAAATCTCTCTTCATACGAACTACACTTGTGTTCTCATCAAAGAAGGACATTGTCATTTGTGTAATCTCATCAAGTTACAAGGAAATAACTCAAGCTTAAATCCTGAAAAAAAAATGTATGTTATAAACAGATATTTATTGTAAGCTACACCTGTATGACTTGTTGAAGTTACCATAGTGTCAGAAATATTTAACAGGTCTGATTCACCTAAAATCTGTAACCATTGGAACACATAACCATTTGATATCAGTAACTGTAAGGATGACAGCCTTTATCTTAAATTGCTAGACTTAGTCCACATGTCCTACACTTCTACCATTGGACATAATTTGTATCAGGGTATAATAAGTAAGGGAGCATAATTTGTATCAGGGTATAATAAGTAAGGGAAGGGGTCTTGATATTTAACAAGTTCTTCTTTTGTCTATTAAAATCTACTTTCCTTTGTTTGGAATTTGTAAGAAAGTAAAATAAAATAAAAGATCATATCATAACTCTGAAATCTGATATAATTATGTAGATTGAAGTATGAAAAATTAAAAAGGGCAATAACTCAAAAAATATGTGAAAAAGAGTTATGGTTCTAGGGCATTGCACCTCTCCACAGTGAGATCTATTCACCTATGAAGTTTCAAGTTAATATCTTCAACACCTTTCAAGTTATGCCCCAGACAAGAATTAAGTATGAAAAATAACAAAGGGCAATAAGTCAAAAATTGTGAGAAAGAGAGTTATGGTTCTTTGACACTGCACCTCTCCACAATAAGATCAATTCAACTATGAAGTTTCAAGTTGATACCTCCAGTACTTTTAGAGTTATGCCCCAGACAAGCAAAATGGGAAGCCGACACCGACAAGGACACTGCAAGTAACACCTATGTGTCTCCTGAATATAGTCAGGTGACACAAAAATTACTGTCTGTTTTGAAAAGTGGAAAGTTTGTTAACAAAATTCAAGCAAAAGTAGATCTTCACAAGTGCTTTGTAGATTTTATACATATTGCTGTAAAGTTGATCTATCACTGAACATGGGTCTTTGCTACAGTGTAAATTACTGAGTGTCACTGAATGAGTGTAAACACAGCTTCTGAAAATGTGATTGTTTCACCCTAAAAATTTCGGAGAATGTACAGAAATCTCATACTAACACTACACAAGTCTTATGTACAATTACTGATCAACCAATGGCAATGGAGTGAATGGTTCACAACCAGGTTGCGAAAATTACCATGTCGATAATAACTAAGTACGAAAGACTTCATGCAAGTAATTCAAATTAGAGGGACTGCGTTAATATAAGAACATTTTGAAGCTGCATCTACTGGACCTGGACAAGTGTTGAGAAAAGAGATTAAGCTAAATATAGTAATAATATTCAAATAAACATATTTGACCTACATTTTATTTTTCTAAAGCAGTCGGGTTTAATGTTGTACATATGTTTATTGAACCAGTCTCTACCGACTTGATTAAAAGAAATCTATCTCTTGCGCCAGTTGCTATTTAATGGAAACTCAAAACAGTTAATCATTATTTGGAAACATACGTTGCAGAAGGATTTGTAGAATATTTGTTGCTGAAATATTCAATTAACGTCACACTTTTGTAAAATATGCAGGGCGTTAATTTCATTCAATTAAGGCTCTGGATATTAAGTCGCGATGTTATATAGTTGAATTCCAGATACTTACTATGACTTGTACACAAATTTTCAACTACCAGGGCATTTCAACATGGTATTTAAAGCGATCTGACTGATCTAAATGTCGGTGGTAGAAACCTAAAGAAGCCTATCTTTATATACTGCATGGGTGAGTCAGTTGTAAAGACAGGATCGACATACAAATTTTATTTAAAGTCGATAGAGTCAACATGATAACCATTAGCTATGTTATAGCTATTGACCGACTACGTAATAAATTACATATATAAAAACATACATACATTACAACCAACTTTCCTTAATTAGACAGTTGTCTGTATTATACAGCACATACATGTATAAATTATATACTTAAAGGTCATTGGACACAAATTTTTGACCTCGAAATTTTCATATAAGCGAAAAATATGTATCTAAATAAGACATTTTTACAAAATGCCGCAGGTAATTTTTATCTTATTTTTTTTAAGCAAATTAAAATCCATATTTTACGCACCTGGTTGCGCGCACCTGTCACTTGCGAAACCGGAAGAGACGTACATTTATCCCTTGCCGCTTGACACAACTACCTGCATTAACAAAACTTTAAAATTATAATGGAATGTGAAAATGCAGACTGAAAATAGTAACAAAAAATGAACAAGTTAAGCTGACATTATGAATATATATTGATAAAATGTTAAGTAAATAATTTGAAATTTTGATGGAATCAGGACCTTAATTTGTACTTGCTCATTTTTATCCCATGCAGTTTTTTTGAAGACTTGACTAGCTAACTCCAATTATGAAAGGAAAATAGCCCACGGAGACAATAGCCAACTGGTAAATTTGGCAGGGAAGACAATAGCTTATCAAAAAGGGTTCAAAAATCAAATTTGAACATCATCGTGAAAAAGTACCCATTTGAGATTTAAAATATTTACGTCTATAAAAATTCATTCCTTTGTCTGTTTATAGTCAATACAATATTTTTCATATTCAATAATACAGTGTGTTTTTACTCATTTACAACCTGTGTCTACCAAATAAAACATGAGTAAAAAGTATAGAGCTGGTAAAAAGTCCATTGAATCTGGATCTGCTGTTTTTTTTAAAGAGAAATGTCAGAATAAAAAAAAAAGTCGTTGACTTATTAATACTTATATTTTAAACTCAATACATACTCAATTTCTTAATTAAATGCATAATTGTGCATAAAAGTGGGCCATTGTCCTAATGGGCTATTGTCCTAGTGGGCTATTGTTCTACACGCAACTCCAATCGAGAGTTTTTTTTCATAAAAAACGTTCTCTTTACAGTGATGTGTTGTTTTTTGTCTGTGATATATTTCGCGTTAGGTACGGGTAAGAAATCTTTGACTAGGTCTATGTTTTTTTGTTGTTGTTTTTTTCATTATAAATGCATATATCATTTTTTGCATATTCATTCTAGAATTGTTTGAAAACAAAACAATAATGATCAAAGAACAACTAATATGATAAAAAGAAACCCTAAAAACTATGTCAACATCATAACACAAACACATTGTTCCTTATATTTTTGGTCACATTTACAAGTCAAATGATTTTTATTTTGATCAAAGATAGATCTATTACATTTGATTATTTATTAAAATATTTGACTGCATGGAAGCTACTTAAGTAAAAGTCATTGAGACATGCTAATTGGAAGCAACTATTACATAATGTTTTTACAAGTGTGACTGATCAAAAGTAATTCAGTCAATTTGTAAGATCATATGCCATAAAATTTTGCTAATTGTCTCAACTTTAACAATAACGAACTTCATTAGCAAATCGACATAACACATGTCTTTGGCTAATGCACAGTGAAACATTTTTCACAAATATAGTTCATGCGCAACACACACATATAAACAAATAGATAGATATGGTATCCATTAACAAGTAATTTGAGTTTATAATGGGAATATAATAAACGAATTATGTATTAATTACTGTTCCTTATATGATACGCTTTTTTCAAAATGGTTTTCTTCTTTTTCCATGACATAAGATTTGTGATTTATTTTTTAAGATCAGGCCATGCAAATTTTGGGAGTTAGGTATCTCGAATAAGTTTATATTTGTCACAGATCATTAAAAATGGTATTCTGACTCTACATTATTTTTACTGTAATTTTGACATATCCTATTTTCTCTTGGTGTATCAATATAGCGTCCAGTTTCATTAGCAAGCGAATGGGATGAAAGACGAAAACATGCTAATATTTTTCTGTATTGATCATTTTCCACAAAATCCAGATACTCTTCGTATTTAAATTCCTTTTTAAATCTATCATAATAATCTAATTTAGCGGTACTTATATGATTGATGAATGCCAGTCTTGTTGAAATTGATCCCTGATTCTTTTTTTAAGCATTTTTTAAGCATTGGAAAATAATTTATATTCGGGTTTTAACCATAAATAGCTATATCCAATATCATCTAAAATATTCTTTACTTTTTTAATCCAAGGGTTACATAGGGGAGAATCAACACTTTTAAACATAATTGAATCTGGATTGTAATAATTTTAAGCCAATATTTTAAAACCCTTTCTTTAAATATAGTCGTTTATGGGTATCTGCCAAGTTCCCCTAAAACTGCCATATTTGGTGTTTGTGTTTTAACACCCAAAAATTTTCTTGCAAAATTTAACATTGATTGGGTCATAAAAAATGTTAATTGCTTTGTTTTGACAGCTATACAGAATATATACATGGATCCCAACTAGGTAGTTTAATTTGCATAAATCCAACAGTATAAGATTTATGGATCTTTTACCAGTTCAGGAGCGGATCATTGGTCAAGTGGTAACGCGCTGGACTGGTAAACCAGGGGTCTCGAGTTCGATCCACCGCTCCTCCACTAACATTACTAATAGTCTTTCGGATGAGACGTTAAACCGAGGTCCCATCTGTCGGTGCTACACACTGAACCAGGGTGTCTCTGGAATGGAATGCTTTCTGTATCTTACACTTCCTTGACAACATAAAATAACTAATCTCTTCAGGGGACGTCGGTCATATGGGCAACCGGTACCGACGATAAATAAGCTCAAATAGATAAATTTAACCAGTTCATAAGCAGACACAAATTTCTGCATAATCGACATGCCGTATTATTATTTTTCAAACAATATCCCAACGTGAAAATACACTGTAGTGTGAATTTCCATTCCAGTGAAATCCAATGTTAACACATTAGGTCACCTAAATTTACTTCAATTTTACTACACTTAAATGAAAAAGAATTTGTTTATGTCGTAATCATTAAGTGAGAAAGTGTTACACAACATGTTAAAACGTGGAAGAGATAGTTTTATTTAGAACCACAGCATGGAAGAAATTGAAATATTTTTTAATCACATTCTCTGCTAAAGTAAAATTAAACCCGTTCTCCAAAGTTTGAATTTACCTATAAAAATCGAGAAGTAATCACATTTTTTTTAATTTACAATTTATAGCATGTTATTTTTATAAGTGTGCCTTTAATGTGTTTCTTCCACTTGCACTTTAGTGTTATTTTTGCTTTTAAAAACGGATGCGTTATGAGCAGTGTGATTCTGCACTACTGCCTCGTACTGTAGGACAGGGCCTTTCACAATTAAGGCCCTGAGTAGGAATAAATCTACGTCATAGTAAAAAAATGCGGCGGAAACTACCAATGTCGAAACGGAAACAGCCGATTATCAAAAACACGTTTTTTCTTATCAAAAGCAGAGACATAGATAACATGTTATCTATGTCTCTGTCAAAAGCAATAGTTTCATAATTTTGTAATTAAACCATTTTAATCAGTTCATTATGATTATTTTGAATTGACAAAGTTGCTAAAGTCATGTCCAATGACCTTTAAAATCTAAGGTGCTAGCGCTAATCTTGACCATTGCCTAAAAGGAATTACGACAGGGAAATTAAGAAATTGATGGCAATATGGCACAAGTGTGCATAATTTAAAGACTGCTAATGATATCCACACCTAGGTGTGCCACCACTTCCCGTGATTATTTTTAGCCGTGCCTAGCGGATAGGTTGTAATGCACGAGGCTTGCAATCCAAATGCTATGCAAATATTGTTATAATGGTACATTATTTTAAACCGTTTTGTATTGCAAATAAAAACAAATCATTTTCTACACTTACGATGATGTACAAGTAACATCTGTTCAATAGAACATCAACTATATATACGCTTCATTTTAAAATAGTATACTTTGGCCAAGATATACGTGTGTAATGCAACGACCTAACGGTACCCGTAGTGCGATCCCCTACTCAACATTGCCTTTTGGATGAGACGATAAAACGAGTGTTGGTTATATAAATGAACATATGACAGAACCAGAGATGTCTCTACAATTATCCCCCGAAACCTAAATTACTAAACTCTTCAAGGAACGTCGGACAATTGGTGCCTAAAAATACCTGAACTTGAAAATTAAATAAACAAAAATAAAAGTTAATATACTATACACACCGCTAAACCGTCTTTTGAGTGTTAGTTAGTTGACAGAAAAATTGTAACTATAAAGGTGAAAATTAAAACCTGACGAACAGAATTATTAAATATATATTTGGCCATAACTAAAACATGTGTTTGACTCATTTTACAGTTATTAAAAAAATTAATAATTCCTATTTGATTGCTTGCTCTAAACTTGATAACCATACATCAGAGCACGAACATAATAACTTCTGAAAGACTGACATTTATACAAAGTATAAAACTTAAAATTCAGATATGATAAAGATCTATAAAACTCTAAAATAAAAAAATATAAAATGTGAAAAAAAATCTAAATATTATGAATCAAAAACAAAAAAATCAAAATTTAAAGCAAATCATTTAATTCCAAATCCTAAAGTTTCCTCCCTTATATCACAAATGCATCATAGTTAGAAAAAAACACCCTTCGGGCATATAATGCTCCGCCCAGCAGTGCTCTTGTTGTCGCTAGTGTCTACTCTAAGTTTTGACTTGGGGCCGTTTTGACTGTACGTAATCCTTGTTCGACATCAAAATTTAACAAAAGTAGCAACATGTGAGGTAACAAGTTTAAGAAAGGAATAATAATATGCACGGAACTAAAACGACTGTGATATATGCTAATCTTATGCCTAAAATCGCTTAAAAACAGCTGAATGAGATGTATGGAAGAAAAAGACACTAATGCGGTCTAAAAAAGGTGTATTATTTCAAATCAGATTTGAAATAACCTGATAAGCATTTATCAGAAAGGAAGATAACTACTACCTGGTGTGCCTGAAAAAGAAAAAAAAAGAGACACAGTAAAGCCACAATTAGAAAGCAAAGCACATGGATTGCATAAAAAGCTGCGTACACAAATAAAATGAAATGAGGCAAATGAAAATAAAAATATGCAATAAAGCAGGGCTGATGAAACATAAAGTAAAAGAAACAATAAAGGGAGCTAAGATATATTTCCAAAATAACTACAGACATAAGGCTAATGCCGCTACCAGACTTCGGATTGTCTGAAGTTGTCCACTCCTCACCTCGAAAGTGCTGAGGCAAGTAATTCCAAAGTCTTGCAGAAGCCGAACGAAAGGAGTTGAAGTCGTAGCTGAAGGTTCTTACCTGTATTTCGACTTTTGTAGCTTTCTTGACACATTTATGGTGATGTACTGATGGCATTTTTTTTATTCTGATAAATATATTTAATAGAAGAAAAAAAAATTATAAGAACTAGCAAAAATTGTGTTAGAACATTTTCAGTTAGAAAAAATATTTTCATGGAATAACACCTATTGTCTGCTGTTGTGTTTCTTCGAAGTAAAAACTTAAATTGATGCTGACAAACTCTTTAAATGGGTCTTACGTGTTACCTTTTACTATTTTTCTTAATGTGTACTTTTATAGTAAAAAAAGTCTGTAAGTTGCATTCTTAAAAATCTATAACATGAAAGTAAGTGCATCTCCATGTTACATTGTGACCTCAATGTCCCTTGCGTACCTATTTCTGAAATGTCCATATTGCTTAATCCATCTACCAAAATCATTTTAAGGATAAATGAAGAATAGCCTTTAGTCACGTGATAAAATATGGAAGTCTTCTAACAGTAACAGTTAGTGTACTTTCAGTCATTTTCAACAGCGTTCTTATTATCAAGAAATGCCAGGAACCCTAGGGCAATGGCTTGAAACATTTATGTGTGGACAATTTGCTGATAACTTTGAAAGATACGGCTACAGAACTCTTCAAACGGTGAGAAAATATGCTTTTAAAGTGTGTCATTTGGATTGTTTTGCCTTTATCCTTGAATGCAAAATCGAGGTGTTTCTTTTTTCAGGTATGTCAGATGCAACTACCCCAGTTACTTTCTATTGGGATACCACATAAAGAAAGCGAACTAATTCTGAAGAATATCCAGATTTTACGTCAGTCAACAGCTGCTGGTAAGAATGAACATTAACATTTCTTCAGTGATGTGCAACAAATACAGTTTGTTCGCCAGTTTCGCTGCACTTTTTATATAAATCGGTGAAATTACATCAAAGTGCAGAAGAGAGAAAACATTATTGTACATATAGTATGACACAAGTCTTAACTTGAACTTCGTTAAAAATGTACCCAAAGTTTAATCAACTTATTACGCTGCCGTTCTTGATTTCATATGGACCTATTTCACCAGTTCCGAAGCACGTTCACCAGTTTCGGCGGACATCATTTTTTTAACAGTTCCGTGAAAATACGTAAAGGGGCTTCCCATGGAGAAATTTCCGGTACATCTTTAAACAGTAACAGACATACAACAGTCACCAAAAATTAACACAGATTATAAAATTTACATCATGTCTTGTATTAAAATCGAAAACAGGGTTATAAAAGGTTACCACCATTTGAAGTGTATTACCACCTGCAAATCAGCCAAATCATGAATAAAAAACTGTGATGGACATAGCATATACTATTGCATGGAGCAAGATAAAAGCATGACCCATGTAAATCATGTCAATATGATAAAATATAAATAAAGAAATGGTGTTCCCCATATGGCACCTCTTGAAAAAAAGTTGTACTCAAATCCATCGGAAATAGCTAAATGTACCTTCTATCGTAATGATCTAATTTTCATTTGAATAAATGGACGGTAATGATTACACTTTAGAGCATGTGTTGCTTTTAATCTGACAACAATTCAGGACCATAAAATTTTCCCATCCTCTCCAAGCGCATCTGGTAAGTTGAAATCAAGTTTTCAACTTGACATTTTCAGCCATTTTGTTTTATCTGATATAAGAACCCCTTCACATTTGAATGGGAGAATTAACTACATTAAAGAACAATTTCATCAAACCTAGTACAACATTTAAGTTGATACACGTGCAAGAACACAGCTGATTACTTTCGCTTATGGATGACCTAATTTTGGGGGAAATAATATTCGGAATCCTTCGGAACCGGTGAAACATCGGAACTGGCAAACAAACTGTACCAGCTGATTTGGACCTCGGCTGTTTCGGCCCCAGGCTGATTCAGACCACTTTCTTGGCTGATATGTCTGGCTGACATGGACCACTTAAATGAAAATTATTCCTCATTTTAACAACTTCTTTTCAGTGAGTAACTTTCTATTTTTGGTATGCATCTAGCTTAATTGGGTTGTATTGGGCCATGATGCAGGCTACGCAGAAAATTTGTGGTTTATTGCGTTCATTTCATTAAATTAACAATTGATATAGTAAGTAGAATTAGTCAATGCTTACATTAATAATAATTATAATAATAATTACCAAAAATTTTCAAATAAATATGTACTAAACTTCAATCAGATGGTCCGAATTAGCCAGACATATGGACCAAATCAGCCAAGAAAATGGTCAGAGTCAGCCAGGGCAGGGATGAATAAGGCAGGGCCGAATCAGCGAAGGCGTAAATCAGCCGGGTACCATGTTCAACCAACAGTAACTAATAAGTCCTTCATAGAAGGACGTCACAAAGTTAACTTTTTAATTTTTTTTCTTCTTCCCATGTGCCAATACAAGACAACATATAAGTAAGTACAATAATCTAACCCATTATATACACAGTTATGTACAAGGCTAGCAAAAGCAATTGAAAAGTGTTTCATACATAGTGTTATTTGTATTCTTCTGCATGCACTCAGGGCCTTCATTAAGAGGGAATGTACACTTGAAAATTGCGAATTTATGGTGTCGCGAGCATGCGCAGTTGGTTCTTTATAAATACCTCAATGGCAGATAGTATATGTTGTTGCTTATAAGATAGTATAATATAATGCTGAAAAAACAACTTACAGTAAGAACTTACAGTAGGACTGATGCATTCCAGTCAAATTAGTAAAATAAATATTCCCATAATGTTTTGATTATCTGGGTTTTTTTTTTTTCAATGCAGCTTTTGCTTGAAAAAGAATGAAATCGATACTAAAATGAAATTGTTGTTTTCCAAAATGTTTCTTCTTACAAATTTTAAATTTTGAAAATCAGCCCATTATTGACAAAAACACTGATGTTTTTGTAAACTAGGTGCGAGCATTGCATGCAAACTTACCGACTAACCAACGATAGATAATTACAAAAAAAGAGAAAAACGTATTGAGTTATGATATTTTTACTTGTCGGCTTGCAATTAAAACTTCCGTTCTTGAAGTAAAAAAAAAGATACTGAAAAGGTCAATGTTTCTTCTTTCTTGCAATTTTTTTAATTTGAAAATCTGCCCATTTTTGGCAAAAAAATACCGATGTTTTTGTAAACTAGGTGTGAGCATTGGAAAAAAAAAAAGAACTGTACATTTTGTATTTACAGTAGCCCAGCAACACCAGATGCAACATGGAATGAGTGGTAGTTATGACAGCAGCATGGCACATGAACCTCATGGCACTGCCTTCCAGACTCGAGATAATATACAAGCGCATGTGGTATGTAGAATTCATGATCCGAAAACTCAAGCTTACCACTAATACACAAAATAAAAGATGACGCACTTAATTCTTAAAGGCCCTGTTTCACAAAGATGAAATAAACTTAAATTACAGGATTTACCAAAGAATTTCAACTACGCCAATTCCAATGAACATTACCATTATTCAGTCAGCTAAAGACAACCAAATATCTACCAATCTGCTGACACACCAACAGTTTCACTAAGTGGATGATATGTCAGCAAAATCCACTCTAGCAATGGTTACATGGACAGTCATAAAAAGTCTTAAGACCACAGGCAGATTAAATTTATCCAAAAAAATTTTTAAAGGCCCTGTATAAATTTTGATGCTTGTTAGAAAATAGTAACTGTGTAGCACAGTTTATGACTATTACAGATTATGTAAGGGGTGTCACAGGGTCAATGGGGGCATGGCATTCATTCAAACATAGCATTTGTTCATACTTAATTTTTGTACGGGACATAACTCAAAAACTATTTGAGGTATCAACTTGAAACTTCAGAAAAATAGATTTCATTTAGGAGAAGTTCAGCAATTGCCTAAGAGCAATAGCTCTCTTTTGCACGATTTTGGAGTTATTGCTTTTTGTAAATTTTCATACTTAATTTTAGTCTGGGGCATAAAGTAACATGTTCCCATAATTATATCAAAACCTTACTGACAAAGCAGCATGCAGGGGTATTGGCGCAGGACAGAGGGAGTTCTAGTTATTCCATATCCATTTTTTAAATTTTTTTTTTGAAAAATATGCTCAGGGTGAGCTATTGTGATCAACCTGTGTCCATTTTGTCAGTCGTCTGTCATTGACATTTTACTTTATATGACACTCCTCCAAAACCACAATGCAACTTTTTTTACCAAACTTGATAGAAGTGTTCCTTATATTGCCCTCTCTTTTCCTCAGACCATTCTGCTCCATTGAGCTATAATAGATTTTTGTCAATATTTGTCTTTAAATGATATCTCCTCCAAAAAAACTTTGCAATTTTAAACCAAATGTTCTTTATATTGCCCTTTTCTAAAATTGCTTAAAGCATTCCGCTCCAAAGCACATATGGGCTGCAAAAGTTAAAAATAGAAATAAAAAATCAAACAGCATCTCCTAAACAGCAAGGGGATTTCCACCAAATTTCACAGTAATGTTCCTTACGTAGCCCTCTATTAAAGTAGCTAGAAAGGTTCTGCTTCATTGAACATAATGGCCATCAGAGCTAAAAATAGGTTTTTGTCAATATTTGGCTTCAAATGACATCTCCTCGAAAACCATTTGGCCATTTTAAACCAATTTTGATGGAAGTGTTTTTTAATTGCCGTTTTTCTAAAATTGCTCAAACCATTCAGCTTCATTGTACACAAGGGCTGCAAAAGCTAAAAATGGAAAAAATTGAAACAGCATCTCCTTCTCAACTGCAAGACAATTTTCCAGCAAATAACACAGTAATGTTCTTTACATGTACATAGCCTTCTATTAAAATTGCTAAAAAAAATTCCCCCTTCATTGAACAAAGTGGCCACTAGAGCTTAAAGATAGATTTTCATCAATATTTAGCTTCATATGACATCTTCTCCAAAACCTCTTGGCTGTTTTAAACCCAATTTGACAGAATTGTTCCTTATATCGCCTTTTTCTAAAATTGCTCAACCATTCTGCTCCATTACACATAAGGGCTGCAAAAACTAAAAAAAAAAAAAGAAAAAAATTCAAATAATGTCTCCACCTAGACGGCACGGATATTTGCGACCAAATTTCAGAGAAATTTTCTTTTCATAGCCCTTAAAATTGCTAAAAAGGTTCTGCTGCATTGAACAAAATGAGCTGAAAATAGATTTTTATCTATATATTGCTTCAAGTGACGTCTCCTCACAAGTTGCTGTCTTGAAATTGCCTCTGCCTCATGGGTTTTATCTGTATAAAATATGAGATCTTTGAAAATCTTCAGTAAGAAAATGTAATATTTCATCTGATGTTTGCTTAACAGTAGACCCTCAGTCAAAGTACAACTCAGGTGAGTGATCCAGTGCCATCATGACCCTCTTGTTAAAAAAAATGATAAGATTCAGTCAAATACTGCTTTTTAAAGGGTTTTATTTATTACTATGTTTAGTTTTCTTTTGTTGCAGAATTACATGGGTCCTGACAGCATCTGTTATAGCTATGGGAACCCAGGTTCTAGCGTAAGTGGACAATTCTACAATCAGAGCATGTCTCAGTCCATGGATTCCATGATGAAATCTGGATACCAGCAACAGTTTCAAGGACATAGCTTTCCTCAGCAGCAGATGACAGAGGGACCTCAGTACCAAAGTATGGGGATGCCTTCACCTTCCTCTGGTAGTGTCACATCTCATCATGGTTACCAAGGACATGTGCCTGGTTCACCTCTGATGGGTCATTCGAGTATGCACCATTCACATCCTCACTTGAGAAATTCTGGTCAGAATCCACAAGAAGTTGCCAATAATATCCTTCACATGGCAGCCTCATCCTATCCCACAAATAACACAATACAGGTTCCTCTGTCCAAAACCAGATCTGCACCTTACCACATACCATCTAGGTCACCAAATTACAATACCAAGTTGCCAGACAGCCAGCAGTCGATGTGTTCAGATTATGGTCAAGGTCAGTTTGCTTACCCAAGTCCGCCCCACCAGACACAGATTCTTATGCAGTCAAGGGATCATAGACTGTCTCCAATAAGTCCAGCGTCAGCAGGGATAATGGCAAGTCCACATTCTCATCATAGTGGGCGCAGCATTCCAAGCTCAAGTCCTTGTTCAATGAATAGTCCAAGTAAAAGTTTGATAAGATCACCGGGCCCAAGTATGCAGCTTATGAATTCACCACAACGAGGTCAGTACCAGACAACTTCCATAAATACCTCAAATCAAAGAATGGTGTCTACTGTACCAGCAAACCAACAACTGAAAGTCTCAGTTCCATCTTCAATGTCACATTCTTTTCAACAGTGTTACTATGGAACTATGTCAAATTCTTCACAGTACCAGCAGCAATTTCAACAGCCATTTTCTGCCAGGTATTCACCTGGTTCACTTTCCCAGGTATCTGAAGGACATTTCTCAAATTCACCTGGATCACAAAGCAGACAATATGCACATTCCCCTGGAGGTCGCAGTGGACATTTCAGTAACATTTCATCACCTTATACTCCAGGATCAGGTAACTATCTAAGCCCAGACCATACACAAAATTCCCCATCAGTTTCACGAAATGTATCGGATGGAAGTATGGCTAGCTCACCTAGCATGAAACAGTGTAACAGTCCTCTTCAGTCTTTGCAGAAACTTTGTATGTTACCAGACTCACAAGTTGTTGATTCAAAAACTGTAGTGAAAGAATCTTGTGCTGCTTCCTCATGTGATGTAATTGCAAGAACTACTGAAAGTTGTTCTTTTGAAACAGTGTGCACAAACATTTCTTCAGATTCAGTGTGCTCACCCAATCTCAATGAATTTGTTTCAAGTTCTGAAGGTGAAGCCACAAAATGTATGAGTGGTACAGAGTCTGCTGTTAGTCCAGAAACTAAGTGTCAGCCAAAGAAAATGATGTTGTTGCGGGCAGTAAAAGCTGACATGCGTTCTCCTCTGACTGATGACACTGTAAAGTATGGTAGCAATATGTCTGAAACTGAGGACTCGGGAGAGCATAAAAATGATTTAAATGAAACAGAGAAAAAGGAAGAAGAAAATAAAACACAAATAAAAGATGAAAGTTTCGTCAAAATAGACAGTGCTGACACTGGTTTTTCAGACAAGTCTTCAGAGAACAAAGGTGATTCTTCTGATGCTGATAATAATGTTATAACTGAAACAAATAAAACAGATGATAAAGCGGGACCAGATAACAAAGGACAGGACACTAATGAAATTTATTCTGAGCAAGATTGTGAAAGCATTGAATCAAGATCAAATGAAAAAACCTCGAATAATCTGAAAACCGACATCACCTCACAGGATGCTGAAACTTCACAAGATTCTAGTCAGAGTATTGAAAAATGTGATATGGGCTCTAACATTATTTCTAGTACAACAGAAAATGTGCAATTATCCACAGTGGACCATTCAGAGGTCATAGTGCAATCAAAGAATGATGAAATGGCTTATGAGTCAGATATTTCACTTAGTGAAACTGAATCTCAGATTACTGTATGCAAAGATGTGAACAAAACATACAACAAACAAGATAGGTTGAAAAGTTTTGAAATAAGTCCAAGGCTGAGAGGTGACAGTACAGGATCTCTCAGTGATGAAAGAGAAAGCGATTTCGAGTATGAAGATCATATAGGATGCGATGATATTGAGACAGGGTTTAGTGATATTGAGAATAAATCTAATGAAATGATAGAAGAGTCAGTTGATGATACTAAAGATTTGAATGGTGATCTAACAAATGGCAGTGCCATAATAGATGAAGTTATAATAACAAGTTCACAATGGAAAAAGAATGGGAAGCAAAATGTGAGTGTTAGTCAGAGTAAAATTCACCGAAGAAACGGACATGTGAACAGGGTTCCGTTCATTACTAGTGTTTCTGAAGGAGACTCTGATGATGTACCAAGTCCTGTAGGTGGCGATGTGGTTGATGGTCTAGAAGGAACAGATGGAATAGATAATGGAGATGGGACTGTCACAGTGACAAGGCCAGCTCATTTGAGACAGAGAAAAACTCCTGTCAAATACAAAGATACCTCATTTTTTCAGGGAGATTTTGTTTTTGTCGAGGAAGAGGGAGAGGAATATTTGCAGCAAGTCGAGCCAAAGAGAAAACTAGCAAAGAAAAATATAGACTTGAATCACAATCCTAAGAAAAATGGAGTTGTTAAAAAGATAAGTACAGTTGGTAAAGGCAGTGATGGTGCTTGTAGTAAAACTCAACCTAAAATACAACCATCCTTGGAAAGCTCAGTGGCTGGAAATTTAGAAAAAACAATGAAACTTATAGCTGTGCATACTGAAAAACAAAAAGGTAAGAAACCAAAAGGTACATTCAAGATAAATAATATCAAATTTCTTGAAAGAGGTCGAGATGGTGGTCTGAAAATAATTAAAACAGTAAGTGTTGTGGAAGCTGTCAAGAAAGAGGAAAATGTAAAAAGTGATATACCAAAATCTGGATTGTCTGTGGAAACAGCACCTAAATCAAAATCTGATCCAAAACACACACCTAGTCAGAACTCTGCTGCTGTAATAACAAGGAGGTCATCAAAACAAGAAACTAACATTGAAAAGAATGAAAGTGTGAAAAAGAAAGTAACTAGAAGACAGCTTAATGGTGTTAAAACAGATAGTGTAACTTGTGAAAGGAAAGTTAGAAAGAGAAATTCTTCAGTGAATCAAAGTAGAGAAAAGGTATTAAATACTAAAGTGTCAAAAAGAGTAACTGAAGATAATAAACCTGATGAAGAAATCGAAGTTATTGAAATAGATTCAGACGATAGTAATGAAGCTGAAAATGAAACTGGTGCTCACCATAACGTAACCGATTTGCTTAGTGAAGGAGAAGTTATAAATAAGTCAAGCACTTCTTCTGTTCAGTGTCAGAACCTTGTTAGTGATGAAGAAAACAGTCGAAGAAGTTTCATGTTTTCTTTAGTTGAAGATGATGTAATCGATGAAAATCTGACAAGTGAAGATGTTGGAAACAAAGTTGAAACAAATCATAAAGTTGACAATATTGAACAAAGTGCTAAACTTGAAAGTAAAAGGTCAAACTCTGGGTCAAACTTAAGGTGTAAAAATTCAGGTTCTAAGAATAATAAATCCAAGCAAAGTGGAAAAGGCATAAAAAGAAAGGCATTTATTGATGATGATCCAGATTTTGAATTGGGTCCAAGCAAGAGGCCATTCAAATCATTAAAATTAGATAAAACTAGTGACATGTCAAAAGCAAAGAAAAGAACAGATAAATGGGCAAATTTTAAGGGACCCAAGATAATTTTTGAAGGTGAGAAAGAAACTCCAAGTCATTGTGTAGTCATAAATGACCCATATGAGGAAACTTTTTCAAAGAAAACAAAAGTGACAGCTCAGAATGTGACCAGAATTGAGATCTCACAACTTCCTTCGGATAAGTCTGTTCTCATTCCATACAATGACACTTCAGAAAATGAAAACTGGACTTGCGCTCTGTGTGGAAAACACAGTAGTTACAAGTTTCTTGGTGATTTATTTGGACCATATACAGTTGAGACTATGTCGGATGATATGTTAGACTTGAGTCCCAATGTTCGATTAGGTACAAAAAAACGCAAGTCAGATGAAAGTCAGACTAGTGCCAGTAAATGTAGCAAGTCGGGAAAATGTTCTGAGAGCACATCACGTGAAGTAAATGAATGGAAAGAAGTATGGGTACATGAAGCCTGCTCTGTTTACTCAGATGGTGTGTTCCTTATTGGAACCAAGATCTATGGTCTCCAAGAAGCTGTGAGAATTGCTAGCCAAACTGTAAGTTCATGATAGAGTATTCTCTAAATAATCTTGTTCATTGGTATTTGAAACAGAAGTAAGTCTGTAATGTATTTTTATGCCATTGAAAATGTGCACATTGAAATCGCAAAATCTCTTTGTCTGTCTGCCTGTGCTTTCATTCTTCAATTTTTTAGCTCACCTGTCACGTAGTGACAGAGTGAGCTTTTCTGATCACCTTTTGTCCGTCGTCAGTCCGTCCGTCCGTCCACAGTTAGTTTGTTAACACTCTAGTGGTCACATTTTTGTCTCAATTGTCATGAAACTTGGTCAGGATGTTTGTCTCATTAATATCTCGGACGAGTTCGAACATGGGTTATCAGGGTTGGAAAACTAGGTCACAGAGCCCAAATATAGAAAAACCTTGTTAACACTCTAGAGGCTACTTTTTCAGTCCAGATATCCTGGAAATTTGTCAGAAAAGTTCTATCGATGATTTCTAGCTCAAGTTCAAATATGGGTCATCTGGGTTCAAAAACTAGGTCACGGAGCTCAAAAATAGAAAAATCTTGTTAACACTCTACAGGTAACATTTTCAGCCCAAATATCCTGGAAATATGTCAGATAGGTTGTTTCGATGATTTCTAGGTCATGTTCGAATATGGGTCCACTGGGGTAAAAAACTAGGTCACATAGCCTGAATATGGAAAAACTTTGTTAACACTCTAGAGGTAACATTTTCAGCCCAAATATCCTTGAAATATGTCAGAAAGGTTGTATCGATGATTTCTAGCCCAAGTTCGAATATGGGTCATCTGGGTTAAAAAACTAGGTCACAGAGCCCAAAAATAGAAAAATCTTGTTTACACTCTAGAGGTTACATTTTCATCCCAAATAATCTGGAAACTTGTCAGAAAGGTTGCTTTGATGATTTCTAGGTCAAGTTCAAATATGGGTCATCTGGGGTCAAAAACTAGGTCACAGAGCCCAAATATTGTAAAACCTTGTTAACACTTTAGAGGTAATATTTTTAGCCCAAATTTCCTGAAAAACTGTCAGAAAGCTTGGTAAGATGATTTCTAGCTCAAGTTGGAATATGGGTCATGTGGGGTCAAAAACTAGGTCACACAGCCTGTATATGGAAAAACCTTGTTAACACTCTAGAGGTAAGATTTTCAGCCCAAATATCCTGGAAATATGTCACATAGGTTGTTTCGATGATTTCTAGGTCATGTTCGAATATGGGTCCACTGGGGTAAAAAACTAGGTCACACAGCCTGAATATGGAAAAACCTTGTTTAGTTTATACCAAATTTATTTTAGTTCGATTGTGTAGGAAGCTTTTAGCTTATAGACACACTCTCGAATCCGTTCCTGGAACTAACCAGTACTAAGCAATGAGTGTAAAGTTTCTTGCTCAAGGAAACAACGGACACTCTAGAGGTAACATTTTCAGCCCAAATATCCTTGAAATATGTCAGAAAGGTTGTATCGATGATTTCTAGCCCAAGTTCGAATTTGGGTCATCTGGGGTTTAAAACTAGGTCACAGAGCTTAAATTTGGAAAAACCTTGTTTACACTCTACAGGTAACATTTTCAGCCCAAATATTGTGGAAATATGTCAGAGAGGTTATTTCGATGGTTTCTAGGTCAAGTTCAAATATGGGTCATCTGGGGTCAAAAACTAGGTCACAGAGCCCAAAAATCGAAATATCTTGTTAAGGCTCTAGAGGCTACTGTTTCAGTCCAAATATCCTGGCAGTTTGTCAGAAAGGTTGTTTGGTTGTTCAAATTATTAGATTAGGTTAAAGGTCACGGAGGCTAAAATTAGATTTATCTACTGTACCTCATAAAGCCTTCATTTATTGACCAATATCTTTGATATTCAATATATAGGTTCCTTGCATGGACCTCTACCCATGGGTAGGGTTTGAGGTCACTGGGTCAAGGTCAAGGTGACCATAGCTTATAATAGATATTTCTACTTTTTGTCATAGAGCCTTTATTTATTGACTGATATTTTACATATTTGGTTTGTAGGCACTTATATATTTTCAATTAAAAAATGAAATACTGCTTAACAGCAAACCTACAGCCTAAGTACTCAGGTGAGCGATCCAGGGCCATCATGGCCCTCTTGTTTCATTTCTGGGCTGTAACATTGTCATGCATGTAAGGTTTCTCATTTGATTTGGCACAAATGCTCAGCAGAGTTCAGTTTAAAGGTAATCAAACACAGCTATTTTGGTCACTTGCCATCAAGTATTTGTTTGACCAACAGTCCGTCCATGTGGCATCCGTTCAAACTTTCTTGTGAAAAACTACTGGGCTTATAATGATGAAACTTCACAGGAATGTTCCTTGGATGCTTCTTGTTCAAAATTATGCAGTTGATTCCATGCAGAACTCTAGTTTCCATGGCAACCAATAGGGAAAATTTTGAAACCACAAGGCCTAGAGCTGAGATATCTTGTATGCAGCATTGTCTAGATTACCTCTACCAAGTTTGTTCATATCATTTTTATGCCCCCGCCATAAAATGGGGAGGCATATATAGTGTTACCCCTGTCAGTTTGTGTTGTGTGTGTGTGTGAAAAAGTATGTACTTCGTGTCCGGTCCATTACTTCTGCATGCATGATGAGATGTAAAAATGAATTGTTATGCATGACGACTATAAGTATAGGATACGTTGGATTTAAGACCCAGGCGCCTAGATCAAAGTTCAAGGTCACAGCAGTGGATTGAACTTTGTATTTGTCATATAGTCTTAAGTGCAGTTGGAGTTTGTGTCCAGTCAGTAACTTCTGCATGCATGATGGGATTTCAAAATAAGTTGGTACACATGACTGTCATAAGAAGACATTGTGTTGCATGCAAGACCCAGGTCCCTTGGTCAAAAGTCGAGGTCACAGTAGGGCATTGAACTTAGTGTATTTGTCATATAGGCTTAAGTTCAGTTGGAGTTCGTTTTCTGTCCATAACTTAATAAACAAAATAAATTGGTACTCTTAACCACTGTAGACAATATTTTAAATGCAAGATCCAGGTGCCTAGGTCAAAGGTCAAGATCACAGCAGGGGATTAAACTTAGTATATATCATTATAAATATATACGTGAGAGAGCAAACAGACGAAAAAATAAGTGACTGAACTGGTTTCATACCATTAATGCTAACAAATACATGTACATCCAAAATAATCATTCTGCAGATCAGAAGCCTCTTGATTTCAAATAGAGAGATAAATACAAAAGCAAAGTGTGTGCCTTGACATGAACATTTGCCTCCTATCCAGCTGACAGTCTTGATTTATCAGTTGTTAAAGTTGGGAAGTAAGCTTTCACAGCTTACTTAGTATACAAAGCCTGAAGGAATCCTGAAATAGTGCAAATTCCTAATTGGTAATCATCAAATGGTAATGGATCAAAACTGGTATTTTACATTTACGTTAACAGCACAGGTAATTTGATTAACTAGTTGTAATAAAGTGGGGGTTTTTATTGTTCAGACATTTTTAAAAATATTTTCTCGTATTTTCAGCCATGTTCATTGTGCAGTGAGATGGGTGCTATGATTGGTTGTCTGAACAAAGGCTGCCAGCAAAAATATCATCATGTTTGTGCACAGGAAGCTGGTATGTTCTTGATACTTCTCCAAGGTTTGGTGCCATTTCCAGGGGGGAAGGGGAATTCCTGTCCTGGGAAAGCCAGATTATGCAAAAAGTGGGAAATACTCCTTAAATTGTAGAAAAATACAATATTGAAAAGAACAAAATGTAATATATACAGACATTTATGATATACATAGGTTACCACTGCACACAGATTTAAACAGCTGTTTACCATCTAAATAAACATTATTATGCCCCCCTTTCAAGAAGCGGGGTATATTGCTTTGCATATGTCGGTCATTTGGACGGTCAGTTGGACAGTCTGTCCGTCAGTCTGTAGACCAGACCTTGTCTGATCAATAACTTTAGTACCATTTTGCCAAAGGGTTGTTGCTCGTATTTAGTAGAAGACCTCTTTTGTTTTTGTGTCAAGGTCACTGTCTTCTTGAATTTAAATCCCATGTCCACTCAATAACATGAGTATCATTTGACCCACAACCTTCAAACTTCATTGAACAGTTGCTCTTACTAAATAGAAGACCCCTATTTTTAGTAGGGGTCAATAGGTGAAAGGTCAAGGTCACTATCACCTTCAGTCTAGATTGCTTTGACCTACAGTCCTAAAATTTGGTGGGGAGGTTGATCATGATTGGTAGATAATTACTGATTTTGAGGTTGTTCTTGATTGACCCTCTTGCCTGGGATTATCTTGTTTTTTAAACTTAATATTATCAGGTATTGCGGAAAGATTTCCACTTGATTCATGTATGGTATGTCTCATTTTCAGACTGTTATCTAGATGAAGAAAACTTCTCTTTGCTGTGTCCAAAGCATAAGGTAAGGCTTATCTATAGAGAGAGGTATAAAGTGGGTCAGTGATGCATAAAAAAGAAAATACTCATACATATGAAAATAGCTTAGCTCAATAGGTAGAGCACTGGATTAGTAATCCATTGGTCGTTGGTTCGACCCCTGGGCAGGGCAAAATTTCTCCGCGATAATTGTTCTCAGACATTGTGTCTTATGATCATTTGTCTCTCACCGCTGATTAAGAGTAGATCATGTGGGAACAGTAGTCAGTCACTTGCACAGAAATTAGCAATTACTGGTCAGTTATCCAGGAAAACAGGTTAGGTGGACCGACCGCCGAGATATAACCTATATGTTGAAATCGGCGTTAAACCCCAAAAACAAACAAACATATGAAAATTCTGGCTGTAGTTGTGAAGAACATATCAGAACTAAGTTACTGTCTCAGTTTTTGCAACAGAGACATGTCATATTATAAAAAAAAAATTGCACTTTTATCAGTGAAAAAATTTACCCTGTTAATTGCTAGGAAGACACTTTTTTTATATTGTTAATTTTACCCCTGACAAAGTTTGAGGGGGTATAGAGGTGTCACCATATGGTTGGTGGCAGTCTGTTGCATTTTTGCTTGTTCAGAGAATAACTGTAAAAATATTGAAATCATTGACTTGAAACTTAAAATATAGATATATGGTGACTAGGATGAGTGCAAAGTAAAAGAACCATAATCTCACTTGTCCCGTTTTTAAATTATCTCCCTTTTTACAATTTTCTTGTCTTGAGCATAACTGCGATACTATTTAACCGATCAACTTGAAACTTGAAATATATATACGTATATATATGGTGACTAGAAGAAATGCAGTGAAAGAACTATAACTCTTTCTGGTCCCATTTTTTTATTATCCCCCTTTTGCAATTTTGCTGCAAATTTCTTGTCCGGAACAGTAACTCTAAAACTATTTAAGACATTGACTTGAAACTTCAAATATGGATACATGGTGATCAGGAGAAATGCAGAGTAAAAGAACCATAACTCTCACTTGTCCCATTTTTTAAATTATCCCCCTTTTTGGAATTTCCTTCTCAGGAGCATAACTGCAATACTATTCAATGGATTGACTTGAAACTTAAAATGTATATATACATGGAGGAATGCAAAGTAAAAGAACCATAACTGTCACTTGTCCCATTTTTTAAATTATCCCCCTTTTTGGAATTTCCTTCTCAGGATAACTGCAATACTATTCAATGGATTGACTTGAAACTTAAAATGTATATACATGGTGACTAAGAAAAATGCAGAGTGAAGGAACTATGACTCTATCTGGTCTCATTTTTTATTATCCCCCTTTTTGCAATTTTGCTGCAAATTTTTTGTCCAGAGCATAACTCTAAAACTATATAAAGGATTGACTTGAAACTTAAAATATAGATACATGGTGATGATGAGAAGTGTTAAATGAAAGAATCACAGCTCTTACTTGTCCCATTTTTTAATTATTCCCCTTTTACATTGATTATGTATATAGCATAACCTCAAAACTATTTAACTGATTGCAGGAAACTTGAAATATAGATACATGATGATTAGTGCTTTTAATATTGAACAAAGGATTGATTTTACAAAATGATGCAAATCATGCCACGTAGGTCAAAAAAATCATTAATGCAATTTTTTATGTCAGTTCTTTATATAGAGTTAAATAGAAAAGCTTTTGATTGATCTTCTTCTATAAAATACAATGACTTTTGGTTTGTAGCATTGTTACAAAAAATATGTAAATAATCAAGTTTAGCCCCGCTTTAAGGCAGGGGAAATAACAACTACTTGTAAAATGTAACTATACATACTGATAGAAAGACAGGTATTTGTATATTGATACTTTACAACATCAGACAAATTATTATTATCACTTCATTGTTAAAATCATTGTTAATATTAATATCACAAATTTTACATAGCAGTATGGAAGAATATCTTTAAAAATCTTCTTGTCCGAAACCACAAGGCCTAGAGATTTTAAATTTGGCATGAAGCTTTGTTTAATTGACCTCTAGCAAGTTTATTCAAATTATATCTTTAGGGTCACCTTTGGCCCCGCCTGATTGGTTACTTGCTTTACAAAGAAATATAGACACACTTGGTTTATACACACCTTTCATGGGCCTTTTACAATAGATTGGGGTTAAGGTCACCAAGGCTAAAAATAGATTTATCAGCTAAACCTCATTGAACCTACATGAATTATAGACTTTTATCTTTGATATTTGATATGTATGTTCCTCGCATGGACCTCTAGGTGGAGTTTAAGGTCACTGGGTCAACGTCACCAAAGTTCATAATAGATTTTTCTACTTTCTGTTATAGAGCCTTTATTTATTGACTGATATTTTAGATATTTCATTTGTAGGCACCTACAAATCTTCAATTAGTAAATGTAAGACTGCTTTTGACGTTTGCTTAGTACTCAGGTGAGCGATCCAGGACCATCATGGCCCTTTTGTTTAAAGGTGTCTTCATTCATGTACACATATTTAACTAAGTCCTTGACCTTGATGTGATTGACTTTTTTCTTGACCTTCTGACCTACTTTCTTCTTCTGGCAGCTATATCATAGAAATTTGAATAATACTCACAGTTTAGCATTCAGATTTCAGCTTTTACCTATGCTGACATTGACCTTGACCTACTGACCTTTCTTATTTTTGCAGCTGCAGTATTGAAATTCGTACTCTATTCAGAATTGTTCTTGTAGATTTCAACTTTGACCTTAGCTGACATTGACCTTGATTTACTGACCTACTTACTTTTTTTGAAGCTGTGTCTGTGAAATTTGGACCATATATACAATTTTGTAAGTAGATTTCATCTCCAGCAATTGGTTGAGTAAGTATAAACTTGTTAGAATTTTGCCTGATTCTTAGTAAGCAGTTTATATTCACCAAGACTGACTATATTCATCAAGACTTGACTGTCATATATAAACCTGTGAATTAATTTTCTTATGAGGAGCATTGGTCAAGGGGCAAGAGTCTCAAATGACATTTTGAATTGAGCAAGATTAATATTAGTTGCAAGAACTTATTTTCCAGTCAGTGTTAATTGAATGAGTTTAATCTTAAGTAATAATCCTCTTCCTGCAGGTGAAGAAGTTAAAACAACTAGAAGCCTCCACATCAGCAAGTGTGGGATGAGAATGTGAAGTTCAGTCATCAGTAACGAGTGCAGACTGGTTAGTGAGAGGTCCAGTCCATGGTTTGTTCCTTTTCGCAGATGGAGGCGTGGTGAAATAAGTACAAGCATACATAAGAGCCACTGAGTTACAGAGAACATCTGTTGTAATCAACCTTTATGCTTATACATAAAGGTTGGAATTGGAGGAGTACTGTAGTTACTTGCTGTTAGCTTCTTTAATTCATTGTTTCTGAATTGATGATGTGTTATAAGAATGTTTAAGGCACAAATTGCTTTGACTAGAACTAGCTTTGAAGAAAAAAAGGAGAGTGGAATTTTAGTGATATAAAGTATAAGGTATTGTAAAGGTTTAGTTTAATATTTATTCGTAGCCATAATAGAGGAATCTTTTTTATGCTGAAAGGGAATATCATAGGAACATATGTTGCACATTGAGTATGTATTCGAAAATAAATTGTAACAGATTCTTGATGTTTAAGGAAGTCTGTTCTTTTTGTTTCTAAATGACGTTTAGCTTTTTTCCATTTCACCAAGTACTTTGTTAAGGTTTATGAAGCAACTTAGGCAACTAAACTTTAATCCAGCTCCTTTAGTTTGGTTGATGCATTGTATTAACCATAAATGCTTTGTAGAGATGTTAAGACTGATCTGATAGTATAAAGTTGAAAGAAAAACAACACTCTGTTAAAGTGATCTCTTAATCTTACAAACTTCCAGCAAGTCAGTTTATACTGGTCAGTGAGGAAGCAGTTGAATTTCACTTTGAGTTCAGGCAAGATTTTTTTTTCACTTTGACAGTTCTTTATTTAAGCTGCAAAACATATTCCTTGGAAAAGACCATAGCTGAACAATTGTTAATTTTTGTTATTAATTACATTTTTATCAGCTTTGCTGAGCATATGCTCAGCGTGAGTGGTCATATGTTTTACATAGAGTTCTATAGGAAAAACTTTAAAAATCTTCTTGCCAGAAACCACAAGGCCTAGAGTAAAGATATTTGGTGTGCAGCATTGTCTAGTGGACCTCTATTAAGTTTGTTAAAATCATGGCCTTGGGTCAAAAAAGGTTCTGCCTATGTTTTACATAGAATTATATAGGAAAAAACTTTAAAAATCTTTTTGTCAGAAACAACAAGGCCTAGAGTTTAGATATTTGGTGTGCAGCATTGTCTAGTAGACCTTTACCAAGTTTGTTCAAATCATGACCCCTTGGTCAAAAATGGTCCTGCCCCAGTGGTCATTTCTTTTACATATAGTTGTATTGGAAAAAGTTTAAAAAATCTCCTTGTAAGAAACCAAAAGGTGCACAGCTTAGATATTTGGTATGTAGCATTGTCTAGAGGACGCCTACCAAGTTTGTTCAGATCATGACTCTGGGGTCAAAACTGGCCCACACAAAGACTTAAATAGGGAAAACTTAAAAAATCTGCTGCTCTGAAACATCAAGGGCTAGACCTTCAAGTGTTCTTTGTTATGTTTCTTCCCACCCCCCCCCACCCACCCACACACACACAACCCTGCCCTTTTGGTGGAGATATATTGTTAATGCCCTGTCCATGGGTGTCTGTTCGTCTGTCTGTCTGTCACACTTTATTTCCTTCAATAACGTGAGTACCAGTTGACCCAGAGTCTTCAAACTTCACAGAGTTATTGCCCTTATTGAGTAGGAAAAAACCCTTTCATTTTTTTGGGTCAGAAGGTCAAGTTCAGAGAAAACTCCAGAGTGAAAATCATTTCCACTCAATTTCAGGAGTACCATTTCACCCAGAGCCTTCAAACTTCATAGGATGATTGCTTTTACTAAGTAGAAGAAACAAATTGTTTTTGGGGTTAGTAGGTCAAGGTCACAGAGACCTGTAGTGTGAAAAGTATTTTTGCTGAGTAACTAGTACCATTACACCCAGAGCCTTCAAACTTTATAGGGTAATTGTATTAGAAGAACCCTATTGCTTTTAGGGTCCAAAGGTCAAGTTCACAGGGACTTCTAGAATGAAAACTGTTTCTGCTCAGTAACTGGAGTACCATTTTACCCAGAGCCTTCATACATCAGAGGTCAAGGTCATCTAAGATTATGCAATGTTAAGATTTTGCCTTGGGTATAAAGAGGATGTGTTGCGCACATCTAACCTATGTATACATCTCTCTCCTTGATCTGAAGCTTATAGGTTCAGGTTAGAAATAAGATGAGCGGGCTCTACATTCTGCTCGTGGGCATGTCTTGTAATTCTAAATGATGTTGCATTTGAAAATCTTTCACCACAATGTGCTTCCTCCAATGTGTTTGCCTTTGGAATAGGAAAAAGTTGACTTACAAATTCTTGTGATAAATACTTCCATTAGCTTACAGCTTTTTACATCAATACCATTCTGTTCTCATGTGAGTGACCTTGGACCAGTGACCCCCTTGTTTATTCATTACAGATGGCTTTACTTAGATCTAAAGAATTGTGTTAGTAATGATGAACCAAGTAAATATTGCAAAAGGAAGTGAGACATAATGGGCCCACCAGTGTCTTTGTTAAGATTGGCTAAAGCATGTGAAAAATGCTATTGTGATCTTGTGTTTTGTTTCCCATTATATTGTGTTCATTTTAAAATTAAAATGATGGTTTTCCCACATTGTAGCCATTTATCCCACAGCAAAACTCAGTCAGTTCATTGATTTAGCAAGGTTACAATGCTTATAAATATTTTTGTACATTTAAATGTTTTTATTAAAACATTTTTAAGAAGCGTAACAAGCAGCTTCGGGTTAATCTGTTGTTAAAACCTAGTTATCTGTGATAGTTGATTTTTTTTTTCTCTTTTGGCATTGTTGTGACATTTGTGAATATTGATACTTGCTGGTCATTATTTTTTGTAAATTTTTTTGCTACATTACTGCTTTATTAGATTTCTGTAATAGTGCCTTTTTGTGTAAAATACTGGTTTGGAAAATTGAGATCGATTTTCATTAGTTAAGCAAAATGAATCACAAATGGTATTTTATTTATTAAACAGGTGACATTGATCTTCAGGTCCAGCAAGTAAAATGTTCAGTCGATAGAGTGGTTTGACAGATTTAGCAAAAATACAGGTTTTGTAACACAATGTTCCTTGCATGCTGATATACTGTCTTTGATTTGTAAATTATTATTGATATTTTGCTCTTATTTAATATTACAGGACAACATGTCTGTGATGACTTTTTTGTCCAAGGTTGTGTTGAAATAACTTTCTTTATTCTTTATGAAGTACTCAAGGATGAGCTTAAGTATAGGTGACTGTCTGTCGTCAGTATTTTCCTTCAGATGACCTTCTCCTAAACCACTTGGCTAATTTTAACCAAACTTTACAAGAAGTTCCATAGATGGTCTTCATTGGTTCCATCCAGAATTCTGGTTATCATGGCAACCAAAAGGAAAAACTGAAAATATTCTCTTCAGAAACCACCAGTCCAATCACAAAATAATTTCACAAAAATGTTCCTTAAATTGCCCTTTATCAGATTCCTTCAAACCATTTGGGTCCCTTAAAAAACCTGGCCTACAGTGGGCAGGGCCTGTTTTTAGCTCACCTGTCACGTAGTGACAGAGTGAGCTTTTCTGATCACCTTTTGTCCGTCGTCCGTCCGTCCGTCCGTCCACAATTAGTTTGTTAACACTCTAGTGGTCACATTTTTGCCTCAATTGTCATGAAACTTGGTCAGGATGTTTGTCTCATTAATATCTCGGACGAGTTCGAACATGGGTTCTCAGGGTTGGAAAACTAGGTCACAGAGCCCAAATATAGAAAAACCTTGTTAACACACTAGAGGCTACTTTTTCAGGCCAAATATCCTGGAAATTTGTCAAAAAATGTCTATCAATAATTTCTAGCTCATGTTCTAATATGGGTCATCTGGGTTGAAAAACTAGGTCACGGAGCCCAAATATAGAAACATCTTGTTAACACTCTAGAGGTAACATTTTCAGCCCAAATAATCTGGAAATTTGTCAGAAAGGTTGCTTTGACGATTTCTAGGTCAAGTTCAAATATGGGTCATCTGGGGTCAGAAACTAGGTCACAGAGCCCAAATATTGAAAAACCTTGTTAACACACTAGAGGTAACTTTTTAGACCAAATAATCTGGAAATTTGTCAGGAAGGTTGCTTCTATGATTTCTAGCTCAAGTTCGAATATGGGTCATCTGGGTTCAAAAACTAGGTCACAGAGCCCAAATATAGAAACATCTTGTTAACACTCTAGAGGTAACATTTTCAGCCCAAATAATCTGGAAATTTGTCAGTAAAGTTGCTTCAAAGATTTCTAGCTCAAGTTCGAATATGGGTCATCTGGGTTCAAAAACTAGGTCACAGAGCCCAAAAATAGAAAAATCTTGTTGACACTCTAGAGGTTACATTTTCAGCCCAAATAATCTGGAAATTCGTCAGAAAGGTTGCCTTGAGGATTTCTAGATCAAGTTCGAATATGGGTCATCTGGGGTCACAAACTAGGTCATAGAGTCCAAATATGGAAAAACCTTGTTAACATTCTAAAGATAACATTTTCAGTCCAATTAATCTGGAAATTTGTCAGAAAGGTTGTATCGATGATTTCTAGCTCAGTTTTGAATATAGGTTTTCTGGGGTCAAAAACTAGGTCACAGAGCCGGAAATTAGAAAAACCTTGTTAATGCTCTAGAGGTTACATTTTTGTTCAAATGTCCTTGAAATTTGTCAGAAAGGTTGTATCAATGATTTCTAGCTCATATTTGGATATGGGTCATCTGGGATCAAAAACTAGGTCACATGGCCCAAATATTAAAAAACCTTTTTAACACTCCAGAGGTTATATTTTCAGTCTAAATATCCTGGAAATTTGTCAGACAGGTTTTTTTGATGATTTCTACCTCAAGTTGGAGTATGGGGTCATTTTGGGTTAAAAACTAGGTCACAGAGCCCAAATATGGAGAAACCTTGTTAACACTCTAGAGGTAACATTTTAATTCCAAATAACCTGGAAATTTGTCAGAAAGCTTAATTCTATGGTTTCTAGCTCAAGTTTGAATATGGGTCATCTGGAGTGGAAAACTAGGTCACAGAGCCCAAATATTGAAAAACTTTGTAAACACTCTAGAGGCTACATTTTCACTCCAAATGTCCTGGAAATTTGTCAGAAGGGTTGTTTTGATGATTTGTAGCTCAAGTTTAGATATAGTTTATCTGGGGTCAAAAACTAGGTCACAGAGCCTAAATATCGAAAAACCTTGTTAATACTCTAGAGGCTACTTTTTCAGTCCAAATATCCTGGAAATTTGTCAGAGAGATTGTTTCAATAATTTCTAGGTCAAGTTCGAATATGGGACATCTAGGTTAAAAAACTAGGTCATAGAGCCCAAATATGGAAAAACCTTGTTAACACGTGAGGTAACATTTTCAGTACAAATAACCTTGAAATTTGTCAAAGAGATTGTTTCAATAATTTCTAGGTCAAGTTCGAATATCGGTCATCTGGGGTCAATTAACCAGGGCAATAGCAACTTTGTTAAAAGCAGTCATACTCAGGTGAGCGATACAGGGCCATGATGGCCCTCTTGTTGTTTTTTGACTGTATGGAAAACCTTGTAAATCTTCTCCTCAGTCTGATTTCAAAATAATTGCTCAAAAAAGTTTCCATAGGTGGCCTTTTTTCAAATTCAATTCTTGCCGTCTGGGACCTTCAAAAAACCTGACCTGACCTACAGATGGGCCTGTTTCCACTACATGGCTATATTGTAAACTTCGAAACTTACTCTTAAGAAACTGCTAGCAGACTTTCAAAATAATTTTAGGGCAATGTTTCTTACATCGCCTTTAAATCAAATCCAGTCATGCCATGTTGGTTTGTAAATTCACTTGGTTTTCAGTATACAACTACTTAAGAAACTTTAAAAACCTTCTTCTGAGAAACCACTTGCACAATTTCAGAATAATTTCCTGTTGTCCCTTTGTCAGTTTCCATTGAGTTATGTTGGTTTGTAAAATAATTTGTCTAACATGGCCCAGGGCAACTTCTTGGTATACAAATAAATAAAACAATTGAAAAATCAACTCAGAAACCCTAGGCCCAATTTCATAATAATTTCACAAACGTTTAATGAAATTCCTTGAAGCAATGTTGGCTCATTAAAACACTTAAAAGTACCTGGGCAAGTTGACACTATATGACTATATGGAAAACTTTGAAAATATTCCTCTCAGAAACACCTGGTCAAGTTTCTAAGTTACCTCATAGAAAAATTCCTCTTACAGACTTTTATCATGTGTTTGAATTGAAAGAAATTTTAAACACTTAGACAGTTTTGAAAACATATTATAACCTTGACTTACTGATCTGTGTTCAGTTGCAGTAAGAAAAAATAGAACTATATCTACAATGTTTCTCAGGTGAGCAATAAAGGGCCATCATGGCCCTCTTGTTTGTCAGTTTTGTTCATGTTCTGTTTAGTTATTGAGGCATTAGCTTGCCATTTGGAGCTGCATTTTCTCTGCTCTGAGTGTTTTTGTGTAGATATATATATATTTTCTTTCTCAACAATGTTAGTTGGCTGACTGACAAAAATGACTTCATTTCAAATATTTTGAGATCATTTTTTTTTAGCATTTAATACTTACATTTTTTCAGATAAAACAAAATTTAAGAGTCTCAGTCAGATTTAATGAGCCTGTTGATTTTCAGCTCATCTGATCAAAGGTTAGGTGTAGCTTTTAGGATGCTCTTTTGTTCGTCGTCCTGTGTCGACAGTTGACTTCAAACAGTGTCTACCCATATAGCACTGGCTCAGTTTCATTTAAACTACACAAAAATGACTTGTTTGGTCCCCTTTTAAAAAATCTTCCTATCTGAGGAGAAGAGCTAAGACATCTGGTTTGTGGTGTCATCTGATGGACCTCGACAAAAATAATATAAACCATGTCTCTAGGGTCAGAAATGACCCACCCCAGGGGTCATTGGATTTCACATACACTTATATAGGAAAACCTTAAAAAACCTTGTCAGAAACAATAAGGCCTAGAGTTAAGATGTTTAGTGTATACCATTGTCTAGTGTTGAATTTCCTAGGGGTTTTTTAATTTGACACTAGCTAGTCCTTTTTCAGGTGAGCAACACAGGATGATTTGGTCCTCTTGTTTCTAGGACAGTCATTTGTCCATCTGTCCATTCACATTTTGCTTATGAACACTGAAGAGGCTATAATGTCAATTGGATCTTAATGAAACTTGATCAGAATGTTAGCCTCAATAAAATCTTGCATGAGTTTGAAACTGGGTCACATGGGGACAAAATCTAGGTCACTGGGTCAAATGGCCAATAATTACCAAAAGGCCATGATTTGAACAATCTTGTTAGCTGTCCACTAGATGATTCTACAAACCAAATATATAGAGCATATTAAAAGCTGCAACTGACCTTTGTTTGGTGAGCTAAAATATGTCAGGCAGATCTACACTAATTTTTATGCAGATCACATGTGAAGTTTCACTGGAGACTTTAACATGGTTTGACAACTTTTGGCAATGGGCTGATAAACTGACCTTAAGACCACTTGTAAGACCACCTTCAAACTCTGTTTGTGGAGGATATATTTTACCCTGGTAGCCATGTTTTTAATATATTAAAATTTCTTGAATAACCTTTAGTGTAAGAGTGTCTTTGCCAAATAATTTATTTGAAATTATATTGGAGTCTTTCAAGTGCCCACTATTTTTTTTGGCAAGAAGATTTGAAGAAGATGGACAACAGCAGGGCTGGCAAAATCTATTGTTCAAGTCATACATTTCCTGGTCCAGATGCATTTTTGCATTTATCTTCTCCATGGACATTGTGAAAACTGAACATCTACTTAGTGAGTGATCACAACAGTGACCCAGTTTCGAAATAGCCCAGAAATCCACAAAAGCAAACAATCTGACAAATGTTTCATTCAGATTTGATAAAAAATATGACCTCTTGAATATATAAGAAGGTTTTGCTATTACTGGACCCAGTGACCTAGTTTCTGGTCCAATGTGATACAGTTTCAAAATCATCCATGAATTCTTAAAGGCAAACATTCAAATTTCATTTAAAATGGGTCAAAATTATTTGAGAAGTTGCAGATGAATTATTTGACTCACTGAATGCATTTTTTCCAACATTTACTGAATTTAGTAAAGGTTCAGTTGAATTTTAGTGAATTTTGTAACATGATTCTGATCTTTAAGAGAAGTAAAACTTTGTGGTGTGAAATTTTTGTTTAAGTCAAATCTTTACCAAAATGTTTAGCAGACTGCTGAAACTGATGATTGTTGCTTTTGCAATTACCAGTAATACAGTCATAATATGGAATCAGTATGATTTGAATAGCGAGTTTATATTCTGTTACATGGTATAGTATTTCAGAAATTGCCAACAGGACTGGATGCCTTTCTTTGCACAGTATAAGTAAGTGATGCTAAACTCACCAACATTAAATTATTCTGTATCAGATGACATTGAAATGTGTTCAGTATTCCTACAGCCATTTGTTGATGTAAAAAAAGCTTATTTTGTTTATTCTTGGTGCCTGTAGCACTTTGTACATATTTATCTGACATTGATACTGTCTATATTGTTCAAACATGAATGCCTTTGCTAATAAATTAAAGAAGATATTTTATTGTTGCTGTTTTTTTGTGTCAAAATTTTTTTTCTCTCTCTCAAAATGATGTTAATGCCAAAGGTGGCAAGATTGACAAATTGAAAAGGACCAGGTACAGTATTGATTTCAAAAAGCAAAGATTTTAATGGAAATTTGTAGTATAAGTTTTAACTTGTGTATTTCATATTGCTAGTAGGGAGTTCTTGCGACTTAAGTCACTCTGTTACAGTCTCACTGACTTCAGAGTACCGGTAGTACTTGCTAAAACAATGAATGGTCATAAAACTTGAATGCTCCTCAAATCTGGTATGCGTTTTAATAAATAGGGTAGAAACCTATAGGTACCAAGCACATGGTATGCAGAGAAAAATGCTAGAACCTTTAAGATCATCTATGAGTTTATTAGCTCACCTGACCAAAGGTCAGGTGTAGCTTTGAGTAAGCTGTTTCATCCGTCCGTCGTCCACAGTTGACTTTTAACAACATCTGTTCCACTGGGTCAATTGCATTGAAACTACAGAAATTATTCTCGTATGGTCCTCTTTAAAGTTATATAAAAATGGAATTCCATGCAGAACTCTGGTTGCCATGGCAAAAAAAGGAAAAATTTAGAAATCTGAAACCACAAGGCATAGAGCTTACATATTTGGTTGATAGCATCATCTCATGGACCTCTACCAAAGTTATATAAACAATGGCTGAGGGGTAAGAACTGGCCTGAGTCCAGGGGTCACTTATATAAGAAAAACTTTAAAAAATCTTGTCAGAAACCACAAGGCCTAGCTAGAGTTAACATGTTAGTTGTGTATAATTGTCTAGTGGACATCTACCAAGTTTATACAAATCAAAGTCCTGGATCAGAACTGGCCCCGCCCCAGGAGTCACTTGGTCTTACATAGAGTTAGATACGAAAAACAGTTTAAAAAGATCTTGTCAGAAACCATTATGCCTAGGGTTAAGATATTTGTTTGTACCACTGTCTAGTGGACCTCTACCAAGTTTATACAAATCATAGCCCCTGGATCAAAATTGTGCCAGCCCAAGGGGCCACTTGATCTTACATAGAGTTATACAGAAAAAAAGTTTTAAACGAGATGTTTGTAAAACATATATGTCCCCCTACAACCTTATCCATAGAGGGATCCATGAAGTTTTGAGGAGCTAAGAGAAAGCGTTCATGGTCAGAAACTATTTTGCTATTCAAGGACACTGTGACAATGGCCTTAGCCCTGGTGACCTGAAAAACGAAAGGGCTCATCTGCAAGTCATGAACAACTTATATACAAAGTTTGAGGAACATGGGCCCAAGCATCCTACACTTACTCATCGGAAACCATTTTGCTTTTCAAGGTAACTGTGACCTTTGACCCAATGACCTGAAAAACAACAGTCGTCATCTACTGATCATGACAAACCTACATACTAAGTCTGACGACCCTTTGTCCAAGGATTCCCTAAATTTTCAACAGAAACTGTTTTGCTTTTCAAGGCTACTGTGACCTTGACCTTTGACCTAATAACCCTAAAAACTACAGGGGTCATCTAATTGTCATGGTCAACCTATCAATGAAGTTTTGAGGAGCTGGGGCCAAGCCTTCTATAGTTATTGATCACACACTATTTTGCTATTCAAGGTCACTGTGACTTTACCTGAAAAACTTGAGGGGTCATCTGCTGGTCATGGCCAACCTATATACCAAGTTTGAGGAACCTGGGCTCAAGCGTTCTATAGTATTTAATTGGAAATCAATTTGTTTTTAAGGTCACTTTGACCTTGGCATTTGACCTGGTGACTGAAAAACTTTAATGGTCATCTACTAGTCATGACCAACCTACACACTGAATATGAAGAACCTGGGATCAAGGGTTCTATAGTTATTGATTGGAAACCGTTTTGCTGTTCAATTTTTAATGTGACCTTGACCTTTGACCTGGTGACCTGAAAAACTACAGGGGTCATCTACTGGTCATGACCAACCTAAACTAAGTTTGAACAACCTGGAACCAAGGATTCTATAATTATTGAGTGGAATCCGTTTTGCTATTCAAGGTCACTGTGACCTTGACCTTTGACCAGGTGAACTGAAAACTGAAAGGGTCATCTACTACTCATGACCAACCTACACACTAAGTCTGAAGAACCTGGGACCAAGTCTTCTATAGTTATTGATCGGAAACCGTTTTGTTTTTCAAGCTCACTGTGGCCTTGACCTTTGACAAGGATAGGCCTAGGGTTTAGATATTTTGTTTGTACCATTGTCTAATGAACCGCTACAAAGTTTATATAAATCATGGTCCTATCAAGAATAGAACTCTGGTTGCCATGGCAACTGAAAGGATTTTTTTTAAATCTTCTTGTTTGAAACCACAAGGCCTTGAACTTAGGTATTGGTTTGTAGTATGATCTGATCGACCTGTGCCAAAATAATATACATGGCTATGGGGTAAGAACTGACCCTACCTGAGGGGTCGCTTCATTTTGCATAGCTTTTAATAGGAAAATCCTGTTCTCTAAAGCAAGTTGCAATAAAACTTCACAGGAATGATCCTTGGGTGATCCCCTTTCAAAATTATATAAATCAAAGTTTACAAAAAACTGAGGGATCGATTGTTTTTGAATCCACATTAAAATTTCTTGTAAAATGGCCACGTGCCGCACATGATTTTCATACTGTGTAATCTCGTTTTTTGCAAACTCGTTTGTGCACGTATTGTAAGTCCACTCTAGAGATTAAAAGTCTAAACAGATAGAAAAAACATACTACGTAAGCATAATCAGATAAATCAATTACTAAAAAAAAATAATCAATGCACTTTACATCCAAAATATTAATTATAACGCTTATCACTCAACAATGCTTTTCGTCTAATCAAACTGATTCGTTTCGTAACTAGGACAGGTCATGACCGGAACACACATGAGTAGGCTAGCAGACTATGAATTCTGATACTTGCAATGACTTTGAAACACTACACAACATAGAACATTAAACAGAAAATTGTAAAAACAAGATCAAATCAAACACAACCTTCTCTCATACCGCGGTAGTTAGAAACGTTTTGAATTAGGTAATTTCTTTATTGCTAATTGACCACTGAACTTTTAATCAAGTAAATGTTAAATGTTTAAGTAGATAGAACAATTGTTTTGGTGAGTGGGGTGGAGGGGGGCTTATTTTGCCTTATATGTCTATATAGGAAACTTTTATTTATCTTGCTCTTAAATACTGCAAGTCCAATTTGAAAAAAATAATGGCATTATTGCTCCATTGGTGAACCTCTATATAAACTGTGAAAGTCATTGGGATCCATGAAAAAACATGGACACCAGGGGCAAGGCTTATTTTCCTTATATGTTTCCGTAAGAAAATTTAAAATCACTTTCTAAAAGTTGCAGGTCCAATTTGAGGATAATATAGCAGAAATGTTCTTTGTGTGACTCTCTATTCTGAAAAAAAAACAAAAACAAGAGGGCCATGATGGCCCTAAATCGCTCACCCGAGTCTCATTGCTCAAGTTACAAGTATCGTTATAGGTTGTTACGAGTTTTCGTAAGTTTGAATAAGTTTGCAATAAGTTTGATGATGATACTGTAATGTATTAGTACTCAAATTTTTGAGCAGAAATAGTTTTACTCTACAGGTCCCAGTGAACTTGACCTTTGACCTACGGCCCCCAAAAACAAAAGGATTCTTCTAATATAATTACCCTATGAAGTTTGAAGGTTCTGGCTGTAATGGTACTCCAGTTACTGAGCAGAAATAGTTTTCACTCTACAGGTCCCTGTGACCTTGACTTTGACATACTGACCCCAAAAACAGTATGGTTTTTCTATTTAGTAAAAGCAATCATCCTATGAAGTTTGAAGGCACTAGTTAAAATGGTACTCCACTTACTGAGCAGAAACAATTTTCACTCTAGATGTCCCTCTGACCTTGACCTTTGACCTACTGACCCAAAAAACATAAGCGTTCTTTTACTTAATAAGGGCAATAACCCTGTGAAGTTTCAAGGCTCTGGGTCAACTGGTACTCAATTTGTTAAAACGGAAATGAAGTGTGACAAATAGACAGACAGACGAACAGACACCCATAGACAGGGCGCAAACAATACGTCTCCACCATAAGGGCGGGGTTGGACGGAGGCATAACAATGAACAATTGAAGGTCTAGCCCTTTGTGTTTCAGAGCAGCAGATTTTTTAAGTTTTCCCTATATGTTTCTGTGTAAAATCAAATGACCTCCGGGTGAGACCAGTTTTGACCCCGTGGTCATGATTTGAACAAACTTGGGAGAGGTCCTCTAGACAATGCTACATACAAAATATCTAAGCTGTACGCCATTTGGTCTCTGACAAGGAGATTTTTATACTTTTTCCTATATAACTATATTTAAAACAAGTGACCTCCAAGTTAGGGCCATTTTTGACCAAGGGGTCATGATTTTAACAAAGTTGGTAAAGGTCTACTAGACAATGCTGCACACCAAATATCTAAACTCTAGGACTTGTGGTTTCTGACGAGAAGATTTTTATTTTTTTTCTTATATAACTCTGTGTAAAACAAGTGACCCCCGGGGCAGGGGCATTTTTGACCAAGGGGCCATGATTTTAACAAACTTGGTAGAGGTCCACTAGACAATGCTACACACCAAATATCTTAACGCTGGGCCTTGCGGTTTCTGACAAGAAGATTTTTAAGTTTCCCCTATATAAATCTATCTAAAATCAACTGACCCCTGGGGTGGGGTCAGTTTTGTCTCCAGGGTCTTAATTGGAACAAACTTGATAGAGGTCCACTAGAGATGCTTCATATCAAAGATCTAAGCTTCAGGCCTTGACGTTTCGGCGAAGATTTTTTAAGATCCAACATTTAAAATCTATTTTTAGCTCCAGTGACCCAGAAATGCAATGGACCAGAACCATTTGAGCTTCATGCAAGGAACATCCCTGACAAGTGTCATTTAATTTGGCCCGGTGGTTTCAGAGGAGATGTCGTTTGAATGAAAAGTTGACGACGGCCGCACGAAGACCGATCACAAAAGCTCACCTTGAGCACTTTGTGCTCAGGTGAGCTAAAAAAGAAACGAAAAAACAACCGACAATATCTGATGGTTCATATAGTATATGCAAGAAGATTTCAAAGTGAAGGATTGCGACATACCACCTCTAAAGTTCTTAATCATTTATTATCTGTCTTTTTTTCACACAATTATGTCTAATCTGTCTCTGGCTGTATGACTATTAGGTCGTATAAGCCAATGTTAAGTAGTATTAACCTGATCTTCAACACAAGCTCACTGGGGACTTGTAAAATTGTCGAATTTCTTTTTTTAAGCAAAGTTCATTCCCTTGACAAAGTTTTTTACCAAAGCTCAATGACTGAAAAATACCGAGATTCTGAAAAATGTTGGTTGATTTGGCTATACCTGTGCCCATAAATCCATTGTTTTCTTCGTCAAAGTGTTTCCTGTGCTAAGACACTTAGATAATTATCCTATTAGTTCGATATAGGCCTTTAAACGGCGCATGGTGCTGCCGAGGTGAGCTTGAGCAAACGTTGATGACGGCAATGATTCAGATAGATTTTCTTTCATCATCAGTGACTGTAGACTGGCTCCTTGAATACATATAAATGAAGTTTGAAAAGACAAGGGTTATTAATAACAACAACTACCAGCGTTTTGTCAAAATCAAACCAGCAGAAAGTTAGGGTAAATTCTAACTGTCGTGTTTTAGAAACAAGACATGCCCACGGGCAAAATGTCGAGCCCGCTCGTCTTAATTCAAACCTGAACGTATAAGCTTCAGATTAGGGAGAAAGATGTATGCATAGGTGAGATGTGCGCAACACATCTTCTTTATACCCAAGGCAAAATCTTGACATTGCATCATGTTAGGTGAACTTGACCTCTGACCCGGTGACCTGGTTCATGTGCATGACACGAAGTCTCATGATGAACATTTGTCCCTAAAAAACTCAATTCATGTTATTTGAAAATTCCTCCATGCACGAAGAAGTTATGGCATTCACAAGTTTGGACGCACGCACACACACACACACAAAAACACTGAAAAGCCATTTTGACAACTATGTCGAGCTCAGCGCAAGCGGGCTCGACAAAAATCCTCTGACCACTAAGCAAGATACAGCGGGGACAAACAATTTTGATATTTTTATTTGACCTTTTACCTCTTGTGACCTTGACCTTCATTTTGCGCAAGACAACTCAACTCACCATGGAGAACATTTGTTATAAGTTATATTAAAATCCATCCATGTATGTAGATGTCATACTCACAAATGAATGTTTAAATTTCTTATTTGACCTTTGACCCTGAAGTAAGACTTTGACCTTTACCACAGACACTATGGAGAACATTTGTCCCAAGTTTTATTAAATACCCGCCACGCATGTTGAAGTTACGCTCCGGACACGGGTTTTGAGCCGACCCTCCAAGTGTGACCTTGACCTTTGAGCGGCTGACCTGGGTTTTGCGTGTGTCACACCACCCTGTCATGCTGAACATTTGTATCAAACTATTTTGTAATCCTTCAAAGAATGAGCAAGATATAGACCGGACAAATCTAGACGGACGGACGGACTGACTGACGCACATACACCAAACCGCCAAAAGTGAAAAGCAGCGACTAAGTCGACCTCGCCACAAGTGGGCTCAACAATTTCAAAATCCTCTGACCACTAAGCATAATACCTTAAAGCATAAGCAAAATAGAGCGCCAACAAACAAATTTTAATATTTATATTTGATCTTTGACCTCTTGTGGCCTTGACCTTCATTTTGCGCAAGACAACTCAACTCAACATTGAGAACATTTGTGCTAAGTTATATTAAAAACCATCCATGTGTATAGAAGCTATACTCGCAAATGAATGTTTTATTTTGTTATCTGACCTTTGACCCCTAAGTGTGTCCTTGACCTTTGCCACAGACTCCTGAATTTTTCGCACGCCACTCCGCCTTACTATGGTGAATATTTGTCCCGAGTTATATTAAAATCCCTCCATGCATGTAGAAGTTACGCTCCGGACACGGGTTTCGCGCTGACCCCCAAGTGTGACCTTGACTATTGAGCGGCGGACCTGGGTTTTGTGTGCGAAACAGCACCCCATAATGGTGAACATTTGTACCAAATTATTTTGTAATCCTTCAAAGAATGAGCAAGATATAGACCGGACAAATCCAGACGGACGCACATACGGACGCATATACACCGAACTATACGCCAAAAGTGGCGACTAAGTCATGCTCACCGGTAGCGGGCTCGACAAAAAAATCAAGCGACTCGTGGAATCTG